>QRFJ01000032.1:1185922-1608422 GCA_006176705.1 Cocos nucifera | reverse complement strand
ACACACACACACACACACACTATATATATATATATATATATATAATATACACACACACACACATATATACATATAATACATGTACATACATACATACTACACACCACACACACACACACATATATATATATATTATGTACACACACACACACACACACATATATATATATTATAATATATATATATATATATATATATATATATATATATACACACACACATATATACATATATACATGTACATATGTAATGTATATATATATATATATATTTACACACTACATTTCTTTTTTGGGTGACAGGTTGGACGGTACCCGCGGCATGTTATCAGCCTTTTCTTCAGACTGCTTTATCCTTGGTGTTGGCCCTCATCTTGCTGGAATTTCATTATGACGTGTGTCAGAACCATCATATACTATATCTTGAGGTTGATCCTTTCTAGTTGGGAAAGCATGAGGAGATCCAAGAATGCATAGCAGCATACAGATACGCAAGACATGAATTTTGATACGCAAGACATGAATTTTGCTTATAATGTTGTATTCACATGTTTGCCAATCACGTTCCCTTGTTTATTAAGATAATTATTCAATTTTCTTGATAGATCGATGCTAAATTGGTAAAGCAAGTTGCATGCAACCTTTTCTTGCACCTCAGTAAAACAGTTGGCATTATCGTATCTTTGCGTAAAGCTGGTCCAACAGTAACGGTAAAAGCTTCAATTCTGAAATACCACAATATCTAGCCCTGATCATTTGTTTTCATGAGTCAAACATATACTTTCAAATGATCCAAAGCTTAAGCTTACCGATAATCGCTAGCAACATTTGTCCTTGGACCGTGCGGCCCTTCCAAGGGAAGAATACCATGAGATAAAGTAAACCAATATGAGCAATCAAACATTTTGTAAGGCTTCCAACTTAATTGTAGGCTATCAGAGAAGGTATAAAAATTCCCTGAGTTAAAATCCAGTTGGTCTCCACTCTAGACAAAAGCCAGCGAGCATCTCCACGCGGGTCTAATAACACTGAGTTAATTCTTTAGCAAGCCTCTCAGTTGACAAGCGGAGACCACAAGCAACATGCCGCATTCAGTTAACACACAACACAACCGTAATGCATAGGCACTGATATAGCTGGAAATCAACGGCAATCCACACATTTGGTTCAGGTATCTTGATGCATAAGCCCCAGTTGATATACAATTCCAATGATATATGACGTACCATCATGCATATTTCCAAAATACACAGGCACTAACACTACTGGAAATCAACGGCAGCCCCAGATAATTTTTTCTTTAAACAATTTATGGTACCCCATGCTGTGTCTCAGTCCACAAGCATCAACCTGTTTTCAGTTGATGCACGATTCTAAAGACATCCATCGTAAGTATTTTCAATATGCTATTTTGAAAACAAATCAGCAGCAGCCCGCAGATAATTTTTGGTTTAGCTAGGTGAAGGAACCTGACATCCCATCAACAAAGTAGATGCCTGAAAGAGAACCCAAAACACTAGGGGTAAACATTGGTCATTACCCCCATGCAAAACAATGCAACAGATTTTTTAGGCTGCAATTGCATGGCATGTTAATATTATTATTCTTAAAGAAAGTTTCAGCACTCGAGAGAGAAAATGTTAAAAAAAAAAAAAAAAACAGATTTACAGGGCAACAATCATTTATCAAGTGCATAATTCAGTAACATTATACAAATTAAGCAAATAGATAATTAAGAAATAAGACACATACCTTCAACCAGTTTGGACCGTCCATCAATTCAGAGTGAGAAACGAGGATTGCATATGTGCTCGAGTATGCAGTTTCCCTTCTGCAGCTGACTTGAACAGCTTGCACTACCAATGCAGGAAAGAGCAAGAAAAACTACACCAGCCAAATGAACTGATCCTCGAGGGCAGTCACCAGATGTCCACTTAATCCAGATGGCATGCTGAAATCAAAAGGAACAGTAATAATAAGAAAACCTAAGCCCCATAAACCAGTTAAGCATTAATTTTAAGAGTGGTTTCCCATCCATACAGAGTAGCAGAAATACAGAAAACTATTGAGAAGCATTGTGCAAACAACTGGAGCACATAAATCCAGATAAGAGATTTCAGTTAATTTGCATTGCTTCTGAATGGTACTTCTCCACATCAGCATCAAGCTCTGCAGCAGATAATGGCTCATTGCAGCCTTTACCTTGACCACAGCCCCTCCCCCTCCATGGCCACCACCTCTTGGCCATCCTGGGGTGCCCCTTCCTGGTGCACTGTTACATTATCATGTCAATACAAGCAAAAGTTAAATTTTAAAGGATAAACAAAATTCAGTAGAAATTTTATCAAGTGAGAAACAAGATGGCAGAATTGATCCAATGCTAGGCTTGAAAAAATTCCAACTAAGAAAGAAAGCAAAAAACAATCGATTTGGATATCTTAGTATCCTTAGGAATCTAGCAAGGTGACGGATCAGCATTTACCAGAGGCCAGGAATTTCCTCCAAAGATCACCAAAAAGATGTTTTCAAGGTCCATTGGTCTAATGTCACAACAAAAACATATTTCTGCAAATGTCATGGCATGATTATTCAGGATCTCAGTCAAATGATAAAACACATTATGGACCTCCTTAGCCTCTATATGGTGTTTTTTGCAAGGATACTGGAAAACTAAATGCAGTAAGATACAGTATGTTGGTTAAGGATTTCTCCCCACCCATTTTTGTTTTTTAATTAACTCACTGACACTGATTTATTACACGAGATCAAGATTCCAAGTGTCTTCAAGAATTCCAACAGAAGGAGAATACAACCTGCCTTTCTATCCATACTATTTTCCAGTTTAAAGTAAAATAACCTCACCATATTGAACTTTACTTTTCATAAACAAAAAAATGTCATATAAAATTAAACAATTATGATTAAAAACTTTGCCCTAGGCATGATGTGATCGATTGGATAAGACTAATGCCAAAACAATTCAGACAATGAAGAGTTAATAATGGAAGCCCCAAAACATAGTCAAAAGCTGGACATTTTACTAGCGAATTAGTTTCACATCACTCAAATATCTAGAAGTATGAAAATGCAATTATAGGTAAAATCCCTGAGAAAAACCAACCGGTGAGTATCCTAAAAACTAGCAATAGAATCATGCGCAGTGGTGAAATTTAATTGCAGAGACATGCGGTTCTTTTTATTGTTCAAAGACCAAATTGCACAAGAAATGGTAAGAGTGGACAGGGAATGTGGATAGGGAGTATTTAATGGTGATCAGTAAATGAGTTGACTTCAAAATGTAGCTATCCTGCTTCTAAGATTGATAAGCGTTTCATTGCCATAGCAAGCACATAACCACAACAGTCAGAAACATGTTAATGAAGCATGCAAAAATCAGAAATGGCGATTGCCACACAGTGAAATTTGGAACAGCATTGTTTGAAGTAATAGAAAAGACAGTTCTGAGATAGGAGATTAAACCGAACCAGTAGTACCATAAATTCATTTCCTAGATTTTAAAACTTGAAAAAAATCAATTGATAGATGAATTTGCTAGCAGAATATAATCTATTTGTCTAAAATAATGTTTCTCAGGAGGAGATTTAGTTATGAATCTTTACACCTTCCCTCTTCCCTTACAAAAGTACAAGCATTTGTTCCATGTAATCCTCTTCATCTTTCGATATTGATCAACATGTGCTTCACTGCCTACCAAACATATTGAAGAACCACAAATCCCTGATGGACCCATCATGGAACCTCCCGATTCAAATCTTCAGCAAAGATTTAATTAATGAAAACATGTTTAGGTTTTGCCAACTAATCTTGTTTTGACCAATGTCAAATTTTTAAGATTCTGGGTATCTTTAAGCAAACCTATTCAAAATATCAAAAACTTGCTTCAATAATAAAAAAAAGGCATGTAATGTAAGAAAGTGGTATATTTGTACACTTGCAGTTGGATGCAAGGTTTTTGTCCCAGCCAAGGTAACAGTTTGCATTGGAATCAGCCTCTCACCAATATAACAGAAATATCGGCCGGTATTATCCTTCCTGATGTAAAGCCTATATATCTCGATGTAGTGGCTAGTATGATATCAGTATCCCCACCGAGATTGGGTTTCTGTTCCTCATGAAAATGACAAACATTTCAATTGCATTTTGAAGGATCGGGATGATCTACAACCTTCAAAACACCCACCCAAAAAATAATAATAATAATTAAATAGAATAAAATAAAAATCACCATCCCCACTAAACTGAACCCTGACCTTAGAGAAAAATCTGCCCAAGAACTTTCTTGGCATCGGAAGGGGGATAAGAGAGCAATCTCTAACCCATCTACTGAAGATGTCAAAGTCACCACTGCAATGCCCTAGGAATCCATTGCAGTGTTATCGAGGGCCTCTTCAAAAAATGTTGTGGTTCATGTTCAGCAGGATCTTGAGGCCATTAAAATCATGGACCATACATTATTTGCCAGAATCAAGAGCTTGGTGTGGGGAAGCAAGTATTTCATCTTGAAGGAAGAGCTACAGAAGAGGGCACAAGTACAAGTTCCTCAAAGTTTTTGAAGCAACTACATTACGCATCGTAGAAGATTCCTCCAATTGAGAATGATACTACTAAGATGCTTTTATTGCCCTATGATGCCAGCCATCAGATGAATGGGTTCTATATGCGACTTCTTCTTCCTCCTTCCTCCCTCAACCTCTCATGATTTGGGAATTTCAAGCTTTCTTAGGGCCTATTTGGATGATTAGGCTGAAAATCCTATAGAATTCCTGGTTAGGACTAGTACAACCAGCAAAATTATAGGATTATAGGTTGAGCTAGGCCTATATTCATAAATATCAAGGATTAGCTTGGAGTAGGCCGGACCGAAACATTGGGAGGAAAAAAGACCTGAGGTCTTTTTAAAAATATATATATAAGCCTAGCCCAACCTGTAATCCTATGATTTTGCTAGTTGTACTGGCCCAACCTGCAAAATCTATAGGATTTTCAGCCCATCATCAAAGCAGACCCTTAATATGATTTCTATCCTGTTTTTACCATATGTTGGCCAATGTTTCAACATTTACTAAGACACGAGAGTAATATCAATTCACTCAAATCCCTCTTCACTTTCCACCTTGGCCAAGATAAATTGATTTATAGGTTTATATTGGTATTGCATGACCTAATTAGATTGGTGTGGCACAAATTTTAAAAACATTAGTTGATGTTTGCAATCATCATTTAGAGAATGTGACTATTATGTGATGTACCATGTGCTCTTCATCAATATGTTATGGTCTATCATTGTGAGCTAAGAAGCATTAAAATTAGACTACAGGTAAGATGTCCAATTCCACATGTCCATGTGTAAGAAGCAATTTTTCAATCTCAAAGTGATAAGATATGCTATGAGGAGTGCAAATTGATAATATCTTCAAATAACCCCAAAAAAAACTTTTTTTTTCTTAGCCTTCAATTTTTGAAAAATTTAGACTTTACAGAACAATGAAAATGTAGGCAATCATATGCATACTTGTATACTTCAAAGAAAAGAAATGAATACTAAGGCTACCTTAACTCTTATAGTGCATGCACACATGCACATTTTCAAATTCAAAATCTTTTTTCAAAAAGAAGATGTGCTACCATCTATGACGTTTCTCCAAGGAACATTAAGATCCGAACAATATGAATCCATATATGAAGATAAATTTTGACAGGTATTAAATGTGTTTTCTTAGATTTGCATTTCGGCTTTAGGAAAGGATTCGTGGTAGAACACTATCTACACATGTGCACAAGCACAAACGACTTGCACACCTCCAGAAGTATACAGTATCATGCGCCTGTAAATTACACATCAGATAACATATTGGGGGCCCGCATACTAGGATGACATGGTTTTGGTATGCATGGAACATGAAAAGACTTGCAGTCCTCAGCCTAGTTACTAGGAATAGCAGCCTCATTAATGTTAGGACAGAGATAGCAACTGCGACAGTCAATAGAACTAGCAAATGAGTAATTAACAAAATCAGCATATTAAGGAAACCAATTTATTCCTTTGCTTCATCCCGTGGTTGAGTTCTCAATAAATATTAGCAAAGGGCAAACTACTATTAAAGTCTAAATGTGTTTTCATTTGAATGCTATAGAAAAATGAAAACAAAAACACATCATACACTTTCGACATCTCTTAACAGCCAGCCTTCAATATTCAAAGTACAAAATAACATGTGGGTATGACAAAACCAATGGTGGGTAAAAAAAACCACTGAAGAGCTGCATGATTATCCATATTATATCTCCAAAATATTTTTTAAAAAAAATCTGGGATTGAAAAATGAGCAACAAAAGGATGTCATATGCTTTGTCAATACTTATGCATATAAATGATTCATCAATCATGACGGTACTCTGCATAACATGCTTCTCAAGCTTGTATATGGGAGATGACAAGCTGGAATATACAGAAGCTAAACCATTTTAATCTTGGACACTAATTTATTATTCAACCAAAAAACATGGGAACAAATGGTTAAGGCCTTCATTATGCCTATAAAGAAACATGCTAATCCGTTGATCATTTAGGTTAAAGTTTCGCATCTTGATTTTTTATTAGGCCTCAGTTATGGTCATAATATGATTTAATGGAAAAAAATTAGATAGATGTAGTGCTATTCTTTCACATTACATGCTCATAGTTTTTGTTAAATTTCCAACCTTGCCATAATAAGACTTTCATGTACTTTTTTATTGGCTGCTAGTGTCACAATAGCAGTTACAGTAAAACATTGAGAAAAATATATTTTGGCCTTACAAGTGTTAGCTAGAAACACTTAGACACCAAAACTTATAGTCTTCAGTTAGACCCCAGAAATTATTTTATTGTGATATAGTCGAGTCCATTTTCTACCCCTGATGCCGTAACAAACAATCCTAAAAGATTAAAACACCCTTCTATCTGATGGCTATTTACAAAAGTCTTTAATCTCTCCCATTGTCATCATGCTTGATGCCCTCCTCACATCCACTCCACAATGCCGAGTCCTCTCCATCATCCATTCTAGTGTTGCTGCCCTCCAATTCCCTCCACACCCACCAAGAGATCACCGATCCCTGTCACTTCATCTGCTCTCACACTCTATTTATCCAACCTCCATGTTGTTCTCGAACTCCTCTAGTCCTCCACCTGCCTCCGCCTCTCCTGCGATGCACGTGGCATCCTTGGCATCTCCATGATCGACAATGAGATCCATCGTCTCTCCAGGACCCACAACTAGCTCCAACTGAACCCCTAGATGGGTCTCCCACCATTGCCTCTTCAAGCATAAGTTTGCGGACATCCACCAGTGCTCCAAGCCCAAGTTCGTAGACTCCTTGTTAACTTCACCAACTAGGAGACCTTGTTCAAAAGCCCCTCATGCTTCATATAATTTTCATCCCAAACCTACTCATTGACTTGTACAATAGAGCTGATATTTGGTGGATTTTTTATGCAATACCACAGAAATATCATCTCCTAGAATTCTAGGATTGTTGGTTGACGAGAGTTAGGGATCTGAAGGAGCCATGCTGACTTTTTAACAATATGCATAAGAGGGATACACTGAGTTGGAACACTGTACTGGATGGGCATGCATAGGCTGGTAAATGGATGAGGCTTTCAAATTGTTTGAGAGGATGCCCGGGAGAAATATTCCCTCATGGTACATGGTGCTATTGGGTTACCATAATATGTGACATGGACATGGTGAGGCTATTGTTCGATAAGATGTTGGTCAACAACTTAGTCACTTGGATCATAATGATATCAAGGTATGTTAAGAAGGACCTGGCAAAAGAGGTTACATGCTTATTAGATCATATGAAAGAGGTAGGTTTGGAACCAGATGCTGCTGCAATTGTAAGCATCTTGGCTGCTCAAATTGGTGCTCATATTGTCAAATATCTATGTGGCAGATAACAACTAGGATGGTGTAGCTAAGGCAAGGATTCAAATGAAGGGTTTAGGGGCACATGAGACAAAAAGGTCCAATCAGATTTAGCTCAATAATACAGTTCATCATAAGTTTAGAGTTGGAATAGAACACCTCCACATACTGAAAAAAATTCAAAATGCTTGATAGGTTGGGGCAGCAGCTCAAGCAAGTTGGATATGTCCTAGGGGCCTATTTGTAAATAGTTGGTGTAAACAATGGTTAAAGATACACATTTTATTAGTTGGTGAATGAATATGTGCAGAAAGAGAATTCAAGGATTTGGCGTTGGAACGAAATGGCACTTCATTATCCACTTCCTCACCTTCCTATGAGTGTTTCAGAACAACAGCATTTTCACATATATACTAAAGTTGCAATTTCAAAATGCTTCATTGAGCTATTCTTGTTAGAGATAAAGTACCATGAAACGGGTTGTGCAAAAATCCATTATATATGTATAAAGAGATGGAACATACAGAAAGGCCCAGTTGCTATTTCCAAAAAGCATGCTCTTGAGTCCAAGAAATCCAACTTCTACTTTAAGAAAATTTTAAAAGCCACCCATCATTTCTTTCATTTAGAAAAGAAAATCATTAAACGAATATCTTGAATAGCTGTGTTGGTATGTATGGTTCAAAAGAGACTTATAAGGCTTTTGGATTGTTTGAGAGATGCCAAAGAGGAATGTGGTCTCATGATCCACGGTGGTATTGGGTTATTGCTGACATGGCGGCACCAGCAACAGCAATAGGATGACCACAGGCTTCTTGTTGGGTTCGAGGAAAGGCAAAAAAGGCTTGGATAGTCTATGAGCAGAGGAGGAGGATTTGGAGAGGAATGAGGGTGGGCAATGGTGGTGGGAGAGGCCAGAGTAGTTGAGGGCCTCTATTTGCAAGAGGAGGGGGGTGGGGGGGGGGCTCGAATGGGGTCATAGTTTAGAACATGATTTTCCATACCAGTCTGAACCGACCAGTACATCCCGTACCGTACCGTACTGACGGAAAACCGAAACGGTTCAAGCCGATTTTTCGGAAAATGACCTGAATCGAACCAAACCGGTTGATACGATATGGTACAGACCGGTACCGGACGGTTTGGTCCAGTATGACACCGGTACGGTCTGATACATGGCAGTTTTTTCTCTTTTTTTAATACCATTGGGTGGAATTTTTTTGATTTTTTTTTATTGATGGTACAGGACGGTATGGTATGGTACAGTACCGTACCGTACCGGCCGGCAACCAGCACGGGTGCCGGTACCGAGTCCGCGAACCTTAGTTTAGAAGCTTCAAAGTCAACGAGAATGAAATAAAATAAATAATTAAAGAATCTTTTATGCATAAGAGAGAAGGATATTTGGTATTTCAAGAACAAAATAGTTTATTAGCTCTCACATGATGGCCGCATGATAATGCTATCTAATGGGGATGGATGACTAGACTACACTAACATGATAAACTAATTTCAAGGGTCCAAATGAAAATTTTTAAAGTTTTGATGTCTGAATGTTTCCCACCAAAACTTGAGGGGATCAACATATATTTTTCTCTAAAAAATAAAGTTGGAATATAACAAGGTTAAACATGTGGATATTGTAACATTTTTCATGTGTTTCATAAAAGTTGCACTCAAATCATAAAAACATAATGGTAATTTAAAATACCATAAAAATGGGAAATTGTTAATAGTTAAAGGCAATATAGAAAGGTAATGTTTTTTTTTAAGACGACAAGCTGATGCATGTCATACGGTTGCTTAATTGAGGCAGATGCTTATAATAAGTAGACGTAAAACAAAAAATGATCAACCCATTGATATTTTAAAATACCATAGATAAGGAAATTCGTTATTAGTTGAAGGCAATACAGAAAGGTAATGTTTTCTAGGTCAACAAGCTGATGCATGTCACAGTTGCTTAACTGAGGCAGTTCCTTATAATAAGTAGATGTCAAACAAAAGATGAACAACCCATCTCACAAACAATAAGCAACAATAAACAATGGAACTAATTAAATGGCATGCATCTCATAAAGGCAAAACTCCCAAACCTTTTAAAAACATCATTGAGTTTTCCATAGCTCCCATTCGAAATATGAGACACAATAGTTGGCATTGCAGTGTTTGTTCCGACAAACTCTATTTTCATTGACTTGCCATCTAGCAGCACATCGTTGTATCTTTTAACAGCTGCTAAAGCATCTCCTCTCCTTGAAAAGACAACTTCTGCCGTTCCCTTAAGAACATTTTCAAAATATGAGGAAAAACTAATGAAATATTAAAACTACAGGCCAGGACCAAGTTGAAGGAAATACCTTGGATCTTCCACTCCTACTGTAATGAATAGAGTAGTGCTTCAGATTGCCAGAATCTGAAAAGAGTTCCTGGACCACATTAAAAATTTTAGACAGCCAAATAGGCAAGTTTCAGTCAGTAAAAGCAAGCAAAGAAAAAAAAAAGATATTTTTCTCTTGGCATTACATCAAGAGAAACACAAGGAACGATTGAGAGATCTGATCAAAAAAATAGAAGCATTCAACACATTTTCTGAGCAATAAAGAACTCATCCCAAGTAATTTAAAAGCTGAGGAGATGCTCACGCTAGCATACAATCTGCAACACTCCCAATGCACAAGCTACATAAAAGATCAAAATTGTTCCATGGATGCCGTATAATATCATGTCAAGCTGGGACAGAAAGGTGAGGTGACCTGATGGCATGACATGAGTCTAAAAGAGCTTGCTTGCATTGCAGCCAGATTGTACATCTAATTTCACGGAACTACCCATGTTGATAGAGGAATGTGTTTTTTAGCATACATCTCGACTTCTGTGCAGCAAACTAACACAATGAATGTCCAATGAACCTTTCTCCATCTCTCTAAATTTTTCCCTACTGTTCCTCTATTTTTTTTTGATTCTCCTTTCCATGTTCGTGGGCAACAAAGGAGCGCGCGCGCGCACACACACGCACCCACCCTCCCCCTCCCCCCCAACCCCACAAAAGAAAAAAAAAAAACTCTCAAACTGGTTTAATCAGTCCATGAACAATTGCATCCATGACCTTGTGCGGACGGTGATATGTTGAGGTTGATACCTTCCATCTATTAGCCTCACACGGGATGCCTAAGAAAAGAGATGTTAAATCCTCCCATCCCCTAAACTTATATTTGAAGACTCCTGATATCTTATCCTTACAATGATGACTATAGAAACATATTCTTCCCACCATGCTATTAAGCCAAAGAAGCATTCAGAAGATCCAACATGCTATATCAAATAAGAAAGCTATACCAAACAAGAAAGATCGTGCACCGAATCCATGGCCAAGGTGTAGCTATCGGAAGATCTGAAAAAAGTAACCATCCAACCGGCTACTCACTTAGGGTAGCTGAATTCGTCACTCCACTGATAGAAAAGTTAAGAATCGAGTCCTTTGCTTAAGATATATATCGAATAATCAAAGATTTTCAACTTTCCGTATAACTTGGTGTTAAATTTTCTGGAACGTTATCCACATTTAACATACTTTAAAAAAAAAAAAAAAAAAAAAAAAACCCGAAAAAGCCCCTAAAGAAAATTATAGAGCAGAGTTCTTTACAATCCATCCAACATGTCAGTTGTCAAACTGATGTCAGGGTTCGACTAACATATCATGTAAAATAACTTCAAATTCAGCATGGATGATGGAACTTTTGGGCCCAAAAAAATAAAATAAAATAAAATTTGAAAGAACAGACAAAAAATAACAACAGATCCTAACAGAAGTATCACAAAGTTTAATAAATAAACCAAATCAAATAAAAAGGGTAAAGATAATAACCTTGACGTCCTCGTTGGAGACCCCGTAGTCCAAGTTGGAGATGTAGAGCTTGGTTCCCGTCTCTATAGCCGATGCCCTAGCCGCCGGCGCCGGAAAACCCCCATCTGACTCGCGTGCATATCATGCTGCCATGCCGAAGTCGGAGCCTGGATCAGATATCAAGTTAGAGACCCTGGATTCAAGAATAGAAGACCGCGATTCTATATCCGACGGACATCTAGAGATCCGGCCCGGATGGGAGAAAGCTAATCGTACCTTCTCGACGGAATAAGGAGCGGAGCGGTTCCGGAAGCGGTTGGGTAATCGGCGAGCCGGGCCGTGGGCGGATCCTCGTATCGGGCCGCGGGATTTTCCAGCGGCGGACTTCTTGTTCTTCTTGATAATGTCATCGAGGAATATGTCCAAGGCGCTCGGGATGTTCATGTCTAGGACACCAAAGAGGGACAGAACGATGGTGGAGATGGGATCGAAAAGCTAGGGTTTCGCAAAGGAATTTGGTGGGTTTGGGAGGAAAAGATTGGGGGATCTAGGGTTTGGAGGGGAGAGAGAGAGAGAGAGAGAGAGAGGGCGGAGATGGGACCAGAGAGATAGGGTTTTGCAGAGGAGTTTGTTGGATTTCGGAGGAGGAGACTGGGGGATCTAGGGTTTGGAAGTGGGTAAAGAAGAGAGCAAGAGGAGGCGAAGGTGGGGAAGAAGAGCCGGGTCGAGAGTGCGAACCAGAAAGGACAATGCCGCCTTAGAGAAACGCACATCTGGACGAAGGAATTGAGACCGCTTCACTGAACGCGTACACATTAACGCAGTAAAGATGCTCTGAGGATATCTTGATTTTCATTGCAACTGGCGGTGTCACGTTTGGTTGGGGTTGTCTCGTTTACGGGCGATGCCACGAAATTTTATTTATTCAATATAATTTTTATGAATTTATCTTTTTAATATAATTATTTTCTCCTTCACATACAGTATATATGATTAAAATTTGTTAATATACTTAGATATTATTAAAATTTATTAATTAATATATAATATATTAATATACTCTGATTGCTTCATATACAATATTGATTTGATCATAAAAACCTTTTATATACCATAATTTATTATATTATCACATCATAATTTTTTATTTTATAAAATTATTAAATTAATATATCCGCTTACACCAGCCATCAAAAATATCTCCAAGATAACACAGCAAAACCGAGAAAATCTCCGATAACTTTGAGTCATTATGTTTGACCGTATGAAAAGCCATCATGTTAACCTCCTAAAAGTATGATTCATAGCATATGATGTGATGCCCAATTTGTCTCAAAATATCCATCATCAGGGAATGATTAGGCCTTTGATTTTATATTTCTTGGTGATCTGGGAGATAGTTGTTCTAGAATCTTTTTTCAATACAGTATGATTCACTTATAAAATAATAATGCCGTATGTCAAATCTTTCCATACAGCCTTTAATTTAGTTAATAAGGTTGTTGTATCAAAGAGGGAAAAGCTACCCATTATAATGAATTTCGATCAAGAGTCTTGAATAATGAAGCTTGCTCTACTATTTTGCTTGTGTTCTTCTTACTGCTATCAAAATTGATTTTAATAGAATTAGAGGATGGGGATTCCAAATAAAATGAACTACAAGGATATAATACCTACTGTTGGAGATAAATTCCGCTTTCGTCGAAGTCCAGCATGATACTTAGCCTAATGCAATTGATAATCATTAAAGAGTTTCGATCGAAAATTCTTCTCTAACGATCAAATTTTAGCCAAACTCCTCAGCAGCCAAACTTCTTCCAGATTTCTCCTTCAATCGGATTTCTACAGAAGCCGAACTCCTTCCGGACTCTTCCTTCAGTCAAGTTCCTCCAGGAGCCGAACTCCTTCCAGATCTCTCCTTCAGTCGAATTTCTACAGAGGCCAAACTTTTTCACCAGTCAAACTCCTCCTAGACTTTTTCATCAATCGAACTTCATCCAGATTCTTTCAATGACATTCCTCCTAGATGATCTTCTCTAGCCGTATTCTCTTTAGGAGCCCGAACTCCTATAAAATTGATATTGTCGAAGCTCTTCACTGACCAATGTCCGCTTTCTCCGAACTTCGACTATTGAATCTCAATAAACGGTCACTATCAATCTAACGATATCTCTTTCTTTTCATACCAGACTTCACATGATCCCGAGCAGCTTAGTATCGGACAGCTACGGCTGTCACCATCAGTTTGCTACAAGCGGCACCCCCCTCCATGACAAATTCTATCAGACCTCGAGCGGTCCGCTATCAGATGGCTGTAGCTGTTGCTATCAATTCACCACAGGCTCCGTCTATAAAAAGAGATCCTCCATATATGTTTTCTTCAAGTTCTCTTCTTCTTCCCAAAACTTTGCCAGACTCTTTTCTGAGCACTCCATTTCTGTTAGCCAGAAAAGCTGACTTGATCATCGGAGAATCCTACTGGAGCCACCACCATCGACTCCAGATGAGATTTTATTTTGTAGGTCACCGACGGTGACCTCATCTTCCTCGACTCTAGCTCGATCCGACATCAATCAGATTCTGCACCAATAGAATTAGCGCTAGAGGAAGGACCTCTGTCCCTGAGATACCCTTATTCTTAAAGAAGTGCTCAGTCGATCCTACCGACCTTTTTCTTCAAGGTTCATCTTCACCATCTCCCTCGATCTCAAGAAATACCTCAAAAAAAGATGACTATCCGAAGATCTACCGCTTCTACCATCAGATCTGAGCCAGATCCATCCATTTCTACTCAATCGCTGGTACTTCAACCTCCACCTCCACTGATGGCCATGGTAGATCCGGAGCAGTTTAACCTGCTGTTGTAGCGGATTCAGGGCTTCATCGAGATGGTACAGACCATGTGGTAGCCTCCGACGATGACTTCACTAGGAAACCTGCCATTAGGATATCGAAAATCGGCTCCAAGAAAGAGCACTTGGTCTAGCATATCCGTCACCCCTGGAAAGGTGAAACAGAGAGTGGAGGATTCGTGTTCGGATCATGATTCTTCTTTAAAGAAGATCTTCTCCATCTATAGCTAAAAGTCATCCAAGATTTGCGATCAAGATGACGTCCTCGATCACAAACTATGGAGGATGGATCGATGGATTGAGGAGCTTGGTCATGCTCACGGACTTCTTCCGAGCATAAGTGGGTCCGAACTTCTAATCGAGTTCATTGTCAAGGAAGCTCCGATAAAAGGACACGAAGTTCTCTCCCCAAGAGGTTTCATAGGAGGGCCAAATGAAGCTCGACCATGCTCACGGACTTCCCCCGAGTGCAAACAAGTTCGAACTCCTCCTCGAGCTTGTCGTCAAGGAAGCTCTGATGGAAGGGCATGAATAAGTGCCCTCCGAAAGGTTCCACAATTATGCGGCCCTTAATGTACCTAAAACTCAAGTTCTGATAGAAATTAAGAATCAACTACCAAGACTAGAAGAATTAGGATCTCCTCCAAACAAGCACGATTGAAATAAGTACTGCCTCTACCATCGTGACCACAACCACGATACTAAAGAATGCATTCAACTTCGAGATGAAATCGAGGAGCTCATTAGGAGAGGTCGGTTGGATCGATTTCTCAGATGTCGGTCTAAAGCAAAAGAAGATCGACCAAGGGCACTGCCGCAGTCCGAACCACCAATAAGAGAGGAACAACAAGGAGATCGATCGCCTCTCGACATCATCAATCCTATATCTGGAGGACTTAGTGCTTCGACGAGCCGCCATCTCTCAACCTCAAAGCTAGAAAAAGCTTGCCCCAGATCGAGAAGGCTGATCTGAAATAGAGGAGATCGTCCAGCATGGAACTTATCACCTCAAGGAGCTCGGAGGAACAACGCTCCCATGACTTTTGAATTCAGAAAATCTAAGGATGTACTATCAGAAAGAAACAATCAATAGTTAGCCCTAATAAGAACAGGAGGAGAACCTCGTCCTAACATAAGCAAGTCGAAGGCCTTCAATCTCGACTAAAGATAAGATCTCCTCCGAGCTTCAAAGTCTAAGTCAATAGAAGATAAGATCTTCTTCAACCTCAGTTGGAGATAAGATCTTCCCCGAGCTTCAAAGTCTACGTCAACAGAAGATAAGATCTTCTTCAAACTCGACTGAAGATAAGATCTCTCCTGAGCTTCAAAGTTTGCATCAACCAGAGGTTGGAGATAAGATCTCCCTCGAGCTTCAACATCTATATCAACAAAAAGATAAAAAATTTTTCAACCTCGATTGGAGATAAGATCTCCCCCGAGCTCCAACATCTACATCAATCAAAGATAAGATCTTCTTCAATTTTAATCGGAGATAAGATCTCCTCTAAGCTTTAAAGTCTACATCAATAGAGGATAAGATCTTTTTCAACCTCAGCTAGAGATAAAATTTCTTCCGAGCTTCAAAGTCTATACATCAAAAGGAGATAAGATCTTCTTTTGGAGATAAGATCTCTTTCGAGCTTCTACGTTAATAGGAGATAAGATCTTCTTCAATCTCGGCTAAAGATAAGATCTTTTTCGAGCTTTAAAGTCTACGTCAATAGGAGATAAGATCTTCTTTAACCTCGATTGAAGATAAGATCTCTCTCAAATTTCTACGTCAATAGAAGATAAGATCTCCTTCAATCTTGGTTGGAGATAAGATCTCTTCCGAGCTTCAAAGTCTACGTCAACAGGGATAAGATCTTCTTCAACCTCGACTGAAGATAAGATCTCTTCCGAGCTTTAAAGTCTACGTCAACAGGAGATAAGATCTCCTTCAATCTCGACTGGAGATAAGATCTCCTCCAAGCTTCTACGTCAATAGAAGATAAGATCTTCTTCAACCTCGACTGGAGATAAGATCTCCCTCGAGCTTCAAAATCTACGTCAACAAAAGATAAGATCTTCTTCAACCTCGACTGGAGATAAGATCTTCCTCGAGCTTCTACGTCAATAGGAGATAAGATCTTCTTCAACCTCGACTAGAGATAAGATCTTCCCCAAGCTTCAAAGTCTACGTCAATAGGAGATAAGATCTTCTTCAAACTCGGCTGGAGATAAGATCTTCCTCGAGCTTTAAAGTCTACGTCAACGGAAGATAAGATCTCCTTTAACCTCGGTTGGAGATAAGATCTCTTCCGAGATTCAAAGTCTACGTCAACAGAAGATAAGATCTTCTTCAATCTTGATTGGAGATAAGATCTCCCTCAAGCTTCAAAGTCTGCGTCAATCGAAAATAAGATCTCCTTCAACCTCAGTTGGAGATAAGATCTCCTCCGAGCTTCAAAGTCTGCGTCAATGGAAGATAAGATCTCCTTCAACCTCGATTGAAGATAAGATCTTCCCCGAGCTTCAAAGTCTACGTCAATAAAAGATAAGATCTTCTTCAACCTCGATTAGAGATAAGATCTCCTCCGAGCTTCTACGTCAATAGAAGATAAGATCTCCTTCAACCTCGACTGGAGATAAGATCTCTCTTGAGCTTCAAAGTCTACATCAATAAGAGATAAGATCTCTTTCAATCTTAAGATAAGATCTTCTCCAACCTCGGCTGAAGATAAGATCTCTTTCGAGCTTCAAAGTCTATGTCAATAGGAGATAAGATCTCCTTCAACCTCGGCTGGAGATAAGATCTCCTCTGAGCTTCAAAGTCTATGTCAATCAGAGATAAGATCTCCTTCAACCTCAGCTGGAGATAAGATCTCCTTCGAGCTTTAATGTTTACGTCAATCAAAGATAAGATCTTCTTCAACCTCGGCTGGAGATAAGATCTTTCCCGAGCTTTAAAGTCTATGTCAATAGAAGATAAGATCTCCTTCAACTTCGATTGGAGATAAGAGCTCCCCCGAGCTTCAAAGTCTACGTCAATAGGAGATAAGATTTCTTTCAACCTCGACTGAAGATAAGATCTCCTCCGAGCTTCTACGTCAACAGGAGATAAGATCTTCTTCAATCTCGGTTGGAGATAAGATCTTCCTTGAGCTTCAACTTTAACGTCAATCTCCGCTGGAGATAAGATCTCATCCGAGCTTCAATGTCTATGTCAATAGAAGATAAGATCTCCTTCAACCTCAGTTAGAGATAAGATCTCCCCCAAGCTCCAGGATCTACATCAACAGGAGATAAGATCTCCTTCAATCTCGGTTGGAGATAAGATCTCTTCTGAGCTTCAACTTTAACGTCAACCTCGGTTGGAGATAAGATCTCCTTCGAGCTTCAATGTCTACGTCAACAGGAGATAAGATCTCCTTCAATCTCGATTGGAGATAAGATCTCTCCCGAGCTCTAGGATCTACGTCAACAGAAGATAAGATCTCCTTCAATCTTAGTTGTAGATAAGATCTTCTCCGAGCTTTCACTTCAACTTCAACCTCAATTGGAGACAAGATCTGCTCCGAGCTTCCACTTCAACCTCAACTGGAGACAAGATCTCCTCCGAGCTTTCACTTCAATATCAACTTCGGCTGGAGACAAGATCTTTTCCGAGCTTCCACTTTAATATCAAGACAAGATCTTCCCCAAGCTTCAACCTCAATGGGTGCAAAGCCCAAAAAAGAACTTCGACGGTCATCTTTGTTGTACTTTCTTCCTTCGAATTTCAAACTCAAAAGTGAGGGGGGACTATTATTGGGGATAAATCCCGCTCCCATCGAAGTTCAGTCTGATGCTTAGTCTAATGCAACTGATAATCACGGAAGAACTTTGATCGAAAATTCTCCTCCAATGGCCAAACCTTAGCCGAACTCCTTCAATCGGTCGAACTTCGACCGAACTCCTCAGCTGCTGAACTTCTTCCAAATTTTTTCTTCAGTCGGATTTCTATATGAGCCGAACTTCTTTTAGATCTCTCCTTCAGTCGGATTTCTATCGGGGCCAAACTTCTCCACCAGTCGGACTCCTCCTCAACTTTCCCATCAATCGAACTCCATCCGAATTCTTCCAGTGGCATTCCTTTCGGATGATCCCCTCTAGTCGTATTTCCTTTAGGAGCTCGAACTTCTATGGAATTGATATTGTCGAAGCTCTTCATCGACCAATGCCCGCTTCTTCCGAACTTTGACTATTAAATCTCAACGAACGATCACTATCAGTCTAACGACACCTCTTCCTTTCTGTACCGGACTTCACGTGGTCCCAAGCGGCTTAGTAACAGACAGCTATGACTGTCGCCATCAGTCTGCTATAGACGGTATTATAGATGACACCCTCCTTCGTGACAGACTCCACCAGGCCTCGAGCAGTCCACTACCAGATGGTTGCAGCTGTCGCTATCAATCCATCACAGGTTCCATCTATAAAAAGAGACCCTCCAGATACATTTTTTTCAAGCTCTCTTCTCCTTTCCAAAATTCTACCAGATTTTTTCATGAGCACTCTATTTCTGTTAGCTAGAAAAGCTGACTTGATCGTTGGAGGGTTCTGTCGGAGCCACCACCACCGACTCCGAATGGAACTTTATTTTGTAGGTCACCGACGATGATCTTATCTTTCTCAACTCCAGCTTGATTCGGCATCAATCAGATTCTGCACTAATATCTATATTATGTTTCAAGAATAGTTAGGAGAAAAAAAAGGGATAAATAAAATGAATGGTGCATCTCTACTTTTTTTTTTTTAAATGAAATTACACAATATAAGCAGTGAGCCTCCATCTATTGATTTATTTAGCTGAGTAACGAGAATAAGCCTTCTATATTGTTGGTTTGCTAGAGATTCAGATGTTGATATCTGCAAGTTGATCAATTTTATTATCGTAGGTTTGAGCTCTCTAAACTCTACTGGTACTAAAAGGGGCAAGCCATGCTTTCAAGTTTGTGCCTTTGTGTTCAGATCATTTTATCATGATTTTTTTTTTTTAATGAAAAGGAAGGATAAGACCATCCTATTTATTTATAAGAATGTAAAAGCAATATATAGTATTTTAAACATAACGTTGCCTGTAGCCGAGATGGCTAAGACAACATCTTTAAGGCCCATACATTCCTGACCCAAAAAATCTATGAAAACCTGTTTGTCCTGTTTTCAAAACCTGCAAGTTTCTGTAAAGAACCTGTATTTTTTCTGTCAAAGCTCTGTTATGCTGTCAACACTATATGTTGATAGTATTTTATCACGATTCTTGTTGTGCCATAACCCTGCATATCACCGTTGTGAAGACCTAAGAAAAATAAAAGAAGTTAGCATTGATAGTGTTGGATTCATTAATTCGGCCATTCTAATTTGACATCCAATTGATGAAAGATAATCGACTTCATCGATTAAGAAATGGATTACGGACTAAACGATGACCATGGCAAATTTTCGATTGACGATAGACAGTTATAAGTCGGTCAAATCTTATGGACGATCGACTGTTGATCGTCCAGTCGACTAATAGTTGGCTTCCTTCAATCGGTCATTAATCGACTTGCCGACTTTCAATTGTCAATTCTTCAACCAACTATTGGTCAGTAGCTTCCGACCAACTTTTCAAACCGAATAACTCCATCAATGGGCAATCATTGACTGAACGGAATGTCAGTTGGAGGCCGGCATATGATCGGTATGGCTGACATATAGTCGGCATGACTTATATTTTCAGCGTGAAGCGCACGTAACGCCTCTCCATGATCATATAATGAGTATTAATTGCTCGCTTAAAATTGAAATAAGTAAGACTGTATGACAGCTAACCATTACAGATGGTTACTAATCCATTCATCTATAAAAAGGAGGTAAATCGGGTACTTTGGAAAGAAAAATCCTGGGCTGAAACTCTGCCAACATTCATTCTCATTATCATATTTACCAATCCTCCACTGACTTAAGCATCGAAGAATGTCCACCAAAAAATATTTTGATCAGTGTGAACTTTTTTTGCAGGTGATTTTCTCTAGCAATAGGCGCATTAAAGGATTGACTACAATAGATTGGCGCGCCAGGTAAGGGACGAACAAGCTCCACTTTTCTTTCATTTCTTTTTTCGACTTTTGCTTTCTACTTGGCACCAGTCAGAAGAAGCTTCATCTACGCGGATATGCTTGAATGTGTGCTCCAGAAGTTCAACATAGATCCAAGGGTGGTTCTTATCTAGTAAATAGGTGAACCGAAATTCCCTCAGACCTGACCAAAATAATCATGAACTTATTGAGGTCCTTGACCTCAAGCGTAGCAACGTTGAAATGCGTTATGAAGACTCGTAATGTCTTTTCTTCATTTTGTCTAATGAAGAAGAGACTGTCGAATATTCATGGTATCCTTCGGCTGATGCTGAAATGAGCCGTGAATGAGTCTTCTAGTTGCTCGAAAGAGTGTATGCTTCCCGACGGAGTCCAAGGCCGAATAGATTTGACATGAAATTTAACTCATACACTCCGTTGACTGCTCCTCATGCATAAATTTTGAAAAAATTGAAAGAGCAGAATATATTTGATGCCCCCTACCGATGAAGGCGCTGCCAAAAAACAGTGATCGAAAGAAGTACTGTCAGTTTCATCATAATCATGGTCATGATACCAAACAGTACATCCAACTCAAGAAGGAGATTGAGGACTGGATACGCCAAGGATACCTTGGCAAATATCGATGCGACCCCCTAGCATCGACTCCAACCAATCGGCAACCATAGCACCAACCAGAGGAACCGAATGACAATCGGCCGACGACAGAATTCATCAATATGATTTTTGGCCGACCAAGGAATTCGGAGGCAACTTCTGAAGAAAAATCCTAAGAAGATATGTCGAATCATACCAGCAGTCTGTGCTGGACCAAGCTCAACATCATACCAAGCTTGATCGATCAGCAACTCCCTCTGCATCGAAACTTTCATATCCTTCAGCTTCAAGAAATCTTTCCGATTAGCTGGGTCGACTCGATTATTGTCGCTTGGACTGGTGTCTGGAGTTCTTCAAATGAAAGAAAAATCCCAAGAAAGAGTGGATGACACAAAAGAATTAGATCTTCCAATCGTGGATGGACAATGGAAGATCGAAAATGAAGAAGAGCCCCTTTCTCGGGGCGAACATCTACCAGCCATCGACTTTCGGATGGGGATGAAGAATAAAAAAAGAATGAAACAAAGAAAGACGAGGAGTGGTCGGAATGAAATGATACAAAAGAGAAAAAAAATAAAAGTCAAATGAAATTCGGTGCAAGTTGTGCCGGAAAACTCGATAATAGTCTAGGATGTTTTGAATGAACTCTGGGATCGAAAATCGGAGGTCCAATCTAAGATTTTTGATATAAAATGCCACCTAGCCAGTCGGTGGAGAGGTCATCCGACCATCCGAGTCAGGGGCAAAAAACTGGAATTGCTCCGGGACTTAATACTGTTCCTAGAGTCGATCGATAATAGAAGCCAACAGCAAAGAAACCTCCACTGTCGGACCAAGAGAGAAGACGACTACTAGACTAGACAGCCGGCCACTACTTCCTACTGTTCTATCGTTCTACCTTTACCTCTACCGGTCATTAGAAAAAGCTACTAAAAATCCTAAGGAAGTAAAATAGGATAGAAAATCTAACCTGAAGAATGGGAAGAAGACTCGGGAGAATAGTGAGAGCAAGAAGAAGACAAGAGACTTGGAACTCAAGAATACCAGCAAGAGACTCAGGATCATGGTAAAAAACTTAAGGAAAGTGATGATAATCCTATTTATATAGGAACCATCGATGTCCAGGATTGTTTCGGTAAAAATAAGGTCACCTGGATTTCTAACACTTGACAAAATCTGAATCGATGGAAATTCAGATGTTTCAATGCACCTCCACTCAGATCATGCCATGACATCACAATTTATGAAATAGCCAACGACGAATAACAACACGACATAAGGCATCATCGGATTGAACCAATCAGATTGTCAGGTTATCAAATCATTTTCTTTCAGTTGATTATGCTAATAATGGCATCACAATCATCGAAATGACAAAATAATTGAATATACTAATAATTGCTGCACGATCATCGAAATGACCAGCTATCCTCTCAATTTATGAGGTAATCATTAACACTGAAAGAAGAATGGCCGCCAAATCGAAATTTGAAGCAATTAATGAAGACTCTCATCATTCAAAATGATAGATATGTGACAAGCCACGTGACTCCACTTTGAACTCGAGAGTGGGGGCCAACTATTGGATTTATTAATTTGGCCATTCTGATTTGGCATCCAATCGACAAAAGATAGTCGGCTTCATCGATCAATCAAGGAATGGATTATTGACTAAACGATGACCATGATAAATTTTTGATTAACGATAGACGGTTATAAGTCGGCCAAATCTTATGGATGACCGGCTATTGATTGTTCAGTCGACTAATAGTCGACTTTCTTCAACTAGTCATCAATCGACTTGCCAACTTTCGACTGTCAACTCTTCAATCGACTATTGGTCGATAGCTTCCGGCCAACTTTTCAAACTGAACGACTCCATCAACGGGCAATCACTGACTAAATGGAATGTCAGTCGGAGGCAAGCATATGATCGGTGTAGCCAACATATAGTCGACATGACCTACGTTTTCGACGCGAAGCGCACATAATGCCTCTCCACGAACATATAATGAGCATTAATTACTCATTTAATGTCGAAATAAGCGGGATCTCATGACAGCTAACCGTTACAGACGGTTACCAATCTATTCATCTATAAAAAGAAGGTAAACCAAGTGCTTTAGAAAGAAAAATCCCGAGTTGAAATTTTGCCAACATTCATTCTCATTATCATGTTCATCAATTTTCCACTGACTTGAGCATCAGGATCCTCATCAAAAAATATTTCGATCAGTATGGACTTCTTTTGTAGGTGATTTTCTCTGGCAACAAGCGCATCAGAGGATTAGCAGCAATAAATAGCTAACTAAAATTTTATTTTTTTATCTATTTTTTGATTACCTCTTATGTCAAATGTAGGTTAATTCTCGGTGTTGCCATGCATTCTCACAAATTTGGTCTACTCACGACTTTCGCAGCTTAAACATATACAGGTCTTTCCCATGGGGATTGGCCCCTCTTGACGACAGCTTGTATTTTGCATTAGTTTTTTTGTTTTTTTGTTTTTTTTTAATTAAGCACGTCCGTTTGTACCCGCGCTATCACAACCAATTCTCTAAATCTATTCTTTTCTCATGCCGATCATAAATAAAACCAATATTGTAATCATTATTAGTGCAACCAACCGTTAAATATTACCTTTGATTATGACAGGATGTAACATTCTTTCTGCATATGCGTATCATATATCATCCAAAGACATCACTTAGTCCTCAAAGATCTCAATTGGGTTCAAGCTTTTGAAAGATAACAAAAATTACAATCCAATCATGGTGTCAAGTCAGATGGACAGAGGCGGGCTATTTGGATTAGCGGTATACCATATCCCCATCGCGAAGCTATTTAGGAAACGGCGGTACTGGAAAAGGATAAAGTTTCTTGTAGCTTGCATTAAAGACCAAATTGTATGTTGGTGAGTTGGTAGCGAGAAAGAATGAATGCCGAGCTTTGGATGCCCTCTTTGGGGTGCAGTTGTTAATACTACTTACATCCCATCTATTCATTAGATGCCCCTTCAGAAGAAGTGTGTGATATTCTCTAAAATCATATCTTGACTGGCCTCCAAATCTTCACGCCCTTTGAACCTCCTGGAGATGTTCCTGGATCCAGTCGCCACAAAGTAAAGGTTGGGATCAACTCCTAACGGTGCTTGATTGGCAAATGTGGCATGAGTGGAATTCAAGAATTTTTCCAAGTAGGAAGGCTTCAGCCAACTCAGTTCGGGCAGAAAATCTCTGCAGCAGAAAAGAAAAGGCAAAAACAACAAAATGCCCAGAAACATACGTGGCTGGCCCTCGTAGTTCTTATTTTACGTTGTTTATGCTGTTATCACAATGACCTGTCGACATACATGAAACATCATCAACTATTTTCCACTTGTGGCTATCTTTGTAGCTTTTAGATCTCCAAAATCATCCAACTGTGGCAGTTAAGGAGCAGCACTCGGACCTTTGTAACCAGTTCGTGCCACAATATTTGATCAAAATTGTTTGTTGTGTTTGTAGCTATCTTTCTGCAGTTGATGTTACTTGTAAGAAAGTCTGATGTCTTGACCTGTGTCAAGAAAATGGAAGGGTATCAAATAAAAAAAGGCAAATGTTACAATTCTCCCCTGGAGTTATCCCAGAACTGTATTATTTTTTTTAAAAAAAGAGGAAAATCTTAATTAATCACGAGTAGAGTTGGCAAAGACGCTCCTTGCCATATATTTTGGGCACTCAAAGAACTCGGATTTAGGCATCTTTCAAACCCAGCCAATTGGGGAGCAGGACGGATTTCTTTGATATGCTCTTGTCCAAGTAATCGCTGCAATTAACTTAAGGTTGATGGATCCACCTGCAAGCCTACATTTATACTGTTTAGAAGATTTTGCACTCACTCTGATATAAACCAAGCCCCTATCCACCATATGCTTCTTCGACGAATCAAAATAGTGCCCTTGAATTCCTCTCTTGGAAAAAAATGATGATAATCATAATAAAATGGTGCTATTGAAACCGTGACTTCTTATCAATTTTTCCATCAAAATGTCTGTGATTTCTTCCAACTTTGGTTGGAGTCACGGTGGTCTCGGCGTTGGCTGGCCATCCAGTTTTGAGCCGGAACGATAGCCAAGTGCCTCAAGAAAGCAACCTTTCCTTTCCTAAGGCGCGACGGTATCACGTGCCCGGGCCCTTTTTCTCTCACGTGATCACGAGCGGGCTACGAGCATTCCCCAATTCCTTGTGATGGAAGGTAATCGTCCCGTGTTAAGTAATCCATTTGACCCAATCTCACGTTACCATCCCCGGCTACGGACGTCGAGATCCCGCACGTGGTAGCAACGCACGGACAAGTGACGCCAGAAGGGGCCAAGCATGGAACCTAAAGAAGTTCCATACTCTCGCGCTGCGTAGAAACATAGAATGGGAAAATTGGTGCAATTCATGGGATCGGTGTGCCTGTGAACATGGTATGGAACACCAAATTTTTGGTGTGACACATTCGAATGGAGCTTTGTTTGGTCCAAGTTTTAGCACTGAAGCATTCTTTCGGTACGATGGGACGCCTGGGATCCACTTGGTCGGCTTAAAACAGGCATCGCACGATGTAGACTAAGCCGAATTGGTTCTTGGAGCGGGAGCTGGGCCCATACCATCAGACCCACTTCAGGTCTATTTAGAAGGAAACATGATCCAGAGTCCTAATTGGATCAATCGATCCCTTGCCATGAAGCCTAGCAGCCAAGTAATGTCAAAGTCAAGATCGCGAGGTGTTTAGTAGGACTTGACGATTCAAGACGTCTGATAGTTGTTGCGTGACTCAAAATCACACATTAGACAGCAAATGTGATCAAAATGATTCTGGTTGAGAGGTTGAGAAACAATCGGGGGCAAGAGATAGAAATGCATTTAGACAAGTTTATGTGATCCGATCAAGTCATTTTCTTGCCCAATTGGATTTCACATCGCGTGGTAGCGACATTTTTTATCGAAGTGTTTGATGTGGACCGATCTGTTGTTGATTCTTCTAAAAAGCGTTAAGAATGGGATGGAAACGCGTGACTTTTAGGCGGTGGGGTTTCTATGTCAACAGCGGCATCTTTGGTTGAGAAAAGGCGCACATTTAACGGAGAGGAACTCCTCAATTATTGCTAATCCAGGCTTAGTTGGAAGGAACTAGCTAGGCCCTTTTAGTTGGGGGATCAATAAAGAGAGAGACTTAAAAAAAAAAAAGAGAGGCAAAGTCACATTGGAAGGACTTCATTTGGTGAAGTAAGATTGCCATCGTTTATAAAGGCATCTTATTTTATCCGACGATGCCCCTCGTCATGAACAACAAAGGAAAAATGGAGATCACTCGCTGGAAGATTCAGCGATACAGTCAATGCACCACTTTCAAATGATAATTATCTTATCTTGTTTTGCGTTAAAGCAATGCGACGCTGCTTTTTTCTACCATCATTTTCTTCTAGGTCAGTCTCGTTGTGATGCATAAAATTAATTAATACAAGCAGTACGCATTCCTAACAAATCGTCATTGCCTCTCCTCACTCGAGATCTAAATTAAGTGAGGCGTCCATTTGCGTGGGCATTTTGTTGATATATACCAAACATTTTTTGGGCAATCAATTTGGTATATGCATGAATTATCGGCTCTTAGTATCTTAATTGGTATAAAATAATTTAGTGTCGTGTGCTAAATTCTCAAGTTCAGGGAGGACGTATATTTTATACAATTTTTGGCCAATTGTGATTTATTTAAATCATTAGATTGGCAGTAAAACTTTTTTTAATTGAAGAAATTATTAGATAAATTTATTTTAGATAAAGTCAATAAAAATTTATAAGTTAATTTTTTTTATTAATTACTTATCTAAGTTGATCATGATTAATTATAAGATGAAAAAAAAATCTACCTCGGCCTTGTGCGCAGCTCAATAACCACTGTAGAAGACTGGTGCGCAGCCCAATAACTACTGTAGAAGGGGTGCCATGGGGAGGAGGACCCTCGCTCGCATGGTTCCGCTGGCTGAGCATCCTCAGCGGCAGGAGGTGGCAAGAGGTGCGTCCTTCTGACATCACAACTCGCGACGTGTTTCCGCGAGAGCTCGTGGGACCTGTGGGTGCAAGCACAAAATCATCCAGGTCGAGACATGAGCAGAATTGGGGGGTTTCCAAATGGTGCCTGGCCCCATGGCTGCAGGAGAGGAGTCCAGCACCCTAACGGCCGTCATTGGACCTTGTAAGGAACGACCAAAATCTAGTTAAAGGTACCCACGCAAACTGCCAACGGCTCGACGTGTTCGAACAATTGCATTGACCCAGCTGCCATGAGCGGTCGATTCTTCCACGTCATCTCGTAGAGCTTTGACCTTTCGTACTGAGTTGCCGTCCGTCCTGTGTCTGGGAGTGGGATCACATGCAAAGATGAGAAAAGTCGCGACAGAATACATGAAAGACCACAGCACCGCTTTCCCTGCTGCCGTGGGCTCCGTCTCTTTGGCGTGATCGCAAGCAACCCGGGCCCCTCCCTACTTGCCTCCCCACGCTCCCCTTGCTCCACCGCTTCCTTCCCTCCTCGTATTATATAAAGGCCTCGCATCCAATCCCCGCCCATCCTCCTCCTCTGCTAGTAGAGACAAACAACGAAAGGTGGCGGAGAGGTGGAGAGCACCAAAGAAAATATAGCTCTCATGGCGGTAAACATAACCTCCATTAAGACCTCCTCCAATGGAATCTGGCAAGGCGACAACCCCCTCCACTTCGCTTTCCCCCTTCTCATCGTCCAAACTACCCTCGTCCTCATCTTAAGCCGCTCCCTCGCCTTCATCCTCAAACCCCTCCGCCAGCCGCAAGTCATCGCCGAGATTGTCGTATGCCCTCCATCTCTCTTTGAACTCTACCGTTTAACTTTCCTTAAATAATTCTGTATTATACTTTAATTCAAGCATTTTTTATGGTAGGGCGGAATTATATTGGGCCCTTCGGCCCTGGGCCGGAACCAGTCGTACCTCCACCGCATCTTCCCGTCATGGAGCACGCCGATCCTCGAGACGGTGGCGAGCATAGGTCTCCTCTTCTTCCTGTTCCTCGTCGGTCTCGAGCTCGACCTCCGGTCCATCCGGCGGAGCGGCAGGCGGGCGTTCTTCATCGCGGCGGCGGGGATCTCTCTCCCGTTCGTCTCCGGCGTCGGCGTGGCCTTCGTCCTTCGCAGCACCCTCCCCGGCGCCGACTCCGCAGGCTACGGTCCCTTCCTTGTCTTCATGGGCGTGGCTCTCTCCATCACTGCTTTCCCCGTTCTCGCTCGCATCCTTGCGGAGCTCAAACTCTTGACGACCCAGGTCGGCGAGATCGCCATGGCCGCCGCCGCCTTCAACGACGTCGCCGCCTGGGTCCTCCTCGCCCTCGCCGTCGCTCTCTCCGGAGGCGAGGCCGGCGGCCACAAGAGCCCCCTCGTCTCCCTCTGGGTCCTCTTGTGCGGCGTCGCCTTCGTCGCCGTGCAGATGGTGGCGGTGAGACCGGTGATGGGGTGGGTGGCCAAAAGAGCCGATGGAGAGGGCGGCGTGAGCGAGGTCTGGATCTGTCTCACCCTGGCCGGCGTCCTCGTATCGGGCTTCTTTACGGACTTCATCGGAATCCACTCGATCTTCGGGGCGTTTGTTTTCGGTTTGACGGTGCCGAAGGAGGGGGAGTTCGCCGGGAGGCTTATAGAGAGGATCGAGGACTTCGTTTCCGGGCTATTGCTGCCTCTCTACTTCGCGTCGAGCGGGTTGAAGACGAATGTGGCGACGATCAAGGGAGGGAAGGCGTGGGGGCTGCTGGTGCTGGTGATTAGCACTGCGTGCGCCGGGAAGATACTGGGGACGTTCTTGGTGGCGGTGGCGTGCGGCATGGCGGCGAGGGAGTCGGTGGCGCTGGGCGTGCTCATGAACACCAAGGGTTTGGTCGAGCTTATCGTTCTCAATATTGGCAAGGAGAGGAAGGTAAATTTCTTTTCTTTTAATATATATTTGTCTGGTAGAGTTTCATATCATCATCTTATTCTGCTAGCGCAAAACTCGTTATAACCAGAGAGCTAGATTAGTGTATTTGACGACAGATATTTCTAGCTAGGAGTCCAGTGGATACCGATACATGAGAAGTAAACCATTTTGTTTCTCAAATTTCTAAAACAAAAATAATCGTATTATATATTTAATAGAAAAGGAATGTAACAACGTATTTATATTTAATAAAAAAGCTTTTTTTTATTTTTTTCCCTATGAGATAACACCACCTACAAATACTTGTATTTGGTAAGGTAATAAATCTTCTAATAGTTGCTAAGAATAAGTTCTTGAGATCCTGAGTTTATTAGTTTGGGAGAGAGACCATATTTAGTGAAAAGGCAACTTCAATCACAAGAGCCAGATCAGATTTGATACAGAACGGATGGGATATGAATTGAGATAAAAATTCGCCAATCTATATATTAAATAGATAAAAACTTATATCTAAATTTGATCTATTTATTAAATAAGTAATCTGACTTAATTTATATAAAATATTTATTAAATAAATTAGATTAGATTAAATAAATTAAATAAAATAAATTTTAAATAATTTAAATGAGTTAAATTATAATTCAATCTAATTATTAAATAAATTAAAATATGTCAAAGATATAAACTTGAATTCAATCCATTTAATAAATAGATCTAAACGAGTTGATCCATTTATGATACAAATTTATTTATATTAAATAAATGGATCGCACTTCATATTGATAGATTAGGTCATAAGTTGCTATTTTTACTTATGTGATTCCATAATGAACATAAGATAAAGTAAACATTGGTTGCAATTATATGTACATGCATATATATATATATATATATAAAATAATTTTTTTCTTGATAATTGATATGTCTAACAAAAGTTAAAGATCAACTATATTTAATAATATAATTAAATAATGAATTATTAATTCTATTTTATTTATATTTCCTATCTATTTAGTATATACAGAGATGGAGATCTAAAATTAAATTATATTTATAATTCCTTTCAGTTTAGGCCGCTTAGAATTTGAAATTTAGACTTCAACGTTGTAAAAGAAATAACACATCCCGAGAGAGATTACCCTTGCCTTGCTCATGTGAGCATTTATGGGAGGAGAAAAACCACGCTTGATGGCAGAATCGAGGGAAGAAAAGTCATCACGGCCTTCCCATATAACGCCATAAATTGGTGGTGAATAATAAATTTTATTGACGCTCATCCCTCTCTTCATGCTGCCGAGCTTCAAAACTTCCAACCTTCAAGCGCTTCATTACAGCGACACTATCTGTCTATACTAGAAAAGTTGAACCGGCGTCTTTGGTGGGGTGTTTGAACGAGCCCTGCTATATTAATTGCAGGATGGAAGGTCGTAGGCCGCTTACACGTGCCTCTCACATGTATACCCTCGAGAACTTATAGTACCCCTTTAAATTGCTGCTTTCTTTGCTATATACATTCGTACATACGTGTGTGTGTCTATACACACACATGTATGTATGTATGCATATATATGTGTGTGTGTATATATATATATGTGTGTGTGTATGTATGTTTTCTTGGCTAGAATATATTTTATAAATATTAAAAAGTATTTGTTCAAATGCAAAGGGTTTAAATTTTTTGGTATTTACAAAAATGCTTATTAAGATTTTGGAACTTTCATAATAAAAAAGGTACATAACGGTAATTCTATGAGATGAACTTAATTATATTTGTTTGCACTGGTTATAGCTGCACCAATTTCGGGGTCATGGTCTTCATGCATAGCCCCTAGATAAGCGTTCACGACCTTGTGGCGAGTCGAAATTAGGCTGCTACGTGCTCGCGAGTGCATGTAACAAGGCACCCATCGGGAAAGAGCGACACGTGGTTTATGTTTTTAGTATTTTGTAAATTTTAAAAAACGAAGTGATATTGGTCGGAGCCGGTTACCACAAGCAAGCTTCGCCTTCTCTCGCGGTCGAAGACCATTTCGAATGCCTGTAACCGGAGGAAGATGAGAGAAGTCGCGGGATATCGTTGTCATTTGAGGATGTGATAGCGGATCGCAAATGATGAAGAGGGCGGGTTTTCCATTTTTTTGGTAGTATGTAGAAGATGGCGGGTTAAAAGCATTGGCTACAGGAGGCAATGTACGGCAATGCATGGGGGATATAGCAGTTTTTTTTTTCTCGTTGTAACAGTAGTTTTTTTTTTTTTTTTTTTTTTTTAACTATAAATTTCAGACCGATCCACTCCAAAAACATTCTTAAATACTGATAGATATAGCATACCCAGCCTATAATTCTATTGTCTAAATGGTTGAACTAGCTCATTCTGTAGGACAACATGTAACCAACTACGTAGCGATCTCTGGCGTCTGTTGAGCAAATGATAACCAGTTGCTGTGAACGACTTTCTAAACCTTGTCTTGTTTCCCCTAACACACGCATGCAGGTACTGAACGATGAAACATTTGCCATTTTGGTGTTAATGGCGCTCTTCACAACCTTCATCACCACCCCAAGCGTCATGGCCATCTACAAGCCCGCCCGCGCCGGCCGCAACTCCCACAACCGCCGTAAACTCCAGGCCTCCTCATCTCCTCAATCCGCCGACGCCAGGGAGCTCCGCATCCTCGCCTGCGTCCACGGCCACCGCGATGCCCCCTCCATTATCAACCTCATCGAGACCATCCGTGGGGGCACCAAGAAGTCCCCCCTCAAGCTCTACATCATCCACCTTGTCGAGCTCACCGAGCGTTCCTCCTCCATCCTCATGGTTCGCCGTGCCCGCCGCAACGGCCTCCCCTTCCGCAGCCCCCTCCACAGCGAGACTCACGACCAGGTCTCTGTCGCCTTTGAGGCCTACGGGCAGCTCGGCCGCGTTCGGGTCCGCCCCATGATCGCCATCTCCGCCATGCCCACCATGCACGAGGACGTCTGCAACGTGGCCGAGGACAAGCGCGTCTCCCTCCTCGTCGTCCCCTTCCACAAACACCGGGCTGCCGGCGGTGATCATGACAGCGGCCACATGGAGAACATGGGGCCCGGCTGGCGGGCGGTGAACCAGAGGGTTATGAAGAAGGCTCCGTGCTCCGTGGCCGTCCTCGTGGATCGAGGCTTCGGTGGCGACGGGCAGGTGGGCCCGGCCGAGGTGGCGCATGGCGTATGCGTCCTGTTCTTCGGAGGTCCCGACGACCGGGAGGCGCTCGAGCTGGCCAGCAGGATGGCGGAGCATCCAGGCGTGAGGGTCACCGCGGTGAGGTTCGTCGACGGTAACAAGGGCAAGGAGGATCGGCCCAACATCATGCTGCGCCCTTCCCCGATGAAGAGCGCCGACGACAGCTATACTTTCTCCACCGCCGTCATGGACCGCGAGCAAGAAAAGGTCACTTGTTCAAATTACCCTTTTAATTATATACGACTACGACTACGTGTCAAGTAACAAATTGGTGGGAAATCTGATGTTTGCTGTTCTGGGTGGCAGGAGCTGGACGAGGCGGCGGTGGCGGAGTTCCGGAGGAGGACGGAAGGGACGGCGAGTTACGAGGAGAGGCCAGCGGGGAATGTTCTGGAGGCGGTGCTGGTGATCGGGAGGAGTGGGGCATACGAGCTGATAGTGGTGGGGAAGGGGCGGTTCCCGTCGTCGATGGTGGCGGAGCTGGCCGGGCGGCAGGCGGAGCACCCGGAGCTGGGGCCCGTCGGGGACGCGTTGGCGTCGTCCAGCCACGGGGTCGTGTCGTCTGTGCTGGTGATCCAGCAGCACGACGTGGTCCACTCGGATGAGACCCCCGTCTCTATGGTCCTTGACGGCGGGGATGCTACCATTGTTGATGTGGAGGACGGCGGCGCCCAGAAAAACTCTTAAGAGCTGGATGATCTACAGAAGACCGTTATTATACGGTACTTGCCATCAATCATATATAGTTACTTCCTTTCTGCCTGTAATTTTAACACCAAATGGTCTTCTGGTCGGTTTAAACGTGCGCTCGTTGGGAGCAATGTCCCTGTTCAAATGATGTGCGAACACTCAATTGGAGGAGATGTAAATTTTCTGCTTATTCTTAACATTAACAACTTAAAATCTGTGGCTTTTATTTAAATATTACCTATTAACTATACATATTTAATATTTGTCATGCGGACACCTCTAATAATATCCCGATGGGACTGATGATGTCTCAGCCGTTCCGTCTCATTTTTATGAAATAATGAAATCAAAACGAAGTTGTGGCTCCAAAACTGATTTATATAGAAAAAAGAAAAAATAAATAAATAAATAAATAAATAAAGAAATAAGAAAAGAAAGGAGGATGAACAAGGAAGGAAGAAAAGAAAGAAGAAAGAAAAGAGAAAGAAAATAAAAAAAGAAAGAAAGAAAGAAAAAAATAAAAAAATAATAATAAAGAAAGTAATAAAAGAAAGAAAATGTAAAAAGAGATGAAAGATATCCATCCAGATGGCTAGGATAATTATTGCAATTAGACGTAATAATGGAGCATTATCTTATTTCATGAAGATATCGGAACATCTCTATTCTATGAGATTTAAAATCTTGATTAATAGAACTATAAAGAGTAATATTTTTATTTAATTATTTTAATCAAAATATAATATTATAATATTATTAAGTAAAATTAAATAAAAATTTTTATTAGGATTACCAAATTAATATAAAACTTAATGATATTATTAATAATTATATTTGTTTAACATGTGCTAATATTAATGAAAAATGCTTTTCATTAGTGCCATTATCTTGCATTAGTCATTAGATTACACTTAGATTTATTAAGGTCTATTAGCAGAATAAGATAACATATAATTATAAAATAATAAGATCATTAATAAGGAACAGAAATGTATTATCTATAGGGGATTAGTGATAAGAGTGGTAATAAAATGACTCGAAATAAGTCAAGTCATATAATGGTAGATTAAAAATTTATCAACTCAAATCCAATCTTTTAATTAAATAGTTCAAAATTTGATATATGAATCAAATTGTTTTATTAAATGGGTAACTTAATCTGACTTATATCAAATTGAATCAAGTTCAAATTAAATGGTTAAGGATGGTCACCAATAATTAGTGGTTCTGCTTGCGCTCAGGTAATTCGAAATTAAGCTAATCAACATAACTTTTCTAGCCTTGAAACTTAACGTAATCTACGTGTAACTAATAACTTTTGTAATATTGTAATGGCATTATGATACATTAAATTAATCTATATAATATTTTAAATGTAATTTATTACACTTGCATCATATTTCAAGAAAAAATTGAAAAAGATAAAAAAAAATTGTATCTGTGGATCATGTGGATTACATGTTAGTGAAGTCATAAAAGGGAGTTCTTTTCATGTAATGTTGACAATTCAGATTTTTTTTTTCCATGAAAAGATTTGAAAAATAAATATACAATGATATTTGATGGTTAAAATAAAGGCTATGCTACTACGATGACTTTAAAAAAATTAATCAAAAAAGTTGGTCAGGTATTTGCACCAATTGTAGGTTTGTTGTATGCTTCAGGATGCTAAGTCAAGAAGGGACATGAGAATCCACCACACCAGCTGGGTGGCTTATTTGGTTACATTTTTGAGTTACTAAAGCATTTTTATTAAAATAAAATATTTAAAAATATTTAGTTAATCAATATGAAAGATCCCAGGGTATTAGAGTTTCCTTAGTTTCATTTCAATACATATAAATCATTCATGGAATTGACGGTAAAAATACTTTACTACCTACGAAATTTAAGTGTTCCTTGTATGCTCGATGCCCGATTGATTTATATGGTCGATAGGCATGGACACATGGTTGGAGTCTTTCCATGCTTGTATACAAGTTGTCCTTGATATTTCCATGTTTTCAATCCCACATTACCCAAGAATGACCAGGATAGAGAGTGACACCTTAGGAGGAGGTATATAGGGTACAGTAGCGCTTAAATTTCTTAACATTCTTAACATCTAAAATTTTATAGTAACATTAAATTGAAAATTTCTTGTGGATTATTTACTGAATAACTTTTATGAAATAGTTGGTGTGTCATGATAAATCAGCCGTTCCATGAGATTTATCACATAAAATAATTTACCTGGCATGAAAAGTGCAAATTGGATTGGGCTTCATTTAAACCTGCTAACACAACCTGTTTGTTTGAGAGTTTATAATATGGATTGGGCCAGGACTCAAAACTGTTGACTCGATCTTAAGCTGGTCTGGTTAGATTTGAGCTTAAACCCAATCAAAACCTAACACTCATCCAATTCAAACACAAACCAATCCAACTCAAGTCGATACATAAACAATGAATATATTATTTTTTTTATTTGTGTTTATTTTTTTATTAAATTATAAATGTTTATCATTAAAAATAATGAATGTTTGAAGACTTGCTTTAACAAATTTTAATTAAAAAAAAAAAAAAAAAAACCCTGGATGTTTTATATTTGGCCCAATCTAGTCCTATATATTACCAAACCTAATTACCATGACATAATCTCAATTAAGCTTAAAATGAAATCAGATCAGATAGGACTAAAGACCAAAGAAATCTGAGCTTAAGATTGAATTGGACTGAGTTAAGGTTTGGGAGATATAGTCCTCAATGCTACCTAACCTTCCCAAATATTGGAGGTCTTCCTAGCATTTTGTCACGAGCAGCCCTGAAAGGAGAAACTAATACAACGTAGGGCAAAACTCTAGCACCTAAAGACATTCAACTCCATTAAATATCCTGTAAAATCAAATTGGACGAAGATTGAGCTGAATGAGGATCAGCTGTTAGTCGTCAACCGGTATGAAAAGTTGGAAGTACAAAGCATGAGGTTTTCACTCTTGCTTCACGGTATGAATGAGAACCTCCTTGCGTTGCTTCACTCTAGCACGAGGTTCTCACTCTTTGCTCTTTTTCGCCAAGGTCAACGGGCTGGGCCCCGCCTAACATCAGTTGAATGCAGAGGCGGCCCTTTAGGCACCGCCCCCGCGGATTGATTTGATTGCCGGTAGATACGGCCACATCTGCGAGACGTGGATAATAGGAGCCCCAACCAACAACCATGGTCAAAATTTCCCCCTTTTTTTTTTGGGTGCATGGCCAAGTGTCCATTGAAGAAGAAACTTTAGAACTTTCATAGCGAACTCCATTGAAGAAGAAACTCGAGAACTTTCATAGCGAACCGAGCTCATTGAAAACCTGAAATAGAATGCATCTCACAACGGACCTTTATTGTTTCCCATCTCAGTCAGTGTTTCTCATACCGTATATACTCCAGTAATCAAGTGTCATAATAAAACCGAGCATCACACATATAGTTAAAATAAAGTACAAAGTACAAATATTCAGATGATTGTTTACAAAAGAAATGAAATTATTGGCCACTAACTCAAAGCTATCAACAATATAAACTAGCATAGAAAAACAACTTTCATGATATTTAATGTTTTAAAAAGAAAAACGAGTTGTAACAAGAAATCCAACCTTAGAGAAAGCCGCCCTCCGTCCACAAAGAACCAGATTTACCATCCTGGTTGGCACCCCTGCTGGACGGGCTGTAACTGTAATTATCATAACCATCATCTTTCACATCATCCCACCCAGCCCAGCTTTCAGCATCTTGGGTCCCTTTCCCTGGCTGTTCTTTCTTTTCTTCCTCATCCCAACCATCCCAGGAGCTGGCAGAGTTGTAATGTTTAAGGGAATTCCCTTCCGAGGAATTCCGGCGCTTGTTTTCCTGTCCAAAATTTTGATAATACCCATTTCTCTCTCCCTTCTGCGTTTGCCAATCATCACCCTTCCAGTTCATCCCATCCTTGGTGCACTCCTCAACCTTTTGTGATGCCATCGCCATAACACCTTTCATGATTCCCCATGTCCTCTGCCCAACTTCGGTGGTTTTCGTAGCAACTACACTCATAGTTTCATTCACCTTCTGATCATAACCTCCCTCCTTCACCTGTAATTTAAAGAATCCAATATAAGATATCAAACAGTGATCATGAAAGGATTTGATAGGTGATTAATGCAAAAGATAATCTCATTTAAAATGTTATTTTTGAATGTACGGGAGTATTATAAACAATAATCTTTTCAGATCTTTCGAGTATGCATGTAACAATCAGTTACTGAAGAACAACAAATTTACCACGTTTCCACTAGGTGGGATAATTACCTGACCTTGACAGGAAAAGACCTTGAGCAATTTACATCTTGAAGATGTCAATCACTAACTCTTGGTCAGCAAAGAAAGCATATTCAAAGCCAATGACGTCAATCAAATAATAGCACATAAAATTTTAAAGCTTGAATAAGAGGAGGATGACTGCTATATATGAGTTAATAATAGGAACATCAATGGATCCCACAAGGAAATGACATCAGTAGTTTACCTCAACAAACACCAACATCAGCACAGGAATGCTACCAAATTTCCCTTTCAAATTCATCATATATCTATTCTTAGAGATTCCTAGCAACTTCTGACATTTTTAGAACTTCGCAAATAACACACCTTTTTCAAGGGATACCAAGATTGAGGAAAAAGACTGTACCAACAATCTTACAATAATTAACAAGAGTCAGGATGAAGAATCGCTAGCACTTCCTAATCCATTTGGTGCACAAAGGCATCATGAACTGCACATAATTCTATTCAGTATATCATTGATAAGAAGTTGGGAGTATTGATGATGCCCTACAGTAATATTGGTTCATTACAGGCACACTACGAGTAGGTAACTGTAACAGGCACGTTAGAGTTTAGACAAGGAAGCTTAAAGAAAGCAGATAAACAATTAAATTGAGCTAGGTGCAAGTAACTGTGTTAGAGAGTCATTTGCATCTACTTTCCTGTACAAAACAAGCAGAAGACAGGATTACAAAATACAAGACACTAAGTGCAAGCCCTTTCACATAAATTAAGATGACAAAGTATACTATGGTATTCTTTCTCACCCAAGCACCACCTCCAAATTGGAACATCTTCAAATCATAACAGATCACTTCACCTAAACCTGCCTAAATCTTCCCATCCTCTTCCTTTATAAGAGTATAATTTAAATTCAATAGCCAGAATAGATTGGGACATCTCTATCTTCCGTTGCCTAAATGATATATGTACACAAAAGCTAAGATATCATAAACAAGTACACAATTTTCCCAAGAATAACCTTGTTGTGTCACTTTGTAAGAAACCGGGCATCTTGTAACTAGAAAAAAGTTTCTTAGAAAGTAGGTCTATATTGTCATCAAAACATGTAATACAAACATAGCTATGACATCACATAACCATGGCAATTTAGGCAATGTTGAAACCATCTATCTGGGTTGGCTTTATGTATTCCTATTTACTTATTATTCTCATATATATGGCTTTCCCAGAACATTTATTTACCTCTGCTGGCTATTACTGCTTGAAATTAGCATAAAGTGGTAAAATAGTTTGGCCAGGTGACCAAGTCTTATGCAAAAAAATTATGTATACCAACTATTTAAAATTGATGTGAATGTAACAAAAACATAATAATGGCAATATGCTACTGAAAATTAATGACTAATAAAGTCTAAGGCTTAATGATAGGCTATAAAAGGCATATGAATAAATCATATCTATTGTATCTCATAACATCAAGAAAATTATAAAGCAGAATTTATAGGAACAAGAAGGGTTGTGATAACCAATAATAATGATATTCTTCAAATCATGTTTAACAGGTCCTTGTTTCACACAAGCTTGTTGAAAGAGCTGACCCTTGTGAGCAAACACAGAAAAAATTGGAGACATCCTCTCATTTTATTTATCAAATTTTCTCATGGATTTGTAAAGCAAGCCACAGATATTAAAAGACAAACTATAAACTGGAAAAAAATGAGCAGTATAAATTCAGAACCTGATCAAAGTTTTCTTCACTATCACTGGCTGGAAACAATCATGTACGTAAAACACTGAGGTGAATTAGCTATGCTTGAACTGAATATGAGAACATTTATGACAGTTAAAGATGCTAAAATACCAATAAGAAAATGAAAGGTACCTTGGATGTCAGCTCCTTTGTGCCTGCTTGGACAGCATTGGCAGCAGATTGAGCAGTAGAAGCTGCAAACAAGGACAGACGACCAAGACCCTAACAAAATAAATGATAACAAGTTAACTTACCAGCAATTAAAATAGTGCATATGATGTGGGGCAACAACCACATCACAACATGGAAAGGAAAAAAGGAAAAAGCTTCGTGACAGTTGAAAGTGGAAATTTCCTAGAAAGCAAAGAAACCTTGCAGTTTTAAGGTAAATATAAACTACCAGAAATTGAAGAAGAACAATTTAGCAGAAAAAAGAACACAGTAATATGATCAAATTTACTACTATAAAATATTTTAGAATGGCCTACGACATGAACAATAGCTAAGTACAAACAGATCTGTTGAGATCTGTAATCTAATTTTGAAACCCCATATTGAGCCATGAAAGTTCTAGAAGTAGTAAATGGATTAATAATATGCATCTATCTTAGGACCAAAACTGAAAACACAGGGCTAAGTATAGATGAAAGCAAAAATTATAATAGCCCTTTTTTTAGTAAAGGGCAAATACTAGTAGCTAAAAATAAACATGCATATATACATGATTACATAAGGGTGCATAAATCTAACCATATAACTTACATGCACATAAAATCTATATACAAGAATGTATGTGCATAATTGAACGTGTGTTATGCATGTAAAATCTATATACAAGAATGTATGTACGTACGTGTTGGTGCAGAATCTGGTTGATGCCGAATCGAGCTGGAGCTGAGGAAAAAGAGGTCGCCGTTGGTGACCTGCAAAATAAAGTCTCATCCGGAGTCGGTGGTGGTGGCTCCGACAGGACCCTCAGACAATCAAGTCAGCTCTTCTGGCCAACAGAAATGGAGTGCTCAGGAAAGAGTTCAGCAAAATTTCGAGAAGGAGAATTTTGAGAAGAAGAAGAGAGCCTAGAGAAAACGTAACTGGAGGATCCCTTTTTATAGACGGAGCTTGTAGCAGACTGATAGTGACAGCCATATCATTCGGTAGTGGGCCGCTCGGAGCTACGTGGAGTTTGTTACGGAGAGAAGTGTCCGTTGTCGTGATGTGGTCATTCGTTAAGATTTAATAGTCGAAGTTCGGAGGAAGCAGGCGTTGGTTGGTGAAGAGCTTGGACATACATCAATTCCAGGGGAGTTCAGACTCCTAAAGGGAATACAGCTAGAGGAGATCATCCGGGAGGAATGCTAGTTGAAATCCGCTGGGGGAATCCGACTGAAGGAGAAGTCCGAATGGAGTTCGGCTTCTGGAGGAATCCGACTGAAGAAGTTTGGAAGAAATTTGGCTCCTGGAGGAACTTGACTGAAGGAGAAGTCCGAAAGAAGTTTGGCTCCTGGAGGAATCCGACTGAAGGAGAAGTCCGGAAGGAGTTCGGCTCCTGGAGAAACTTGACTGAAGGAGAAATCTGAAAGGAGTTCGGCTCCTAGAAAAATCCGACTGAAGAAGAAGTTCGGCTCTTGGAGGAATTTGACTGAAGGAGAGATCCGGAAGGAATTCGACTTCTAAAGGAATCCGACTAAAGGAGAGATCCGGAAGGAGTTTGGCTCTTGGAGGAACTTGACTGAAGGAGAAATCCGAAAAGAGTTCAACTCCTGGAGGAATCCGACTGAAGAAGAAGTTCGAAAGGAGTTTGGCTCCTGGAGGTATTCGACTGAAGGAGAAGTCCGAAAGAAGTTTGGCTCCTGAAGGGATTTGACTGAAGGAGAAGTCCGGAAGGAGTTCGGCTCCTAGAGAAATCCGACTGAAGGAGAAATCCGAAAGGAGTTCGGCTCCTAGAGAAACCTGACTGAAGGAGAAGTCCGGAAGGAATTTGGCTCCTAGAGGAATCCGACTGAGGGAGAAATTCGAAAGGAATTCGGCTCCTGGAGGAGTCCGGGAGGGGTTCAGCTGAAGAAGAAGTTCGGATGGAGTCCGACTGATCGAAAAGTCCATCTGAAGAAAAAATCCAAAAGGAGTTCGATCGCTAGAGGAGTTCGACTGGGGTTTGGCCGCTGGAGGAAGAATTTCCGATCGAAGCTCTTCCGTGATTATCGATTGCATTAGGCTAAGCATTAGACTGAACTTCGACGGGAGCCGGATTTATCCCCAACAGTACGTATGTATATATAAAATATTATACATATGCACGTACGTACATATGTATGTATGTATAAAATATTATACATATGCACGTACGTACATAGTATGTATGTATAAAATATTATATATATGTACGTACGTACGTATATATGTATAAAATATTATGTGTGTGTGTGTGATTCTGCAAGTATAATAAATAAAATATAAACCAACCACACATAAGCACATGTAAGAATATATACGCATGTGCATACACATATCTGAATACATATACACATAGAGAATTGAACTGAACTCCTACTGAAAGAATTTAAAACCAAATCCTAGAAGTCAACAACATATGATAGGTCATCTTTATTAAGATTCTGCAATATGATTATTGTTTTATAACAGTTTAGATGCCTATAAATCAATCATACTTTTGAGCTTTCTTAATGACACATTATGTGATTCCAGTAGAAGAATATGAACTCAAATCCTCAATGTTTTAAAAGACAGCTGCAATATGCGGGCAGTCAAGGGACTGCATCACGCAAATGCATTACACCAGTTGCATGTTAGGATTAATAGACAGTTGGTATTTTGAATATTTAAAAAATAAATAACATATATTAAATACAATAACAATATCAATATGTTTTATGGACAATAATATCTGGTAATTTGTGTTTGCTACTTAGTACCTAGATCTACTAATAATAATGATAACATAGCAAACACATGGACATTGTTAATATAAAAATATCCAACCCGATTAAAACCTATATCCAACCAAACCATTAGGTTGAACATGACTGTTTGCAGAGGTCTGCACAAGAGTGGACCAGTATGTGGTCACACAATGTTAAAAGGTTCACATATAAAGCCATACAATAATAAGTAGGCTGCATAGGTAGCCGCACAATGCTAATCATGTTGCATATAGAAGAGCTCAATAAATCATTTTTCAGCCCACAAATGGACTGAACACATGTTGCATATAGGGTGCATATGCAGCCTCATACACCACATTTAAAACATTGCAAATCCTCATCATATGATCCACTCACCCCTGCCTTTAATTTTCATTTGACTCCCATAAGCGTTCTACCACTTTTATGTGTTCACTTTGTTCTCCCATCCTTGTCCATCATTCTTTCATTCTCTAACCTCCTTTCCTTGCTCATTCCTTCTTCCTAAGCGCCACATTAACAGCCTACAAGCTTACCATACATCACCAGAACAACAATATTAAGTAGTTTTATACTAAATAATAAAAGAAAGTCACCGGGAAATAGTAACATTTTTGCGTATTAGCAAGAAATGAAAGAATTTTTTTCTTTATCATATAGGCTATGGACAGCATAAGTCCATGGTCTTTTCAATTGAAACTTAATGAGAACTTTTCTAAATGGAATGCTCTCTCTGTCTCATATTCTCACCCCACACCCCCCAACCTGCCTCCAATCATTCCCTCAAACAATCTCTAGTCCAGCACCAAAACCAAAAGCTTTTATGCCACCTTCCATCTCCAAGACAACCATAACTGTCATCGCTAGCACTGCCAAAATCACTACACTTCTAGTTTACCAGCACCACCACCTACCATCACCCTTCCACTATGATCCCCTGTTAATATTTTCCTATGTTGTCATCAAATTCATTGATAGCCCAAACCACACCAACAACAAAATCTTGCTGTCACTCCTACCATGTTATATGCCTCCAACAGCTTAACCACAAATCAAATAATTTTGCCAGCAGCCATTAAAACAAGCCCTCACATACTACTTTTTCCTTATCAAAGACAGGTGTTACGTTATTCTAAACTAAGAAACCAAAACATGCAGCTCCAAAAAAACTTTAGTCAATATGCTTGTGTCATTTGTTAGATATTTTAAGGTATTGAATTCACACAATTCTCAGCAGCTGGTTGCATGACAGCATATTTCTTAAAAGGTTAATGCAGTGGGCTACAATTCATCCTTTTTCTTAAGAAAAGTCGGATCTCACTGATTGATGACAGAACATCAGAACAGAGCTCTGGAACTAGATTTGTTAAACCATTATCAAAAGTTTAGAGGACATTCTAAAAGGAAGGTGAAAAAAGAAAAATCCATACCTCGTAATCCCATTATAGAAGGAACATAGCCTCTTGGATTCCTATTGTCTCATAAGAAAGAATAGCCAACGTCAAAAAAGTTCAAGGAACACATACTACTCTCCAAATGGTCGGAATGTACCAGCTCATCAGAATGGCCTCTTGTAGGTTAATTGGGTCAGTTACGTGTGATAATGCAGAGGCATGGTTCTCATTTACATCCCAAAAAGGTTGGTATTCATTTCAATAATGTTCTTATAATAATAAGGTTCAAAAAACTTTCTCCCCTTAAACCTCTGGGCGAAGGCCATTAGTATAGTAATGACAAAATCATAACATCCCTAGGGAGGTGTAAAAGGTCCCCTCCATACAGGAAACTCCTTCCCTTCACAATAGGTACGTGTCTATTCAAACCTTTCGGGTCTGACCTCTTTCCAACAATGTTTTCTGAAACATCTACACCAATTATTGAAAATATAAAAACGGGTAGTGAACATTTTCCAAAAGCACGGAACATAAGCAGCGACTTTCCACGCATCCTTAACAAATCATACATCACTTATTCAAGTGTCAACGGTGAATAAGCATAACATGCTTCCAACCAAATGTACTTATTCCAGCAACATAAAGTTGGCTATCAAGGAACATGCAGACTAAACAAATAAATAAATAAACATAAGGCAACTGTGTATATCTTCACCTGAGAAACCACGGAAACAGCATCTCGAACCACGTCTCCCTGTGGATTATTCCGCTGAGCAGATGGAGGAGGGGTCGATCCAAACCCCACATACTTGCCCCCCTGAGACGGCGGTATCCCCTCCGGCCTGGACTCATTCTCGGCCATCCTCCTCGCAAAGAAGCTTTCCTTATTCCCGGCCGACGCCTCCAGCTGCGCCCTCGTGTAGATATCCTCCGTCGACCTAGATCTCGCCGGCTGCGCTCCTCTCCCGCCTCCACCGCCGATCCCCCCAGCCCTAAAATCACCCGTCGATTGGTTCCTCCTCATGTCCGACGACGACCTGAAATCGTCGCCGTCCCAGCTATCCCACCCCCCATTGCTCGCAGCCGAGAAACCGGAGCCACCACCGATCGGCGGCTTCCTCGCCCCGGAGGCGCCGTCACCACCGGCGGTCGTGAGGATTTCTTTGACAGCGGGCGGGTCCCGCCAGGGGCGGCCCTCGGCGAGGGCCTGGATCCGGTCGCGGTAGATGGCGGCGGCCTTGGTGTTGTACTTGGCGGAGATGTCGGTCTCCTTGGGGACGCCGTACCGAGCGAGGAAGGCGTTGAGGCGGTCGTTGCCGCCTGCCTCCATCTTCTTGAGCTGGATCTCGGACCAGGAGTCCATCGTGACAGAGCGGACGAAACTGATATGGACCCCGAGGCCACGGTGCTTGCCAGAGCATTCGAGGCACATGAAGACGCCGTAGGAGACGGAGGCCCACTGCGGGTTCTTCTGAGCGCAGTCCACGCACGTCTTGTTCCCCGGCTGGGCCTGGAGATCCCGGAGCCGCCGCGACGCTGTCGCCGCCATCCCGATCCCGATCCGCCGGATCTGGATCTCCAATTCCAACAGATAGAATGGACCCCGAGATTGGAACCAGGGAAGGAGAAAGAAATCAAGAACACCACTAGATCAAGGGATTGGAGATCATTTCGACCGATTTTCGAGTAAGATTGGGCAAGAAAGGGAAGAGAGAGAGATGAGGCTGCGGGGTTGGAAGTTGGGGAGGAGGCCGCTTTTTTTTTTTTTTTTTTTTCAGTCTTAGGCAGCCGAAGGCGGGGAGTGGGGTAGGATGGTAATTGGGGGGTCGCCGACACGAGAATAAGAAGCGCGTTCGAAACTTAAGAATCCGGAAAAACGTTCGGCTCGGATCGCGGAGTGAATACGTGGATTAGTACCCGTTTCTAAGAATGCCCCTAGGACTTTAAGGAAGGTGGTCGACATGATTTTTTTTCCTAAAATGGCATTTACTATAGTACTCTAAAAGATAAAATTATCTTTTAATCTTTAAAAAAATTGCTAACCATCCGATTCAATATATAATCATCAAGATCCATCCACGGGCAATCTTTCGTCATGTATAGCTGGTGCAGGTAATTTGTGAAACTGTAGAGCTATTTTATAGTGGCGCAGATGACAATAATTTTTATTTTAAACTTTAGCGTTCTTTCCTAAAAACATCTCTTCCTTTATAAGTCGGATTCACCCATCCCACTTTCCTCCTTTGGTGATGCCACCTCCTCTTGAGATTGAAAATGGATCGGATTAGTCTATGACCCGATCTAATTTAATTTATTTAAATTTAATTTAATTTATTTTAAAAAAATTATAGAATTAATTTAATTTTAAAATTAAATTCATTTAATATTCTAGATCGAATTTAAATTTACTGAATTTGAACCCGATTTGATCTAAATTCAGTATTAAATTCAATATAGAAACTATAAAATTAATAGAGTGGAATTGAAATTCTAAATGCCCTTATAGCATTATTATTTTTTAAAAATTTTACTCAATTTAATTATGATATTTTGAAAAATTATTTATAAATTTAGAGTCAAGGCAAAATAATATTTTTTTCTACCATAAACTTTGCATATATTAGTTTATTGTATGAACTGGTCGAATCAAAATTTAAGTTCGAATCAGATCTAAAATTTTTAGATTGAGATCAGATTATACATGGATCTAATTTGACCCAAAAGATTCAATGAGACAACTTTTTTTTATCATAGATCCGATTTGATTTTCAATTAGATTGAGTCTAAATCTAACATTAGAATCCGATCAAGAAACCGGATTGGATCAAGGTCACTCATGACCCATTTGCATCCTTACCCCCTCCCTCTCCATTAGACTCACCCCACCACCTCCTTTTTCACCTCTTTTAACTTCTCCCTCTCCATGGGACTCACCCTATCACTGTCTCCATCTCCTCCTATATCAAACTCACCCCACCATTATTACTTCCTCCTCTTCTTTTCTTTTGCCATTATTGTCGACTGTTATACTCATCCCATATATTAGAGACTTGATATGATCTATTTGTAACCTAATTAATTAAAGATAATTTAAGATAATTAAGATGATTAAAATTCTTTTAAAATAAAGTTAGACTCAGGTCAAAATAAGAACTTCACTATGAATATGCTTTTTTGATGAAAAAAAGAGTTTGCATCAATTTAAAAGAGTCTCTAATCTAGCTTATAAATATAGCATGTGACTCTCCATCAAGATTAGGCATTGAGATCCTCTGGCATAGACTAGAATAGCTCTTCTGTAGTGATATTTTGTAGGTTTTGAGGAGATCTATCTGTAGATTTATCTTTTTTCGTCCTTGATTGGATTTAGGTTTGATCAACTATGGCTGAAGGTATGTTTGTTTCTATATTAAAATCTAAATTTTTTACATTTACTAGTATCAAAGCCATCTCTATGCTATTTTGTTCAATCTATTGATCAATCGAAATCATCAAGATCAATTTCTAAATTCCATAACAATTTTTATTTATTTATTTTATTTATTTATTCTTTGATTTTTTTTATTTCAATCAAGATTATTTATGAATTAAAGAATAAATAAATAAATAAGGATGTAGAGGGCCGACCGTGTGCCCTCTTCCTCTTCTCTCTCGGTGGCCAGACCTTCGGTCCGTGTCCAACGACCATCAAGCCACTGGCATCCCATGCCAGCTACTGGCTTTCGGCAACCCTCCACTGGTGAGTATCGAAAGTTAAAAAAAAGGTGCATAGATGGAACCACCGGATCAAGACAAACCGATGGTTCCCACTCCTAATCGTCAATCATGGACAATGAAGCTTCACCGACGAGCCACTGATTCGGTGTTAACGATGGCCGCCGACCAAGCTTTGGAAGGGAGGAGCATCAGATTTTTGGCCTCCTCCACCACTTCCATTTGGAAGAAAGGACAAAAGCCGACGATCCGATAGTTGAATGGCGGCCTTAGGCTAGCTACTGATGGTTGAACTCGGACTGGCCCTCGTCGGTGGTTTTGCAGGGTGGTCAATCGCCAGCTAAGAGGGGCGGTGACATGGGATTTTTCCTTTTGATCGGGAAAGATGAACAGTAGAGGAGAAGAGGATTTGGGCTAATGGATTTGGGTTCCAACTCGAAACCCAAAAATCGGTAAGGACCCGTTAGCTAAATAAAAAATTTTGCAATAAAGCCCCTAACAAGTTATGTATTCCATAAAGGTCTTATAAAATTTTTTGCAAATTAGTCCTTAATAAAGTATTAATTTTATAAAGATCCCTAAAAAATAATAATAATAAAATAAAATATATTTTGATATCTATAATGGAGTTTATTATGTGAAGACACATGGGTTATTCTTTAGTTCCCATAATAAACTTTATTGCATAAAAGGGCTTCTAAATTATATTTTGCAATCTATTTTGATTGGATTATTATTTATTTACTGGAAATATCTGATCATAATTATGCTAAAAATTATAATAAAATTTTATATGATTAATGAAGTTATTCACATACCATATTAAAGTTAGTGGGTTTATTTTTTTCGAAAATAGCCACAGCATCTTGAAAAATAATAAAGGCCATATAAAGAATATAAATTAAAGAATAATAATATAAGAATAAAATTATAATTAAGTCATAGAGATAATTAACTTTACCTATAAGGGGTAATTATTTTTTATGATTTAATTAAAATAAGATGATAATCTAGATATTAAGGATAGATTTTTTTCTAGATCGATAGGTATGAAAATTTACTATTTTTAATATTTATGTTGTTGATCTTATTAATCAAGTATTAATAAATTCTATACAGATGCGTCTCTGCCCATAGGAAGGTTAAAATTTATTACTAAAATTAACTATTTTAGATTATGGTCTAGCTTCATAGCACTAAAATTTTTTCTATGCCTTTTGATTATTGCAGTTAATCCTACTACATATATTAATGATGGTGCTTTTATTCCAATGCTAAATGGTGATAATTTTTTTGGTTGGACAGATAGTATCTTTTACACTCTTGGATACAAAGACCTTGACCTAGCACTTTTTGTGGATGAGCCACATATTCCCATGGATTCAAGTACTCCACAACAAACTCTGGTATATGAAAAATGAAAGCGATCTAATCGTTTGAGTTTAATGCTCATCAAGTCTCGAGTGCCTAAAAGTATTAGAGGACAATCCCTCAATGTGATAAGATCAATGATTTTATAAAGGCCATTAAAAAATAATTTGAAAGTTCTGATAAAGTTTTGATCAGTACCCTAACGAAAAAATTTACAAGTACAAGGTTTGATAGTTTCAAAGGTATATATGACCATATCATAGAAATGAGAGATATTGCTGCTCAACTAAAATCTTTAGAAGTTGAGATTTCTGACTTTTTTCTAGTCCATTTTATTTTGAATTCTCTACCTGCAGAATATAGCCCTTTCAAAATTTCTTACAATATACATAAAGAGAAATGGTCTGTTAATGAACTTTTGACTATGTATGTTCAAGAGGAAGAAAGACTGAAATAAGAAAAGTAAGACATAAAGCAAGAAAGTGCCAATCTTGCTACTCATGATAAAGATAAAAAGAAAAAAGATGCTCCTAAAGAAAAGAAGGATGCTATAGTGCTAATGAAGCATCATGGCAATAAAGATATTTGCTTCTTTTGCAAAAAAAAGAAACACATGAAGAAGAACTGCATAAAGTATAAGAAATGACTTGAAAAGAAAGGTACTTTCATATCTCTAGTGTGTCATCAATCTTTTTCTTTTGATGTTCTTAATAATACTTGGTGGATTGATTTTGGTACTATACTTTACATTGGTAATACCATGCAGAACTTTCTCAATCTAAGAAATTCGAAGAAAAGTGAACAAAGTATCTACTCGGATGATCGGATACATTCACATGTAGAGGCTATGGGAACCTTTAGATTAGTTTTGAGTTTTGGTTTTATTTTGAATCTTGAAAATATTTTTTATGTTTCTAATTTTTCTAAAAATTTAATTTTTATTTTCAAGTTGACAAGTATTGATTTTAGGTTTTATTTTAAAAATCCTATAGTTAATCTTTTTTTGGGATATAAAAGTTATTGGTATTGGTTTTCTGATGGATGGTTTATATAAGTTAGACTTGAATCTAAATTATAAAAGTAATCATTCATTATGCATGATGATAATATTAGCATAAAGAGGAATATTATTGAAGAGAATTCTTCAAGTTTATGGCATAAAAGATTAGCTCATATCTCTTTAGAGAGAATAAAAAGATTGGTAAATGATGATATTTTAAAAGATGTTGATTTTACTGACTTTGGTACTTATTTAGGTTACATAAAAGAAAAGTAAACTAATAAATCCTCTAAAGATGCTAAAAAAAGTTTTAATATTTTGAAAATCATACACACTGATATTTATAGACCATTTTCTACTTTCTATTTTAATGGTCAAAGATATTTTATCCCATTCATTGATGACTATACTAGATACACGTATCTCTACCTTCTGTTTGAAAAGGATGAGGCACTTGATGCCTTTAAGATTTATAAAATAGAAATAGAAAAATAGATGGATAAAAAAATAAAGATCATAAGATCTGATAGAAGTAAAAAGTACTATAAAAGATATACTGAAAGGGATCGGTTGATAGGTCCATTTGGTAAGTTTCTTGAAGACGAGTATATTATTATCCAATATACAATGTCCGAAACATCACAGCAAAATAGTATGGCAGAAAAAAGAAACCACACACTGATGGATATGGTAAGAAGCATGATTAGTAATTCTAATCTTCTTTTATTTCTTTGGAGTGAAGCATTAAAGACTGTTGTATATATCTTAAATAGGGTTCCATCAAAGGCTATACCTAAAACATCTTTTGAGTTGTGAAAAGGATGAAAATTGAGTTTAAGTTATTTATAAATATAAAAATATCCAGTTGAGGTATGGATTTATAATCTATACTTAAAAAAATTAGACTCTAGAATAATTAGTGGCTATTTTATTGGCTATGCAGTAAATTTTAAAGGATATAGGTTTTATTATCCTAACCATGTATCCAAAATTATTGAGGCTAGGAATGCTAAATTTTTTGAGGATTATGAACTTAGTGAGAGTGGTTTTCCTCATAAGGATAAATTTGAGAAAATGAAGAATCAAATTAATTAACCCATAAAAGATAAAGAATTGATTGTTATTTAAGGTGATCCATAAGATAATGAACAACCAATTCCAATTCCTAGTGATTACATTATCTATCTATAGAAATCTGATTTTGATGTTGGACTTGATAATGATCCTAATTCATTTTTATAAGCCATGAGTGAAAATAATTCTATATACTGGTATGATGCCATGAAGGATGAGATGAAATCCATGTTTAAAAATTAAGTTCGGGATCTTATTGAGTTACTTAAGGGTGCTTCAGCTATTGGCTATAAATGAGTCTATAAGACCAAAAGAAACTCCTCAGATAAAATTAAACGATATAAGGCTAGACTTATAGCTAAGGATTTTACTCAAAAAGAAGACATTGATTATCATAAAACCTTCTCTCTAGTTTCAAAGAAAGATTTATTAAGGATAATTATGATTTTAGTAACTCATTTTGATTTAGAGTTACATCAAATAAATATAAAAATAATATTTTTGAATGAAAATCTAGAAAAAATAGTATATATGACTCAGCCTAAAAGTTTCTATACAAATAAAGATAGTCATCTTATATGCAAGTTAAAGATGTCCATATACGAACTTAAATAGGCCTCCTACCAATAATATATGAAATTTCATAATGTTATTAGTTCTTTTGGCTTTATAGAAAATATTATAGATCAATGCATATATCTTAAGGTTGGTGGGAGTAAATACATATATCGATTCTATATGTAGATGATATATTACTTGCAAGCAGTGATTTAGATTTGCTAAAAGAGATAAAACTATTTATTTTTCATAATTTTAATATGAAGAATATGGGTGAAGTCTTTTATATCATTGGCATAGAGATTCACAGAGATAGATCATAAAAAATTTTAGGTTTATCTCAAAAGACCTACATTGAAAAGATTTTAGAAAGATTTAAAATGATAGATTGTGCTTCTATAGTTGCACTCATTATGAAAGATGTTAAATTCAGTCAGAATCAATTTCCACTAAGTGAATTGAAAAAAGAGTAAATAAAGAACATCCCATATGCATCTACAGTAGAAAGCTTAATGTATGCACAAGTCTATATAAGATCTGATATAGCATATGCAGTAGATATTTCGAGTAGATATCAAAATAATCCTGATCTTGATCACTAAAAGCTGCGAAGAAGGTTATGCGATATCTATAAGGAACAAAGCATTATATGCTTACTTATAGACATACTAATCACTTGAAAGTGATTGATTATTCGAACTCAGATTTTAGTGGATGTGTGGATACAAGAAAATCTACTTTATGATACTTTTTTCTTGCTGGAGGTGTTGTATCTCAAAAAAGTAATAAGCAATCAATAGTTATTTTATCTACTATGGAGGCAGAATTCGTTGTATGCTATGAAGCTACTTTACAGACTATATGGATGAAAAATCTAATTTCTGATTTGAGAGTTATCGATACTATTGCAAGATCAATAAAGATTTATTGTGACAACTCCGCTATAGTTTTTTTTTCTAAGAATGATAAGAGTGAAAGTCGCACAAGTACATCGATATAAAGTATCTTACTGTTAAAGACTATGTCAAAAAGCATGAAGTGGATATTCAACTTATCAGTACTGAATTAATGATTGCAGATCCCATAACTAAAGGATTATCGGTCAAATAGTTTAAAGATCATGTGGATCATATGGAAATTATTAGTTCAATTTCTATTTGATATGCTTCTTGTAAAATACTTATTCTTAGAAATAAAGGACATATTTTTTATTTTGTGCACATAAAGTTTATGTCATAAAGTTGGACTCTAAATAGCTTATATAAAATTATTCATAAAGAAAAGTATAAAATACTTAAATAAAATATTTCATGCATTGTGATACATGGAAGGAAGTATTCATTTTTAGGATATAACCGCTATGATTTGTGTATTAAAATTTCTTATTTAAGTAAAATTTTTTGACTTGATATAGTTTATGGCCATATTACAGTTTTATTTATCACCTATTTGGTATCTTAATTGTGATATGTGAGCCAAGTGGGAGAATATTATACTCGTCCCATATATTAAGGACTTGATGTGGCCCACTTGTAACCTAATTAATTAAAGATAATTTAAGAAAATTAAGATGATTAATTTTTTTTTGAAATAAAGTTAGATATAGGCCAAAATAAGGACTCCACTATGAGTATACTTCTTTGATGAAAAGAAGAGTTTGTGTTAATTTAAAAGAGTCCCTAGTCTAGCCTATAAATGCAGCCTGTGACTCTTCATCAATAATAGGTATTGAAATCCTCTGGCATAGATTAGAATAGCTCTTTTGCAGTGATCTTTTGCAGGTTTCAAAAAGATCTATCCATAGATTCATCTTTTTTTATTCTTGATTGGATTTAGGCTTGATTAATAATGGTTGGAGGTATATTTATTTTCGCATTAAAATCTAAATTTCCTATACCGACCTCTCCTCCTCGCTTGTCTCCTTCTTTGCTACCTCCTTCTTCTCTACCAGACTTGTAGGAAAAAATAAATTTAATTCATACTCACAATCTTGAATTAGATTATTCTATCGACTAGTTTCAATTGCAATTACAAATGAAGAGTAACCTTTTCCACAAGCTAGTTGCTTCTCCATAGATTATTTTATTTCAATAGATGTTCTTTCTTTGGAAAATTTCTAAGAGAGTTCCTACGGAAGAAGTATCTCAAAAATAGTTTTTACCTCTTTTTAAAACACTAATGTAGGAGTGGGAGGTTATAGATATAAGCATTTTTTAGTAGTTTTATTAGAAATGGATTGGGCCATGTTGGCCCATCATGGGTGCCTAATCCAAATCCATTATTTATTAGGACTCATTCCATCACTATCACCACCTCCTCTAATGGACTTACCCCACCACTACCATCCGTTCCTCTCCTTCTTTTCCATCGCCACCACCACCAACCTCCCCTCCTTGCCTATCTCCTCCCTCTCCACCAAACTCAACCTGCCATTGCGCCATCCCTTCTTCCATCGATCTCATCTTGCATTGCTATTATTTTCTTCCCTTTCCTTGCCATCACCAGCATCGATGACCTCCTCTCCTCGCTCGTCTTCTCCTTCATCTCCACTCTTTCCACTAGACTCACCCCACTACATAGTGTATCGGGCATGAGGAGATGAGAGGAAAAGATGAGGTGAAGAAGACGTCAATGGGATCTAATGGAGCATAGTGTGCTAGTTGTGAGGAAATGAGAGGAGAATATGAGGCATACTATATGGTGGAGATGCATCATGAGAAGAAAATAACGATGGAGCACAACATGTTGGAGAGGAGTAAAAGATTATAGTAGATGAAGAAATATAGGGAAGACGATTGGAGGAGAAAATTGAGCTAGCTTAGTTCAACCAAGTCAAGAAAGAAAATAATAAAATATTATTTTAAAAAATAATAAAATATAGGAAGGTTGGTGTAACCTATTACTAATATGTTAAGATAAAATATCTTAAATATCCCTATTGGTTGGATGGTTCAGATTTCTTCATGACTTTTAATTAATAAAATATTATAAAAGAGTATCGTAGCAAAATTTTTTAAAAATAATTAGACTAAATTTTTGAAGTAAAAAATTATTAGTTAAATCAAATCCATTGTATCATTTTTGGACCTGTTACTGCTCGATTTGGTTCGGATCGGAAGGCAAGCGACTGGATGCACAGGGGATGCTGGAGTGATCTACAAAATAAGTCTAAATCGAAGGTTTGCACTCCGATGAGGATCTTTTGATGCTCAAGTCAGAAAATAGAAAATAATGAAGCAACAACAAGTTTTCTGAGAGGGATTACTTACCTAGGTCCTCGGAACTTTAGATAATTATATAGGAGAAATATTGTGAGAACGTGCAATTCTATAAATCTTGGGCCGTTAATCATGCCATCATGGTATTGTAGCCCTCTTTCACTCCACTGAAATAAGGAGGCCGTTATTGGCATGATTTGATTATTCTTTATCTACTCCCACAAGATTATGTAGAGTAGGTAATGGCTTGGTTACGACTGGATTATAGCTAGGGTTACAGTTTATCTACAAAGTGGATTATTGCATGTGTTGGAAAACCAACTAGCTGAGGTAACTAAGGAGGCTCGCATGCTAAACAAGCTGCTAATCAGATTAAAAAAAATATCTCAGATACATATATCTCGATTCAACTTTTAGGTCGATGACTACATGGATAGCTCAGGCCGTTTGGAGTGTTTGTGACCGTATGCTAATCCAAGATATTTATAGTACCGGCATGATCGATTCGAGATATTTTCGTTACTACCGTAATAAGACCAATTTAATCTGTGATTGACACGAATCCAACTAAGGATGGAGGGAAAATCATCGATGCAATGAAAAAGAAATCATGATTGGTTGAATCAAATGCAATTTTGGTTGGAGACGGAGACCGCCTGCATCGCCATCGAGTGCAACATCTAGGCCAACCAATGCCCACCGATAATTTCGATCTCTTCGATAGTTGAAAGAACAACACCACTCTTATCTTAGATGCCTTTTTCACTAGACCACCTCCCTTGCCACTAATCACAACATCCTTCATCTTATCTTTGAGTCACCAACCTCCCCATTCCATCTCCCCTCTTTGCCCGTCTGGTCCTTGCCTAATTCGGTGGTTGCACCACCGATCGCTACATTGGAGGGCGAAGATGTCCCATGGTGATGCCTCCCCATCATCTCCTTCCCCACCACTGACTTGGGTCTCTCTAATGGCTATCAGATCATCATTGTCATTATTGGTGAGGGTGGCATCTATGCCAATGAGGATGTCGATGTCGAAACACTTGGAAGCTCAGCAGATCTTAGAGGTGGCAACGCAAGCACCGATGGCCATGCCTTAGGTGGCACCGGCGGTGTACCATAGTAGGCTGGCATTGGTGACGGCGAAGCCAACAATGGTAGACACTATGTGGGTCCCATGCTCGTCATTATCATGGGGGGAGGTGTACTTTGAGGGCCTCTTACTAGTGCGGCTTTCCACAACTATGGCAGTTTGAAAGCCTCGGGAGAAGCTCTCGGCAATAATAAGCAGTTGGTTGCAGAGGAATGCAGAGCAGTCGACGCCAATCTTGTAGGCACCATGCTAGTAAGAGGGGACATGGGGGAGAGTGGGGGCAAAGAAGGAGGAGGAAATGGGGCTCCAATCAGATAGCAATGTCCAAAATGCCAACGATGACGTCCTATGAGGCAGCCTTAATCAGGCAGATAGCAGGGGTGGAGGGGCTGAGGAATTGGGGGGTGAGAAGGGGAAGGCAAGGGTAAAGGTGGAGATGGAGGGTGGTGAGGTGGCAGCGGAAGAGGGGGAGACCTTAATGAAAATCGAGAATCATGATTTGCATCCGAGAATGGGAAATCAGATAGATTCCTCAGTAGTTTTCTTTTCCTTACTATATGTCGGGTCTAGGTTGATATGTTCCAAAAATGATGGGGGTGAATCTAATTCAATTAATAATTTTTATTTTGGAGTGGAGAAATGAAACAAGTATTGGTTAGATGGATTTATCTTATAGATTTCATACCATTGCGGTCTTCCTCTAGTAAAATAGTCGGCCGAAAATCGAAGAGTGTGCTTATATAATGGACAGTAGGGAACCTGCAAAAAAAAGTTTTCTTATCGAAAGTTATCCGATGGAGGATCCTCCGATGATTAAATTAGTCGGAGAAAGAGAACAGCTTAAGGAAGCCAAAGATAAGAGTGAGTGCTTATGATCAAAAAAGCTTACTAAGTCTTCCTTAGCTTACCGGTATTTATTGAGCAAGAGATGCCATTACTGTGCAACTCTTGTTCCTGAATATTCAGGATGTGGGAGTTATAGTATTTAGTAGACAATTATCTCATTGATTGCCATTAAAGGTTGAATAATGGACCGCATGTGGGAAATATATTATGTGCCATGTTTACGAGTAGTTAATACCCTTATCGAATAACTATTGTCGATTCTGATAATCGGCAAGACTCCGAATATATAGTCGATCAAATACTAAGTATTATAGAAAGTAGTCTGCTAAATGTTTAATATCTTTAGAAAATTGGACCAAGTCAGCTAAAAATTGACTCGGTCATTCTCGTTGCCGCTTAGTCGATGAGAATCCATCGAAATCGGTCGATGAAATCTTTTCGAATTCAGTCGATTGAACGTTGATTAGAACTTATTTATCTAAGCGAGGTTGGATTTTAATAGCTTGGTTTGTAAACGAAAGAAGGACAACCATCGTGGACCTAGTTAGTATAATGGCGAGGAAGTAGAATAGTCGACTAAGCGATAAAGATCTATCTCAACAGTACCATTTAATAAAATATCACCATATCATTGAATAAATTAAAAAATTTAAAATTTTCAATAAAATATTTTTTTAAAAAAATTATTATTAAATGATATGATGATAATATTATATTAGTTGTTAGAATCTTGAATGGTTTGGACCAATAATTTTTTGGAGAAATGATGTAATCGATGAGCGGCATTTGGTGTCGGTGGGCTATGAGATGGCCATGTATTGGTTGCAACAGCTAAGCTTTGTTGGATGTCAAAGTATTAGAGAAGAAAATCTTTGTGCACTGCATGCAGTGCAATAAAATTGACGTGAAGTGCACCATACTATTTTATTGGACCATGTAGCTATCGCTTTACAATACACATTAAATATTTGTAGTTTTATTTTTTAGTTTGAAATTTTGAATGTTGAAAATATCCCTCTGTTCTCAAAAAATTATGACATCCAGTGGCCCTATTATTAGGGATGTAAATGGATCGGGTCGAATCAAGTCATGACTGATCTTGATTCGACCTGGTTTCTTGGTCGGATCTTAATATTAGATTCAGACCCAATCCAATTAAAAATTAGATCAGATTCATGATAAAAAAAAGTTTGCCCCATTAGATTATTTGGGTCGGATCGGATCCATATATAATCCAGCCCCAATCTAAAAATTTTAGATCCGATTCAAATCCAAATTTTGGTCGGGACCTATTCATATGATAAACAAACATATGCGAAATTTATGACAAAAGAAAATAAACTTTATTTTGTCTTGACTCTTAATTTATAAATAATTTCTAAAAGTTTTACAGTCGAATTGAGTAAAACTTTTAAAAAATAATAATGTTACTATAGTATTTAGAATTTCAATCCCATTTATTTACTTTATAGTTTATATATTAAATTTAATATTTAAATCGGGTCGAGTCGAGTCCAAATTCAATAAATCCAGACTTGACCCAGAATATTGAACGGATCTAATTTTAGAATCCGATCCAGCTCCATGGATCCTTTAAAATGGATCAGATCAGGTCTAAGCGGGTTGAACTGGATTGGGTCATGGGTCAACCCGACCCATCTATAGCCTTACCTATTATAACATTCTAAAGGTATATTATGATTTCTAAAAATATGGTGTTATAAGGAGGAAAGGGTATTTTTTGTTATTGAAAAATGTTCTTTCCTCTTTATGATATATTGTTTCTAGAAAGTTATAATATGTCTAAAGAATGTTATCATGGGATGCTATTTTTTTAAAATAAAAAATATTTTTATTATTTAAAATTTTAAATAAAAAAATTATAATATGTAATGCATGTTAAAAAATGATGCTACGTTACGTAATGGGGCTGGCATGAGATCCGAGTGGACCGCATGTGACGTAACCCCACCATTGACTTCGGTCGAGGTTCGAACAAAGTTTATTTTTCAGTCCAGTTCGGTTGTCCCTCAAATTTATCTTCCCCATTTTTTTCCCTCGACTTTTTCTCCCAAATGGTATATGGTATTTTCTGCGTTTGCGTCCAGATCCGCAGTCCAAAAGGTCCAGGAATATAGAATCCTGTCCGTTGCATCGTCATACCACTGTCAGCTTCCTAATTGTCACTTGGCATGCATCATGAATACACGTGGGATTCTCTCGCACATTCAGCCTACCTATTTTTGAGAGCGTGCATTTGAGTGGTTGTGGCAGCTCCTCATAAAAATTCACTGTTGGAAGGTTTGTTTCCGGGATTGGGTTGAACCAAACCCACCAGCTCAGCCCATTTAAGATTTGTTTGAACGTTCGGATCCAAAATTTTATGATATTCATAGATTTAACCCATACAATCAACTAAATCAGATTGAGTTAGGCTTATCTTTATAAATACTCAAAGATAAACTAAAGTGGTCTGGCCCAAATTCAAGAGGAGAAAAAAAGTCTTCCCGTGAACTTTTTTTTGTTCCTATGAAATTCGAGGAGGCCCACTCCAATAGTTACGTCTATCTTAATCTAACTTAGCTGGTTGTCTTGGTCCAATCCATGAATCTTTTGGGATTTTAAGCCCAGCCTAAGCAAGTCCCTATTGAATAAGGTTGAATGGGGATTGGGATTGAAAATCTTAACCCAACACTAGACTGGGTTGGGCTATGTTGACATGCAATGCAACCAAAACCAGATCCTAACCTAAGTTGGACCTAACCCCACCCAAGCAGACCCGATATATACATTAATAAGTAATTGAAATATATTAAATTCATATTTATGCTAATATAAATTACTTGTATACTTTAGGTAACTATATCTTTAATCTTACTAGATTACACTTAGATATATTAATCCAGTAAAACTATCCTAAACACTTTTCCTAACTTAGATTTGATATTTTGCTCAATCTAATCCAATAAACATGGACCTGACTTACTCCACTCCACACAACTTTACCTAAAATACTGTTAGAATTATTTTGGGTTCGAGGAATTCCAACTGAGGACCGAGTTGGGCTGGATCAAGGTTGAGAAATATAAAGATTAGGTGGCATCAAGGTTGAGATAAATATATAAGTTGGATTGGAATGTGACCTCAAGCTAACTCATTCAAATTGCAGCCAAAGTGATTTATATGTGATCATGTATTGATCATTATTTTTAAAAAAATATATTATTATTTTTATTCAAATAAAGATATTTGTTATTTGTATTTTAGAAAAAAAATGATGAATCGTAAAGACAAAGCCCTCAAGAATAATTGGTGAGGCTCTTCAAATTTTTTCTATGAGTGTCTATTGAATAGTTTTATATCACTTATCGGCTGAAGAGCTACTAAATATATTTATGCATGCAACCCACCCGCAACAATAGTTGAACTATGGCATCTTGCCCTTTAACATGGAAGCCACATTTGCTTTCAAACAAGTAACATATGATTCATTTGCATAAAACATAAACTATATGAAAACAATAATGTCAAGTAGATTTATTTTGGCCCCTTGATCAAAGTAAAAAAGTTGTTAAGAGAGGGTCATTAACCGTCGTTCATATTCCATTGTTAATGGTGAAGAGTCGATAACCTGCGGTCTAGCTAATGTATGCATGTCTAAAGCAATAAAATTTTTGTTTTCGTTATGCATTTTATTACAATGCAAAATGCTCTAAAAATATGAAATTCCACTAGTAACATTGACTCATGTATCTATGAGTATGTAGCATGCTAGATCAGTTGGAACAGATAAAATATTAGGATGTGCATTACGATTGACTGATCATATATAGATGGGACATTAGGCCACGTAGTTTGATGTCTTAGTGAAGAAGATCTTTAATTGCTATTTTTTTTATGCAAATAAGAAATTCATAAGAAAAGGTAATTAAATTGTTATAAAATGATCAAGATGCAACTTGATCGTGATTAAATCACCTTGTTCGCCATGCATCTATATACAGGCTTGCATGTTTTGAATGTGTTTGCTCTTAGCACATTCAAATATACAGTGCGCCATGCATGCATTCAAGGTGATTTGAACCCATGGCACACCATGACCTTGGTGTGTGCAATTTTAGTGTAAAACACATTGCCATGGTTTCTTACCGTACATATAGAATGTTACAATGCAACATTCTCCAAAATCTGCCAATCAAAACCAAAATCACAAATCATTGCTTTCTTTTGTGCGAGATAGACATCCTTCTACTCTTTGTCCCTTGTTAAGCATAGTTCTAAGATAATTAATTTCAAAAAGGCATTGCATCTATAGGTCTAACTATTTGCCGAACCGGATCCCTAGAACTAGACTACATGAACCTTCATCAATATATCATATATTAAATTTATTGAGATCTATGTAAAAAATATTGGGAGCGGCATGTTTTCAAAAGGGAGTGGTGTGTGACAAAATGGCGATAGGGTGATTAGGGTTTCGTCCTCTACAAAGGAAAATCATCGATGCTGGTGAGAGATGTGACAGAAAATGTGAGGGTTTTCTTGCCGGATCTCAGTCCGGGACTAAGTTTAGCTTCGATAAGGGATGTGGGTCTGCCTTCTCAGCTTTTTTTCTCCCCTCTGGGAGGTCGACCTAGGAAGCCATCTTGTTCATGGTCGCAGGTTATTCAGGGGCAATACTGGTTTCGATGGGAGTCATCTAGGGCTATTGAGGCTGAGGTAGCTATTTTAAAAAGAAGAATTGCTAATGCAGTGGTGTTCTTGGAGACAGAACTTCAACCTTCAATAGATCGTCGGAGCAATGCTTAAATCGAAAGTTTCTTAGTTGCGACCTTCCACTGGAATTTGTCTAGAAAGAGATGAAATTGCACTGGAATCTCAAGGGGGATTTCCATATTTCAGCTCTTTCTGAGGGTTTGTTATTGTCTTTTTATCCATATGAAGAGGTCAAAAATTGGATCCTTGAGAAAGGTCCATGGTCCTTAGCTGGTCAATTACTTGCCATTAAGTCCTGGAGGCTAGGGTTCAGACCTGGGAGGGGTACAGTTATCCAAGCTAGAGTTCGGATCAAACAACTTGATTTGCTGCTAGAACCATGGGAGCCAAAGAAAATCTGAAAAATTCTAGCTCAAGGTTATACCCCTTTATATTTGGATGAATGGACCCTCAACTCTACTATGATAGGATATGCCTGTATTTGTGTACCTATGGATCTTATTAAGACTATTTGCCTGGGGATTTGTATAAGGGTTCATTACGCTTATTTATGATAATAATTTATCAAGAATTATCTGAGATATGTTATTTTTGTGGTTGTATAGGGATAACCTTAGAATCCTGAGGCTGTTTGGTCCAGTAGATTGATAAGCATCATAAATTTATCAATAAAAATATTAATTTATTAATTAATTTATATTAATTTTTAAAAATTATTAATCAATTTATATATAATTTTTAAAAAATTCATATTTTTATTAATTAAAAAATTAATTAAAAAATAATAAAAATTAAAAAATAAAATTTTATTATTAATAGAAAGAGCTCATTTTTTGGATCATAATGAAATAAATTTTGAGTAAAATGGAGCTAAAATGGAAAAGATATGAATTTTTAAAGATATAAAATAAATAAAAATTAAATAAAAAAATGGCTCAATCGGCTCCGTAAGTCGAGCCACCAAGCTAAGCCAAGCCATCAAAGCCGACTCAGTCATTTAAGCCATCAGTCGGTCCACGATCCAGGCGTGGACCGCCAGCTCAGCAGAAACTGACGAATCAGAGGTTTCCACATGGCGGACTTAGACCCTTAAAGGGTCCACAGAAATTTATCGCGGCTCACAGGATATTTTGGTCTTTTTACCTAGCGACAAGAGCACTGATTGGCTATGGTGTGTGGTGCGGCCGGTCCACGCGGTCCATGGAAATAGTAATTGCATGATCGAACGGCTGCGGTTGATTGCGATTAAGATCGGACGGTGGTGGTTATTTTCGGATTTGATTCAAATTCTATCAACGATCTTGCATGATCCGATGGCCAAAAAACTAAGTGATGAAGATCCAACGGTCTAGAATACTCCCGGCGATGATCAGAACTCCCGAAGCGCGATTTGCGGCCAGATTTCATCTATCAACGCGCTATCGGACGGTCAGAATTTAATCCGACCCGATCTGGGCTGATATGCATCCAATTTTGATGATTTTTGGACCGTTGGATTCTTATTGAATGGCCAAATTTCATCAGGCTTACCAAAATTGTATCAGAGCTATTTTAATTCAAATTTTATTTAAATTTCTTTGTATTTTGACGATTACAAAGGCTATTAGTCCCACATTGCCTTTAGAAGAAAATATCCAGCTCTCCTAGCTCTATAAAAAGGATCCCAAGCCTCCAGAAATCAATATCTTCGATCAAGATGAAGCTTTGGTATAGGGCTAAGCCAGGCTATGGGTTAAAGGCTGCTTCAAAGCAATGGATGCCGAGAAGAAGAGCCAGGCTTCTACACCATCTTTCTGCCAGTGTCGATCCAAGATCAGAGATCAGGCTATTTTATTTTTTTAAAATTCTATATATTTAAATTCTAAAATTTTAATTAATAAATTTTTTTTTTGCACTTTAATTTCTTATTTTTTATTTTTATTATAATTTAATTTCTATATTTTAATTATTATTTTTTATTTTATTGTAAGTAGATGCTAAGATCTAATTAGTAGATCTTAGTACCAAGTTTAAATTCCTACATCTTTTAATTTTCGCTTTTTATTTTCCAACTTTACTTTTGATCCCAAAACTCTTTTTTTTTCTTTTTTTTTATAAAATCAAAGATTTCAAATCTAAAAATACTATCTTTTATGTGGATTCGATCCGACTCACTGCTATCTACGTATTTTTAATTATTTTAAGAAGTTAGATTAAACTGATAAACATGGTGTCTTAACGATAACATCACGATCCTATCAAGTTTTTAGCACCGTTGTCGAAGAATATTTTTGATTTATGATTTTGATTTCTTTGATTTATTAAAAATAATTTCGACAAACGCATCAAATTTTTGGCACCGTTGTTAGGGAAGGCACGGACATTAAATTTTTGATCTCTTTGATCTTTCTGTAAATAAATTGTAAATAAAATTTTTATTGCTTGCTAATTTTTTTTATTTTATAGAAAAAAGATTAAAGAATAAAAGGAATCAGGAGTTTTGCTTGGTAAGATCAATCCTAACCCTAGTTCTCTTTCCTTTTTATTTTATTTATTTACTTATTTTATTTTTAAATTAATTTTTTTAAAAAAATATCTATTTAAACCTAATTAAAAGTCTCATGATAAGATTAGAAACCCTAACTGCTTAGAGCATGCATCATATTATTTTTATTTTTATTTTTATTTTTATTTTATTTTATTTTTTTTAGTGATTGCTGGAGGCAGGGTAAGTCTTTTAGAATTCAATTAGTTGCATGCATCTAATTTAAATTGCATAGAACCCTTTAATTGAAAATTTTTTATGCATATTCATATTAAATCAAATTAAAGGAATAATCCAATTAAACAAGATAAGATAGAAATTTGATCACCCTTCCTTAGTCCATAAACAACTAACCAGCATCCTGCATTAACCTAAGCCTTTAATTTTAAAATCAATCAGACATCAACCCTAGGAACTCGAGCTCAATAGGACAAAAAAACCTAAGAGTTGAACCGAATTAGGATAAGTCAATTTGACTGGTGTCTAGAAAAATGGTTCAGAGATGATTGGATCCGAAGGAAGGTGGTTTATAATTGGTTTCATTTGCTTACCTGACCAAGCATAATTGGTGTCTAAGGCAAGCAACGAGGGGACTCCCACCGATCTTACACTTATCTGGCTAGTTGATTGGCTAATCCTATACTTGGAGGGCTTGAAGGTAACCTTGACAGTTAAGAGCTGTCTAGATCTAGGATAATCCTTAGTTAGGATTAATTGATCAACTTGATTGCTATCCAACATTAAATCTAATTAAACCTAACTTCTCTTTCTTCTTAGTCTAGGACTCCTTAGGTCCTGTTCTTTAGAACTCTTCTTTCTTTCTTCTTCTTTCTCCTCTAAAAATAAAATAAAATAAAAATTAAATTAAACTAACTAAAAAAAATATTAAAAATAATAATTAAATTAAATTAAATTAAAATTAATAAATAAAATAATTTAAAAAATTTAATTTTTAATATAATAAAATAATATATATATAATTCTAAAATATTCTAAAAAATTTTTGAACCACACGTTAGGGTTGCACTAATACATGCACGGTAGGAAATCACTTTTTTTGATTTAGTTGAATTTAATTGAATGGTTGATTCACATTAAACCTAATAATCAAATGGCTAATATGAACCTAATAGTCCAAAAATTAGATAAAGTTGATCTTCTTGCTCAGAAATTAGATCAACTCCTAATCCTAGGTCAACAATCTTCTGTACAATTTACATCATCTTCTAATCATCAAGAGACTTATTCAATCTGTGCTAGCCCAACCCATCATGTGAGTGAATATCCTATGACTACATAATTTTCATATTTTATCTAAGAACAAGTTCAAGCTACTCAAGGGTACTCCAAATTGATTAATGACTCATTTTTAAATTCATATAATCCAGATTGGAGCAACTACCATAATTTTTCTTGGACATCCCAATAGACTCAGGCTCAAACCCAAATTTTACCTATCCAAAACTATCAAAATAGGCCCCAATACCAAAACTATACCTATAATAATGGCCAGCCTAGTCAGTTTATCCAGCCACCACATCATGATCAGCCTTCATACCCACCTCCTCAACAGACCAATCTAGCTGATGATAGATTTAACCAACTTCAATAATTGATTCTGACTCAACAGCAATCTATCGCCAGACTAGAAGCTCAAATAGGATAATTAGTTGAGTCTAACATGAGGAGAGAACTAGATCAACTACCGAACCTATCAATTTCAAACAATCCATCTAATGTCCATCAATCACCTGGACCAAGTTATCAATTTAATATCTCACCTAAGAATCCCCAATTTGAGAATGCCAAAGTAATTCTTGAACTTAAAAGCTATAGGATTCTTATGGACCCATACCAAGATCAGGTGAGAGAGGTTAGTACGGATGCTAGCCAAAATAAAAATTTAGAGAAATTGGTTAGTACTGAGACTAACCACATAGAAGAATCCGAGCCAAGAATTAGTACTGATGCTAGTTCTAGTTTAAATGAGATAGAAAAAAGAAAAAAGAGAATAAATGATTTACCCAAGACTTATAAACTTAATATCCTATTCTCTTCAATCCAAGAAGCCGGTTCTTCTTACAAAAATCAAGAGACATGTAATGAAATATCAATGGAGTTACTAAGTAAGATTATATTAATTTACCTCTAGAATTAAAACAGCCTTTAGTCACCATTCCAGCACCCATTGAATCAAACCTAACACCTAAAACTCCATTCATGAGTATTTTAGAAAAATAAATAGGAGAAATTCTTAATAAACATGGGCCTGAGAATGGAATCATAAATTATATCCCTAACATTAACAAAGATTATATCAATAATGAGATTATAAATCAACTTTCTAAGATTGGCAATCCAAAACTATTAGAATTTGTCAATCCAATATTCAACACAGGATAATAAGATACATTGTGTCTGGCTGAAGATGGTAAACTTAGCGCTTGTTGGGAGGCAATCCAATATTTAGTTTTTATCTAATTTATCTTTTTAGTTTATTTTTTTTTAGAATAATTTGAATAAGTTGGAGGGAGAGCTCAAATTTTCAAAGGCATGTGCTGGACCAAAAATATATGAAGTTAGGTGTATTCTTCCATGTTCTTTATTACATCCTTTATTTTTTTTCTTCTCCATTGAGGATAATATCGATTAAGTTGGAGGGAGAGAAAAATAAAAATTTTAAAATTTTAAATCCTCAAAAAAGTTAGTATTTAGTATTTAGACATCTGATTATGCTTAAGAATCGAATTAAACTAAGCATTTTTAAAAGAAAATTGATTCACAGATCAGAGAATCTATAAGATATTGAGAAATTAAGTATTAAAAAAATTTAATAAAGAGTTAAGTCTAGAATATAAATTTTTTTTTTCTTAGAGCATTTTTAATTATTTCTACTAGCATCAAAAAAAAGTCTACTTTTTATAGGTTTGTGTAGGATAACTATATATTTCTTCATAAAAAAAATTTATTTTAATAAAATAGTTTTCAAGTACTTCGCACTGAGTAATCGAGCCTCTTTGCCTAAGCAAGCATTGAGTTTCGCATCAAAAGATGGGAAGGACAAAGAAGTTCATTGTAAAGCTAGTCTTAACTCGTAGCCTATTTGATTCGAGCTAGTAAGTCCGAGGGGTATTCTATACCTAGTGCCCTAAAGCCAATTGATTTGAGAGTCATTGGCCCAAGACTCGCTACATGGATCAAATAGAAAGCTTAAGAAGTTAAGATACTCAATAGTGATACAACGTTAAAAATATATATATATATATATATTGGTTTTCCACCGAGTAATCGGGTTCCGTTGTCTAAGTAAGCAATGATATTTGCATCAAAAAATGGATAATGTGAAAATAAAAATTAATAAATGAAGGACGAAAGTAGCAATACACTTGCCTATATGAAAGTTTAGACAAATTAGAGATAAAGATAGGATAATTTAGAAAAAGTTCTGAAAAATTTAATGTTCTTTACTTAATTTTTTTATTTAAGCTCAATGATATGTCTCATTTAAGCTCTATTGAATATCAATGGCCATTTTAAAAATTACTTAGGTAAAATTCGAAACTCTAAAGTTAAAAGGTATTTAAAACTAAATTCTTTCTTTACTCGAGGACGAGCAAAGCTTAAGTTGGAGGGTATGATAAGCATCATAAATTCATCAATAAAAATATTAATTTATTAATTAATTTATATTAATTTTTAAAAATTATTAATCAATTTATATATAATTTTTGAAAATTTTATATTTTTATTAATTAAAAAATTAATTAAAAAATAATAAAAATTAAAAAATAAAATTTTATTATCAATAGAAAGAGATCATTTTTTTTATCATAATGAAATAAATTTTGAGTAAAACAAAGCTAAAATGAAAAAGATATGAATTTTTAAAGATATAAAATAAATAAAAATTAAATAAAAAAAGAAAATAGCTCAGTTGGCTCCATAAGCTGAGCCACCAAGCCAAGCCAAGCCATCAAAGCCGACTCAGCCATTTAAGTCATCAGTCGGTTCATGATCCAGGCGTGGACGGCCAGCTCAGCAGAAACCGACGAATCAGAGGTTGCCACGTGGCGGACCTAGACCCTTAAAGGGTCCACAAAAATTTATCGCGACTCACAAGGTATTTTGGTCTTTTCACCTAGCGACAAGAGCGCTGATTGGCTGCGGTGTGTGGTGCGGCCGATCTACACGGTCCATGGGAACAGTAATTGTGCGATCGGACGGCTGCGATTGATTGCGGTTAAGATCGGACGGCGGTGGTTATTTCTAGGTTTGATTCAAATTCTATCAGCAATCTGGCATGATCTAATGGCCAGAAAACTAAGTGATGAAGATCCAATAGTGCAGAATACTCCCGGCAATGATCAGGACTCCCGAAGCGCGATTTGTGGCCAGATTTCATCTATCAACGTGCGATCGGATGGTCAGAATTTAATCCGATCCGATTTGGGCTGATATACATCCGATTTTGATGATTTTTAGATAGTTGGATTTCTATTAAATGGTCAGATTTCATCAGGCTTACTAGAGTCATATCAGAGCTATTTTAATTCAAATTTTATTCAAATTTCTTTGTATTTTGATGATTACAAAGGCTATTAGTCCCACATTGCCTTTAAAAGAAAATATCCAACCCTCCTAGCTCTATAAAAAGGATCCCAGGCCTCCAAAAATCAATATCTCCGATCAAAGTGAAGCTTTGGTATAGGGTTAAGCCAGGCTATGGGTTAAATGCTGCTTCGAAGTAACGAATGCCGAGAAGAAGAGCCGAACTTCTACACCATCTTTCTGCCAATGTCGATCCAAGATCAGATATCAGGCTATTTTATTTTTTTAAAATTTTATGTATTTAAATTCTAAAATTTTAATTAATAAAAATTTTATTTTTACACTTTAATTTCTTACTTTTTATTTTTATTTTAATTTAATTTCTGCACTTTAATTATTACTTTTTATTTTATTGCAAGTAGATGCTAAGATCTAATTAGTAGATCTTAATACCAAGTTTAAATTTCTGCATCTTTTAATTTTCGCTTTTTATTTTTCGACTTCACTTTTGATCCCAAAACTCTTCTCTTTTCTTTTTTCTTTTGTAAAATCAAAGATTTCAAATCTAAAAATACTATCTTCCCTGTGGATTCGATCCGACTCACTGCTATCTACGCATTTTTAATTATTTTAAGAAGTCGGATTAAACTGATAAACACGGTGTCTTAACAACAGCATCGCATTCCTATCATAGATCAGCTCCTTTTTCGTCCCTGGATTCGAATAGCTAAGGTTCCGGTCTCTTCTATGCCTCTATTGACAACATTTAAACCTAACTCTAATGTCAAACAGTTTAGGGCTGGTTGGTCTTTGCCTTAAAAAACAGCAAAAAAAATCTCCTTCTAGGGCCTCTGGAATGGTTGCTTTGGAGGAGCCTGTTATAGCATCTCTTTTCTTCATTGATGACTTTATTTTTTGAGGAGAATTCGGTCCCATAATCCATGGAGCTTGCTCCATCTCTGGTTTTTGTTGCACTATGTTTAGAGGCTATTTTGGCAAAAGGTAAGTGGAATAGTTCTCTCAATAAAAAACATGCTAATTGTTCTTCTCCTAAAGCCACATCACCACCACAAGCTAAGCTGGTTATTGACGCACACCATACTTCTTCTAAGTGTCTCATGATAATGATCAATTAGCATTATCATCTAAGTCACGAGGTATGATAGTTAAAGTCTAGAAATAGATTAGTTTCAATAATGATCAATGGGGTAAAGAGGGCCATACACTTCATCTCATGCTCCTGATACTGAGGAGAATTCATCCAATTCTGAGCACATATCTATTTCACATCAGCTGGTGGTCCATCAAGTACACTCTACCCTAATTGGTAAGTAGGATTCAGCTAATAACCTAGCTATTATGATGCTTGCGCAAACTGAATCTTCCTCTAATGCGAGTAATGTGGGGATAAAGATTGCGAATTCTCATGAACATCCTCCTCCTCTTGAGACTTAGTTTGGAATTGTTGGGGGGGCTGCTAAGCCCCCTTTTACTAATTATTCTAAAACTCTAATGCATCTTCATAATCCTAAAGTTTTGTGTTTTCTAGAAATTCACCTTGTTGAGTCTGATATTCCTAGAGTCCATTTCTTAGGACATCGTTGGGAGGTATATCTCATTCTTGCTAATAGGACTTTCTTAGGGTATCATCATAGCCTAGAAAAAGAATCTAGGTGAAGTTCATTTTGTGCATGTAAGTATGCAAGTTTGGGGTGTTATCTATTCCAAATGAACCTACTTGGATTCTAGGGGTGGTTTATACAAGTACTAATGTTTTTGATCATCGCCGTGTTTGGATTCAAGTTCAAAATATCTTATCTTTAGGATATTTGTTGATGTTAGTGGGTGATTTTAACTATATCTTAACTGTTAAAGATAAAAAAGGAGATAAACCATTAAGATTCAATCGTGAAATTAGGGAGTTTCGAAGTTTCATTAGAAACATTAGACTTACTGACCTTCATTTCCAAGGGCCTCAATATATTTGGTGTAATAATCATGTTGGTTTGGCTAGGATGCAGGAGCAATTAGATACGGTGTTTGTTTCTTGTAATTTATTAAATATATATCCTGAATCGATTGTAATGCATCGTACTATATTTGCTTTTGATCACTTTGTATGATAAGATGTCTCGGGGGCCTACGCCTTTTAGATTTGAAAAATTTTGGTTAATTTATGATAGTTTGTTTAAGGTTATTCAGAATGCTTGGTATTACCGTGGGCATCACACCCTAGAGATTAAGCTCATCGAAAGGTGTTTTTATCGAGATGTCATAAAAAATAACAAGACGTCATAATAATTATATGACATCCTATTGCATCCTATGACTGAAAGATCTTTTAGATCGATCGGATTAGATCAGATCTATTGCAACAAAATTTTTAAAAATTTTATCAATCTGATCTGATCTAAGAGTTCTTAGATTTGATTGTATAAATCTATAGATAAAACTTGCAAAAGATATAAAAAATACCATCTATCGTGGATAAACAATCTCCTGATGTGATGATCTGAATCCAAGATAAATGTTCACTTCTAGCCGCGTGTCCGATCTCTATCGATATCCACTTGGATCAGATCTAGAGATTTTCTCCTTACTTGACTTGAATTGATAAATTCAAATCTAAACTTTCTTCTTCCACCTTTGATCAGATTGTCGGCAGCATCTCGATTAACATACAACCGGTCTCCTTCTTCTTGTGCAGACTGCACTTCGACCTTTGAAGTTGCAATCAGTCCAACACTTGGACGTGGGAAAGAAAGAGAGAGAGGGGATCTGGAGAAGGGATGAGGCATGGAGAGGATGGAGCGGAACTTTGTTGTGGGACGACTAGAATGGCCAAATCCTTTGGCCTAGTTTCCTATTTATAGAAAAATATGAGACTTAGAGTCCTAGAGCTTTGAGCAATTAACCAGGTCAAATTACTAAAAGCAAAAAAACTCCTTTATTTTTTACGTGCATTTTGTCATACAAAATGCCTTCTGGCGTGAGCCACTCTTATCAGATAAGAGTGGTCGGCGTCGGATATTATCTCTCCATGAGTTTGAACAAATTCAAACTCATCTTGACTCATTCAAACTTTTCAAATGAACCAAACAACCTCCTTATCCTTATCTTCAATTGGCACACGCCAGGAAGAGGAGGTGCACCCTCTCTAATATTCTCTCTCTAAAAATAAGTAGCACATGCCCCAAGGAGAAAAGTAGGGGGCGTACGCTCCCTTTCTTTTGCACAAGACTTGGTCAAAGGGAAGGGGGGCGCCAACTGTTGGAGCCCATTTATCCTTATCTAGATGAGGAGTTTAAGACATGGTCCTAATTAGATTAGGACAAGCCTATTCAGGATATCTAAACAAGCTAAATCTAATTTGACTGAGTTCAAATCAATTAGAAAATCTATTGCAACAAAATAGATTGCAATAAGGATAAGGATAAGGAGGTTGTTTGGTTCATTTGAAAAGTTTGAATGAGTCAAGATGAGTTTGAATTTGTTCAAACTCATGGAGAGATAATATCCGACGCCGACCACTCTTATCTGATAAGAGTGGCTCACGCCAGAAGGCATTTTGTATGACAAAATGCACGTAAAAAATAAAGGAGTTTTTTTGCTTTTAGTAATTTGACCTGGTTAATTGCTCAAAGCTCTAGGACTCTAAGTCTCCTATTTTTCTATAAATAGGAAACTAGGCCAAAGGATTTGGCCATTCTAGTCGTCCCACAACAAAGTTCCGCTCCATCCTCTCCATGCCTCATCCCTTCTCCAGATCCCCTCTCTCCTAGAGCTTTGAGCAATTAACCAGGTCAAATTACTAAAAGCAAAAAAACTCCTTTATTTTTTACGTGCATTTTGTCATACAAAATGCCTTCTGGCGTGAGCCACTCTTATCAGATAAGAGTGGTCGGCGTCGGATATTATCTCTCCATGAGTTTGAACAAATTCAAACTCATCTTGACTCATTCAAACTTTTCAAATGAACCAAACAACCTCCTTATCCTTATCTTCAATTGGCACACGCCAGGAAGAGGAGGTGCACCCTCTCTAATATTCTCTCTCTAAAAATAAGTAGCACATGCCCCAAGGAGAAAAGTAGGGGGCGTACGCTCCCTTTCTTTTGCACAAGACTTGGTCAAAGGGAAGGGGGGCGCCAACTGTTGGAGCCCATTTATCCTTATCTAGATGAGGAGTTTAAGACATGGTCCTAATTAGATTAGGACAAGCCTATTCAGGATATCTAAACAAGCTAAATCTAATTTGACTGAGTTCAAATCAATTAGAAAATCTATTGTAGGAGAAAGTTACATTCAATCGTATGCTGGCATGATTTTTTTGAACCTAATTAGATCAAATCTAAATTAAATAGGACTATATGAGTTTAATAGAAAATATCTAGATTCAAATTCTTGTTTGTATGATCCCATGGTTCAATTCTATATGATAATGGAATATATCATGGTCTTCATCATCGAAATATCTTTCGATGGACTATAATTCTTTCTAATTTACTTAATTAGAATTATCGATCATCGAGATAATTCTAATTGATCCTACAATCCATCAGTGATATTTAGTAGTATATGGTGGCAATCCATCAAAACTAAATAAGAATCTCTTGATGCAGCTATTGTGTGATTCAATTTTTTTATTATGAGTCCTGATAGGATCTAGGTTAAGATTTATTCGTCAAATCCAATACCTATCATATGATTAAATTATTTAATTCAAGTTCAATATGAAACACTAATAGAAATTTTTTCAATTATTTCATATTGTCATGGCCATAGGCTTTATGACTCAATCTCATGATCACTACCATAGGACTATTCCTCCTCTACCAAGATTGATAGATCCCATCCTGGTGCAATCCAATTTCTACAATGAACATGCTATAGCCAACATATATCTCAGAATTTTAAATGGTTAGAAAATCGAGTTATGGTGTAGTCAAACTATAACACCATCAAGGTGAACTGTCAATGCAACTCAGGTCAAAGAATCAGACACACAACTATAGTAATAAATGAATCATCGATAAAAAGGTAGATTTTTTTATGATTGTTCGAAATTGATCACGCTCAATATCCTTATTCTTAACAATCATCTATACTTTCGCTCTGATATCTCCACAATATAGATTTAATACTCATCTACCTTTAGAAAGTAATTGTACATCAATCTTCTGAATCAATCATCATCCTCATGATGATTCTATGATCGGAAGTAGTTTATGAATTAATTATGATAACATATGTCTCAAATTCTCAATTCTTGATAATATATGTTATCATATCTATTAATCCAATTAATGAATCATATACACATAATATATAGATGTGATTAAAAAAATAATATAAATTTTATTAATAATAAGTTAAAATTATAAATTTTCTTAAAATGTATTACAAGTATTGATCAATATGGTTTCTAGGGCATACATCTAATAATAACATCATTTTATATCTTATAAATAATTATCTGAATATCATAAAAAATAATAAAATATTCTTATAATAATGATATGATATCTTTTTATATCTTATGAATAATTATTGAGATGTCATAAAAAATAATAGGACGTCATAATAATGGTATAACATTCTCTTTTATTGTATGACATCTTTTTACATTCTATAAAAAAGCAATAGGATGTCATAATATTATCCGAGATAACATAGCATTCAATATAAAAGGATATTTTGGTCAGAATTTTATTTTTAAAAAAAAAGTTAAGTTGGACTAAATGCATGTCTCTTTAGTAATTATACTATATGGCTTAATCTGGTAATGTAGTGTATTTTTCTCCACCAGATATGATGGACAAAGAATTACTTTTAATCATATATATATTTTATAGCCCATTGCTAAAGAGAGAAATGTACTTCATTATGATGAAGAGTAATAGCATTAACATTCACTGGGGTATTTGATGGGCTGGTCGCCCATCAGATTTTTAATAAACTATTCGTCGCAAGATTTTGTGCTCCCGTTCCTACGTTCAGCCTTTGGACTTATCGATGGTCACATCTATTCATTCAAGCTTGTAATATCATAAAATCCCACATCAAGTAGTTAGAGGTCCAACAATTCTTCCAACTAACCCGTCCTCCCTTACATCAATGAAATTAAATTTTCTCAGACTCAGTGATATAGCACAGCAAACCCCTTGACATGACTACTTCGAATCCTTTCAAAAGTCCCATCATTATCATTAAAATAAAAATAATTTTGATGACAAATTATTATATTTTTTATTATATATTTTTAAATTATTTTTACTATATTATAATAAAAATATCTTTATCTTTTGATAAATATCTTTTTTATTAGTAGTACTTTATTAAAAATATTATAATAAATTTATATTTTTATGATATACAAATTAAAGTGTTGGAAACTATAACTGTTTTTATACTATTTAATTAATATATCAGTAAATAATATGATAATGTTTGAAATTTTGAAAGATTGTTCCTAAATCTTGAATTCTTAATTTTTATATGGGTTTGGTTACATTGATCCTATCAAATATATTATTGTATATATATATTCTTAGAATTAATATATATAAGTCATTGATTCGATTGGCCTTGTATTAAAATATTAATAATAAAAAATATTTAAGATAAAAATATAATATAAGAATGTTAACAATTTTTGTAATAAATATTGTTAATATTTTTATTATAGCATAAAAAATAATCATAAGTTAACAATTATTAAAGGGTTTGTGAAAATAATTATATGTGAACATAGTGACACACAAAAGTTAATTTTTAAATATTTTAACAATAAAACTTTGAGCATAAAGAATTAAGTAATTAAGTTTATTTTTTTATTTTTTAAAAATAGAAAAAATCTTTTGAAAATTATTAAAATATATTAAATATTTATTTAATGATATGAATGTATATAAGTTAAATAAATTGATAAATTATAGCTTGATGATTAAAAGTTTGGTATTCAAATAAAAAAATCACTGATTCGAATCTTCCCTTGGTTACCATTAGAAGTATTAATTCTAATATTTTATTGGCTCAAGAAATCATGCATTCTATGGCTCGAGTTCTGTGGTCGAGAAGCTTAATAATATTGAAATTGGATGCGGAGGAAGCTTATGACAGGATATATTGGCCTTTATTGCTTATTGTTCTTTCTTAGTTTGGTTTCCATCCTCAAGTTATTAGTTGGAATCAAGCCTGTATTTTTTATCCTCAATTTGCTTTGCTGATTAATAGCTCTCTTTCTAATTGGTTTTCGATTTCTCGAGGCCTTCGATAGGGCTGTCCACTTTCTCCCTACATGTATATCTTATGTTCTGAACTTTTCTCAAGAATTTTGTATCGTGCTATGCAGAATCACTTACTGAAAGCCTATAGACTGCGTGTAGGTCTATCAATTTTTCATGTGTTTTATGTAGACGACTGTTTGTTAGTGGCCTGCATGTCTCGCTACACTTATTCATGCCTATTGTTAGTATTCTGGATAGGCTGTAAATTATGCTAAGTCACATATTTGCTTCAGTCTTTCCACTGCATCTACTATAAAAATTTCTATGCTTATCCTTTAAAATGTTCAAGAACAAAGGATGCCTTGGCACTGTTTGGGTGTTCTAGTTTCTGGGCTGTCTCTTCATGCTGTAGATTATCAATCTCAATAATATCACCATCATATTGCTACTTGGAAGTAGATAATTTTATCTTTTACTGGTAGGCTTACTTTAATCCAATCAGTATTTTCAACTATTCCATTATATATTTTATCTTCAGTACATGTTCCTTCTTCTATTTTGCATCATCTGAAAAATGAGTTTACACCATTTTTGTAGGGACATTTAGCTGAGGAGAGAGGGTTTTATCCCTGGGATCAAATATGTTTACCTAAAAATGAAGGAGGCTTTGGTTTGCATTCTTTGTTTTCTCGAAGGGAGCAATGTTTATATAAAATAGTTACCTAACTTATCCTTCATCCTAATTCCTTTTGGATCAGATTAGTTCATTCAAAGTACCACTTTTCTAGATCTTAGCTGAATTACACCGCTCCTAAGCAATGCTAGCTGATATGGAGAAAACTTTATACAATAGATATTCATGTTCAATTTCAACTTCAATTGCTGTTAGGGTCAGGAGAACCTGTTCAACTTTAAATGATCCGTAGGTATCCACTTTGCCTTTGCAAGCTTGGCCCACTCATATTAATATGGATGCACATTGTCCTCAGCTTTGCATAGCGGATTTTCTTTCTAATTCTCGTAGTTAGGATATGTACAAGTTGTCTGAATTTTTCTCTATTCAGATGATGAACTAGATTTAGTTGCTACTTGTGCCTCAAGGACTCTGGTCTAATCAGCTGGTGTAGGGGCATTCTAAATTTCCTGTGGTGGCTGTAAGTGATATGAAAATATTATCCTCTTCAATGCAGCATTAGGTGAATCACTATTCCTTCAATTGGATTTCAGAATTGTCGATACCACATAGAGTTAAAACTTTTTGATGGTTTTTATGAAGAGGTAGATTGCCTTCTAAAGCTTATCTTGCTTATTGTGGCATTATTTCCGCTGATATACCACATTGTGACTTATGCCTAGCATCTATGGAAGACGGTGCTCATATTCTTCTTTGCTGCTCCCTTGTTCAGATTTGTTGGCAGAACTTATGCAATATGTGCCGAGTTATTTTTCATTCTTTTGAATTATTAGACTTCATTAATCACATAATATATGTTGAGGTGAATTAGGATAAGAAAGTACTCCTCACATGTTTTGCATGGATGTTATGGTAAGCCTGGAATGAAAGATTTTTTAATCAATATAATTATACTTCTCTTTAAGCTGTTCGCAAAACTTTTATATTCTCCAACTCTCTTGCTTACTATTCATTTCAAAATCTAAAGGCTCGAGGTAGGCACTGGGATGGCTTTTCTCATCATCATATTTCTATACTAGTTATAATTAGATGGTGTTGGGGATAAATCCTGCTTCCACCGAAGTTCAGCCTGATGCTTAGCCTAACACAACCAGTAATCGTGGAAGAGCTTCAATCCAGAATTCTTCTCCCAGCGGCCGAACTCTTCTCCGATCTCTTCTTTAGTCAAGTTCCTACGAGAGCCGAACTTTCTCCGCACTCCTTCAGTCGGAATCCTATGGAAGTCGAACTCCTTCAGTCGGACTCCTACGGGAGTCGAACTCCTTCTGAATTCCTCCTTCAGTCGGACTCCTATGAGAGCCGAACTTCCTCCGCACTTCTCCTTCAGTCGAATTCCTATAGAAGCCAAACTTTCTCTGCACTCCTCCTTCAGTCGGACTCTTTATGGGAGCCGAACTTCTTCCGAACTCCTTCAGTCGAACTCCTACAGGAGCCAAACTCTTTTCAAATTTCTCCTTCAGTCGGACTCCTATGGAAGCCGAACTCCTTCAGTCGGACTCCTACAGGAGTCGAACTCCTTCCGAATCTCTCCTTCAGTCGGACTCCTACATGAGCCGAACTTCTTTCAGATCTCTCCTTCAGTTGGACTCCTACAGAAGCCGAACTCCTTTCGGACTCCTCCTTCAGTCGGACTCCTACAAGAGTCGAACTCCTTCCGAACTTCTCCTTCGATCGAACTCCTCTAGGAGCCGAACTTCCTCCGGACTTCTCCTTCGGTCGAACTCCTTTAGGAGCCAAACTTTCTTCGGATCTCTTCTTCAGCTAGCGTTCCTTCCGAATGATCTTCTCTAGTCGTATTCCCTTTGAGAGTCCAAAATCATCTAAAATTGATATATGTCAAAGTTCTTCACCAACCAACGTCTGGATCCTCCGAACTACGATCATTAAATCTCGATGAACGATCGCCATCAGTCTGCTATAGGCAATGCTACAGGTGGTACCCCCTCTATGACAGACTCCATCAGACCTTGGGTGGTCCGCTACTGGATGGTATGGTTGTCACTATCAGCCTGATGATGCCTTCCTCTCTGTACCGAACTCTATCAGACCTCGAGCGGCCCGCTGCCAGACGACTGCAGCTGTCACCATCAATCAAGCTCCATCTATAAAAAGGGACCCTCCAGATATGTTTTCTCTAAGCTCTCTTCTCCTTTCCGAAACTCTGTCGAACTCTTGCCTGAGCACTTCATTTCTGTTGGTCAGAAGAGCTGACTTGATCGTCGGAGGGTTCTGTCGGAGATACCACCACCGACTCCAAACGAAACTTTATTTTATAGATCTCCGATGATGACCTCGTCCTCCTCGAACCCAACTCGTCCTGACGTTGATCAAATTTTGCACCAACAAAATTAGCACTAGAGAAAAGGCTCTTTGTTCTTGAGGTACCCTTATTCTTAAAGAAGTGCTCAATCGACCTGTCGACCTTCTCCTTTAAGATTCATCTCCATCCTCCTCCTCGATCCTAAGAAATGTCTTCAAAGAAGATGACTATCCAAAGATCTACCGCTTCCACCATCAGGTCTGAGTCGAATCTATCTATTCTTGGTCCATCGTCGGTGCCTCAACCTCCATCTCCACCGATGGTCATGGTAGATCCGAAGCAGTTTAACCTGCTGATGTAGCGGATTCAGGATCTTATCAAAATGGTGCAGGCCATGCGGCAGCATTCGATGGTGATTCTGTCAGCAAACCCACCATCAGGATGTCAGAAATTAGCCTTAAGAAAGAGCATTTGGCCTATACCCATCGCCCTTAGGAAGAAGAAATAGAGAGCAGAGGATCTATGTTCGGATCATGATTCTCCTTCGAAAGAAAAATAGAGAGCAGAAGTTCTCCCCCCAGAAGGTTTTACGAAAGGATGGAATGAAGTTCGATCGTGCTCACGGACTTTCTCCGAGCGTAAGCGAGGTCGAACTCTCCCTCGAGCTCATCATCAAAGAAGCCCCGATAAAAGAGCACGAAGTTCTCCTTTCAGAAGATTTTATAAGAGGACGGAATGAAGTTCGACCATGCTCATGGACTCCCCGAGCGCAAGCAGAGCCGAACTCCCCCTCGAGCTCATCATCAAATAAGCTCTGACAAAAAGACATGAAGTTCTCCCCCCAGGAGATTTTATAGGAGGACGGAATGAAATTCGACCATGCTCACAGACTCCCCCCGAGTGTGAGTGAGGTCAAACTCCCCCTCGAGCTTGTCATCAAAGAAGCTCCGATAAAAGGTCATGATGTTCTCCCTCAGGAGGTTTCATAGGAGAGTCGAATGAAGCTCAGCCATGCTCATGGATCCTCCTTCCGAGCGTAAGTGAGCCCGAACTCCTTCTCGAGATCGTCATCAAGGAAGCTCCGACAGAAGGATTCGAAGAAGTCCTCCCCCTAGAAGGTTTCACAACTACACCCCCCTCAATGCTCCACAGACATCGATCTGAAGTAAGCCAATGACGCTATCGCAGCTAGAACCACTAATGAGGAAGAAACAACAAGAAGATCGACCATCTTTCGATATCATCGATGCTATCTCTGGGGGCCTAGTACTTTGGCGAGTCTTCATCTCTCAGTCTCAAAGTCAAAAAAAACTTATCCCGAATTAGAAAGGCCTATATGAAATAGAAGAGATCATCCAGTCCGAGACTTACCGTCTAAAGAAGCTCGGAGAAACAACGCTCCCACGATCTTGAGACTTGGAGAATCTAAAAATGTACTACTGGTAATTTTTCTTTAATAAAACTTTTCTATTTCAACATTATTATTTCTCGATGCAAAAACTATCTGATGACAGAAAAGAAGCAATCAATAGTGGCCATGTTAGAAATAGGAGGAGAACCTCATCCTAACATGAGCAAGTCGAAGGCCTCGTTCATTTTAGATGAGATGGAAGAAGAGGCATTGACAACGGTTCTTATGTACCCCCACAGTCCATTAGGAATAGGAGGAGAACCTCATCCTAATATGAGCAAAGTCGAAGGCCTCATTCATTTTAGATGAGATGGGAAGAGAGGCCCTGACAATGGCCCTTATGTGCCCCCACAGTCCGTTAGGAACAGGAGGAGAATCTCGTCCTAATGTGAGCAAAGTCGAAGGCCTCATTCATTTTAGATGAGATGAAGGGAGAGGCCTGACAACGGCTCTTATGTGCTCCCACAGTCCATTAGGAATAGAAGGAGAACCTCGTCCTAAATGCGAGCAAAGTCGAAGGCCTCATTCATTTTAGATGAGATGGAGGGAGAGGCCCTCACAATGGCTCTTATGTACCCCCACAGTCCATTAGAAATAAGAGAAGAATCTCATCCTAATGCGAGCAAAGCCAAAGGCTCCATTCATTTTAGACGAAATGAGAGGAAAGGCCCTGATAACGGCCCCATTGTGCCCGACAACAATAGGAGATAAGATCTCCTTCAACCTCGACTAAAGATAAGATCTCTCTCTCAAGCTTCAAAGTTTACATCAATCAGAGATAAGATCTCCTTCAACCTTGGCTAAAGATAAGATCTCTCTCGAGCTTCAAAGTCTATGTCAATCGGAGGTAAGATCTCCTTCAACCTCGATTGCAACTTCAACCTCGACTGGAGATGAGATCTCTCCTGAGCCTCAAGATCAACTTCAACCTTGGCTAGAAATAAGATCTCTCCCAAGCTTCAAAGTCTACGTCAATCGAAGATAAGATCTTCTTCAACTTCGGTTAGAGATAAGATCTCTTTCAAGCTTCAAAGTCTACGTCAATAAGAGGTAAGATCTCCTTCAACCTCGACCTCAACTTCAACCTCGACTAGAGATAAGATCTCTTTCGAGCTTTAAAGTCTACGTCAATAGAAGATAAGATCTCCTTCAAACCTCGACTTTAACTTCAACCTTGGCTGAAAATAAGATCTCCTCCGAACTTCAACATCTGCATCAACAGAAGATGAGATCTCCTTCAACCTTGACTGAAGATGAGATCCTTTTGAGCCTCAACTTCAACTTCAACCTCGGCTAGAGATAAGATCTCTTTCGAGCTTCAAAGTCTACGTCAACCAGAGATAAAGATCTCCTTCAACCTCGACTAGAGATAAGATCTATTCCGAGCTTTAAAGTCTATGTCAATAGGAGATAAAATCTCCTTCAACCTCGTCTAGAGATAAGATCTCTCCCGAGCTTCAGAGTCTACATCAATAGGAGATAAGATCTTCTTCAATCTCAGTCAGAGATAAGATTTCTTTCGAACTTCAGAGTCTAAGTCAATAGGAGATGAGGTCTTCTTCAACCTCGGCTGGAGATGAGATCTCTTCCGAGTCTCAACTTCAACTTCAACCTCGATTGGAGATGAGATCTCCTCCGAGCCTCAACTTCAACTTCAACCTCGGTCAGAGATAAGATCTCTTCTGAGCTTCAGAGTCTACATCAATAGGAGAAAGATCTCCTTCAACCTCGATCAGAGATAAGATCTCTTCCGAGCTTCAGAGTCTACGTTAATAGGAGATAAGATCTCCTTCAATCTCGGCTAGAGATAAGATCTCTTTCAAGCTTCAAAGTCTACGTCAATAGGAGATGGGATCTCCTTCAACCTCGGCTGGAGATGGGATCTCCTCCGAGCCTCAACTTCAACTTCAACCTCGATTGAAGATGAGATCTTTTTCGAGCCTCAACTTCAACATCAACCTCGGTTGAAAACAAGATCTCCTCCGAGCTTTAATCTCAACAGGTGCAGAGCCCAAAAAAAGACTTCGACAGTCATCCTTTTGGTACTTTCTTCCTTCAAATTTCAAACTCGAGAGTGGGAGGACTATTATTGGAGATAAATTTTGCTCCCACCGAAGTTCAGTCTGATGCTTAGCCTAATACAATCGATAATCACGAAAGAACTTCAATCCAAAATTCTCCTCCCAGCGGCCAAACTCTTCTCTGATCTCTTTTTCAATCAAGTTTCTATGGGAGTCGAACTTTCTCCGCACTTTTTCTTTAGTTGGACTCCTATGGAAGCCAAATTTCCTTCATATTCCTTCAGTCGGACTCCTATGGGAGCCAAACTCCTTCCGATTTTCTTCAATCGAACTCCTATGGAAGTCGAACTCCTTTCGAACTTCTTCTTCAGTCAGACTCCTATGGGAACCAAACTCCTTTCGAATTTCTTCTTCAGTCGAACTTCTATGGAAGTCGAACTTCTATGGAAGTCAAACTTCCTCCGTACTCCTTCTTTAGTCGGACTCCTATGGGAGCCAAACTACTTCCAAACTCATTCAGTCGGACTCCTACGAAAGTCGAACTCCTTCTGAACTCCTTCAGTCGGACTCCTATAGGAGCCAAACTTTTTTTGAACTCCTCCTTCAATCAGACTCCTACGTAAGTCGAACTCCTTCCGTATCTCTCCTTCAATCGAACTCCTACATGAGCCGAACTCCTTTCAAACTTCTTTTGGATTTCTCCTTTAGTCAGACTCCTATAGGAGCTAAACTTCTTTCGAACTTCTTCTTCAGTCAGATTCCTATAGGAGTCGAACTCCTTCCAAACTTCTCCTTCGATCGAACTCCTTCAGGAGCCGAACTTCCTCCGGATCTCTTCTTTAGCTAGCATTCCTCTCGGATGATCCTCTCTAGCCGTATTCCCTTTGAAAGTCCAAACTTCTCTAAAATTGATATATATCGAAGTTCTTCACCAACCAATGCCTGCATCCTTCGAACTATAGCTATTAAATCTCGATAAATGATCGCCATCAGTTTGCTACAGATGATGCTACAGACGGTGCCCCCCTCCATGACAGACTCCACCAGATCTCGAGCGGCCTGCTACTGGATGGTATGGTTGTCACTATCAGTCTGACGACGTCTTTCTCTCCATACCGAACTTCACCAGACCTCGAGCAGCCCACTGCTAGATGACTATAGCTGTCACCATCAATCAAGCTTCGTCTATAAAAAGAGACCCTCTAGATACATTTTCTCTAAGCTCTAAGCTTTCTTCTCTTTTTCGAAACTTTATCAAACTCTTGCCTGAGTACTCCATTTTTGTTGATCAGAAGAGTTGATTTGATCATCGGAGGATCCCATCGGAGCTATTACCATCGACTCTGGATGAAACTTTATTTTGTAGATCCCCGATGGTGACCTCATTCTTCTCGACTCCAACTCGTTCCGACATCGATCAGATTCTGCACCAATAGATGGTATCCCCCTCCCCATGATGTTCTTAAGATCAACTTTGATGCTTCTATTATAGATAATCATGTAGCTGCAGGATATGTGATACAAGACCATAATGTTAAACTCATGCAAGTTGGAGGTAAATTACTGCCATATTCTTCAATCCCGTTTGCTAAATTGCTGGCATGATGGTGAGAAATCCAGGTGGCTATTCATGATTTCAATGCATCTCACATTATACTTAAAGATGACTTAATTATGGTAATTTCTTGGCTTACTACTCCACTAAAGTGTCATCATATGCATATCCCGTTCCTCAAGGACTTAATTCACCAAAAAAAAACTCTCTCTCTCAGTTTATAATTACTCATATATATTGTGAGGCCAATTAATCGACGGATTATATAGAAGCAAGAGTTTTTTTATGAAAATTTTACTTGGGATACTATGAGTCATTTTGATGTACAATGTTCATACATTTTAAATGTAGATGCAATGGCATTTCTTTTTTATGATAATAGAATGGGTATCATCATAGATAGTTACAAGTTGCCTATTTATGTTCCTTGCAATTATTTTTCTGTATTTGAGATCTTTACATAATTTGATATACTGATGGATTTTTCTATCTGATCATCAACTATGCTCAACAGTTCAATGTAGCCTTCCTGGTCTATTCCTATATATTTCTTCTCCTACGAGGTTCTGTCAGTCGGTAGTTCTAAGCTGGAGGCCTCTAAATCATTATAGTTCTCTATGTGCCATGATACACCAGCTACCTCTTATTATTACCAATCTGTCTACTGAATTATGGTTCTGCTATATTCTATCTTTTAGGTCTCTACCTTTTCTACTGGTCATTATGTTGTCTTGTGTTCTTCAACATATTGATATATTTTCTTAGCATATACTACACTATTGACAAATGATTTTTATCATCTGGCAATCAATTTTCTGTATATCTCTCAGCTGTATAATCTGTCAACTGGCACTTTTCATTAACACTATGCAGCTTTATTATGCTTTATGCTTTGGGATCTCATTAATGACTGCCCCCTTTTATGGCTCTTATTGTTGGAGTACTGTAACAAGGTTCGACACCTTGCAAGTTGCTTGGACTATTCCTATATGGCTCTACATCTTTGAATTTGCTTACTGCTGTCTACTACTATACTTATTATTTATTCACTTAGGTTCCGGTTATTATTGTTTTCTTGCCTTACAAAGGGTCGCTTTGTTTACCTCATATATATTAGTTACAATGTTCAAGCCTTTATGATATCTCCCATCATACTTTGTAATACTTAGATTTCTAATCTTCAATTGTCTCTTTTATATCTTATTTATGCAAGATAAGAGCTGTATTTTTGATCTATGACCCCTTACTTGTTTATTGGCCCATTTTTTTATATGGATTTTATATACTCCTGCTATAAACTTTATATTATAGCTCTCATCAATATAGCTTCTACTCTCGTCTTACAAAAAAAAAAGGATAAATTATAGAAATATTCTCTCAACTTTAGTTTAATTTTACTTGTACCCTCTTGACTTAAAAAAGCATCAAACTAGTTCTTCAAAATTTTGAAATATTCTAAAATGATCATGCCATTCATTTACCAATAAATGATGTTAACTTTTTATTTCAATAGACAAAAATGCCCTTTATTCATATATAAGGGATCATTAGTGAGGAAAGGGTGGAGGCATAGGAGCCGTTATGAAATGAGAGGATGGGTTGTGGAGATTAGCATAGAGTGAGAGGGTGGCATTGAAGATCTCACAGGTGGAATTGGAGAAGAAGGAGAATGGATGAGGAGAAAGGAGTGGTTGCCAGCAATGAAGAGGTGGAGGTGGGTAGAGCTGCCATGAAGGGAGGGGCTCATGGGCGGATTTGGATGAGGAGAAATGGATGAGAAAGAAGGAAAAGATGAGGAGGAGTAACCAATAAAGAAGGGGTGGTGGTCGAGGAAGCCGTCATAGAGAGGGAGGGCTCATGAACGAGCTTAGAAAGAGGAGGAAGAGAAGTAGGTAGGGAGAAAGAGGAGGAGGAAGAGAGGTTGCCAGCAACAAATGGGCGAAGGTGGAGGGGAGGACTTGTGGGTGAGTGGAGAAGGAGAAGTAGGTAAAAAGTAAGAGGAGGGGAAGGAAGGGTTACCAAGAAGAAAGGGATAGAATTGAAGGAGTTGCCATGGTGATGAAGGGCTTATCGACAGACTTAGAGAAAGAGGAGGAGTGGATGAGAAGAAAGAGAAGGAGTGGGAAGGAGAGGTTGCCGATAAAGAGGAAAGAGACAAGGAGAAAGAAAGCATTACCGACGAGGAAGGGATGGAAATAGACGTAACCATCATAGAGATGGAGGGCTTACATATAAACGTGCTTAGAGGAGGAGGATAAGTGGATGAGGAGAAAGGAGAGTGGGAAGGAGGGGTTGCCAGTGAAGAGAAAGGAAAGGAGGGGAAGGAAGAGAGGCCGGAAAGAAGGAAGAAGAGGAGGAAAAAAAGGAAGAAAAAGGAACGCTGGCAGTGGAGGTGGAGAAGGAAAGCAATCAGAAAAGGAGCAGAGGAAGAAGATGGGGATAAAGGCATTTTGATTATTTTATAAAATGAAGATATCATATGATAGTCACGTGACATTATTTCATTCGTGGAGATAGATAGTAAAACTATTTTAGAATATTTTGAAAAATTGTAGGATTAGTTTGATTTTTTTTTTTAACTCTAGAGGATATAAGAAAAATTGGACTATAGTTGAGGAGATATTTTTATAATTTTTTTATAAAAATATTGATGTTTGATCCAAACCTAAGAGTATAGCTAAAATGAGCCCATTCCACCACCAAAACTTGTGAGATCACGAGCTTGCTCCCAATGTCGTCTTACGATTGATAGCCTTTCCTCGAACATCCTAAGTTGTCATGCCTACTCTCTCTTAATGTCCTAGTACGAGAGCAAATAAAAACTAGAGAAGGTAGATTTGGAAGGTTCCAAGAATGCAAAATTTTTTTTCTTTTATTTACCAATCATATATGGTGTTCTATTGAAGAAGAATTAATTAAGCTGATCCAAATAGATTGGACAAGGCTTGTTGCTTAGGATAGTCAAGTTGCCTATTTTTCTTTAGTTTTTTTCTTTTTTCTTGATCCAATTGAAATATCTGAATGTTTACAGGCCTAGGTAGGAGATGGCACTAGCCGAGCATTTAAAGGGCATGTCTCTAACTGTCACTGCTCAAAGTAAATTTAAATCCCTGCTCAAAGCTCTTATGATGCTGGCAAAGGAGGAAGTCTCTCAACAAATGCAATATATGGTGATAGGTTTCGATTAGCAAAACATGGAGTTTTGAAACTAGCTAAAGTTCTTGTTTTTATTGTTATTACTATTGATAATAGGAGAGGTAAACTACCACCTAACTTTTATTTTTGAATAGTACGATATTAGCTATGCTAGAAAGATTTTGGATATTTATACAGCATAAAGAATCGAGTAATATCTTTCGGCCAGCCTATTTTGAATGAAATTCTACATTATTACAAATGGTATAAGAGTAGATCCGATCCATGATTCATATAAACTGAAAAAATTATCATATAAACTTAGATCGTAGTATTTGTAATTGAATTTGATTAGCTAGATTTATCATAGCATTTGAACCTTAAGCTTTGCAAGAATGCCATGACTTAAATATGTCGAGTATATAATAATTTGTGCAAATGCATGTTTAGTGCTGATATTTTTTTAGCCTTATGTTGTTTGTATATTGGAAAGATCTTAGATACTTATATAAAACTAAAGAATCTAAGTGTTATCTTTCAATTAGCATTTTTGAGTGAGATTCTAGGTTATCACATGCATTAAGTTTTATAGATATCTTGAGAGTGTTGAAATATTTGGTGGCTAGCATGAACATGCTTAGACTTATATATATATCTGTGTGTGTAGAACAATGGCCATGACTAGATGAATATATTCTTTTAAGGCAGCATCAGTTGTTTTCTTTTTTCCAAGTGTACTATAGAAGCATGGGCTAGCATCAACCAGTTGGCAGAGAGATTTCTAATTGTATCGCTTCTGTAAATTATCTTTTTCAACTTATCATCTTGGATTATATTTTATGAAAGATCAATTATACAATTTATCAAAGATTATTCACCATATAAAAGTCAGACTTTGGCTTTTAACTTTAGATGGCAATCTTATAATTTGGAATAAAATTTGGTATTATACTAATATATCTTGCTTTATAGAAAAGAGATGCCCATGTATTAAGGGTGAAAGTAGTATGGATTTTATCCATCTGATCTATTTTCGTATTCAAATTAATTCAGATATGGATAGAAATTTGAGAATCTGACTAATATCCATATCCGTATCCATATCCGTAAAAAAAAGGGGGATATAGATATGGATAGACAACTATCCGATCCGTATTCGAATATCCGAATCTATATATAATTCTATATAATTTTATATAGTACTTATTAATTTTTAAGAAAAATATACAATCATATAAATATATTATTAACTTGATTTATCATTTATTTAGTAATATCTTTGATTCTATAGTTATAAAATTTAATTCTCTAAATTATATCCATAATTATATCCATACTTCTAGTATCCGAATTATATCCGTATCTATTTAAAATAAATATGAATATAAATTTTTGTATCTAAATAATATCCATATCTATATTTATATTCATCAGATAAAATAAATATGGATATGAATATGTTGGTATTCGATCCGGTTTCAGTCCTATCTTATATGCTATAAATTTTTTTTTTTTTTTTTTTTTTGGAGGGAGGGAGGGTTGAAAATTTGCCTTTTCGATAAATTTTGTCACTCCGAGTTGTGCTTCAATTTTTAGATCATAGTCCTTTTATTTTTTGTGTAAAAAAAAAAATCTTAAATAACCATAAGAGAAATTCTTTGTCCACTACGTCCAATAGAGAAAAAATGCATCGCCTTATAATATAGGCCATGTAGCACAATTAATAAGAAGGCTGGTATTTAATGTAGCTCAACTTTTTTTTTTCAAATTTTTCTGACCAAAATATCTTTTTCCTCTAAAATACAGAAATTCATAACCTGTGAATCTTATGATATTTCAGATAATGTTATGACATTCTATGATTGGTATGATGTCCTATGTTAGTAATATTACTTTCCGATAATTGTTCATAGGATATGAAAGGATGTTATAAGATGTCATAGGATATCATACGATTATTATGATACATGTTATTTTCTATGACATCTCGTGGGATGCAAAAGAATGTCATACCAATATTATGACTCTATGTTATTTTTTATGATATCTTATAGGATGCAAAAGGATATCATAATATGTCATAGGATGTCAAACCATTATTATAATATCCTATTATTTTCTATAACATCTTGTAAGATGCAAAAAGATGTCATACTATTATTATGACATCTTGTTATTTTCTATGACATCCTGTAGGATGCAAAAGGATGTCAAAGAATGTCTTAGGATGTCATACCATTATCATGACATCCTATTACTTTTTTATGATATCCTATTGCATCCTATGATATCTTTTTGTATCCTATAAATAATTATTGAGATGTCATAAAAAATAACAGGATGTCATAATAATAGTATGACATTCTATTGTATCTTATGACATTCTTTTGTATCCTATGAATAATTATCGGGATGTTATAAAAAATAACAGGACATCATAATAATGGTATGACATTTTGTTGCATCCTACAATATTCTTTTATATTTTATGAATAATTATCGAGATGTCATAAAAAATAACAAGACGTCATAATAATTGTATGGCATCCTGTTGCATCTTACGACTGAAGTATCTTTTAGATCGATCGAATCGGATCAGATCTATTGCAATAAAATTTTTAAAAATTTTATCGATCCGATCTGATCTAAGGGTTCTTAGATCTAATTGTATAAATCTATAGATAAAACTTGCAATAGATATAAAAAATACCACCTATCGTGGATAGACAATCTCTTATTGTGATGATCTAAATCCAAGATAAAGGTTCACTTCTAGCCGCGCATGTGTCCGATCTCTATCGATATCCATTCGGATCAGATCTAGAAATTTTCTCCTTACTTGATCTGAATTGATAAATTCAAATCTAAACTTTCTTCTTTCACCTTCGATCAAATCGTCGGCAGCACCTCGATTGACATACGATCGATCTCCGTCTTCTTCTTCTTATGCAGATAGCACTTTGACCTTTGAAGTTGCAATCAGCCCAACACTTGGACGTGGAAAAGAAAGAGAGAGAGAGAGAGGATCTGGAGAAGGGATGAGGCATGGAGAGGATGAAGTAGGACTTTGTTGTGGGATGACTGGAATGGCCAAACCCTTTGGCCTAGTTTTCTATTTATAGAAAAATGGGGGACCTAGAGTCCTAGAGCTTTGAGCAATTGATCAGGTCAAATTACTTAAAGCAAAATGACTTCTTTATTTTTTACGTGCATTTTGTCATACAAAATGCCTTCTGGCATGAGCAACTCTTATCAGATAGAGTGGTCAGCATCGGATAGTATCTCTATATGAGTTTGAACAAATTCAAACTCATCTTGACTCATTCAAACTTTTCAAATGAACCAAACAATCTCCTTATCCTTATCTTCAATTGGCACACGCCAGGAAGAGGGTGTGCACCCTCTCTAGTATTCTCTCTCTAAAAACAAGTAGCACATGCCCCAAGGAGAAAAAGTAGGGGGCGTACGCTTCCTTTCTTTTTGCATAAGACTTGGTCAAAGGGAAGGGGGGCGCCAACTCTTGGCACCCATTTATCCTTATCTAGATGAGGAGTTTAAGACATGGTCCTAATCTGATTAGGACAAGCTCATTCAGGATATCTAGACAAGCTAAATCTAATTTGATTGAGTTCAAATTAATTAGAAAATCTATTGTAGGAGAAAGTTACGTTTAATCGTGTGCTAGCATGATTTTCTTGAACCTAATTAGATCAAATCCAAATTAGTTAGAACTATATGAGTTCAATAGAAAATATCTAGATCTAAATTCTTATTTGTATGATCCTATAGGTTCAATTCTATATGATAATGGAACATGTCATGATCTTCATCATCGAAACATCTTTCGATAGACTATAACTCTTTCTAATTTACTTAATTAGAATTATCGATCATCGAGATAATTTTAATTAGTTTTATAATCCATCAGTGATATTTAGTAGTATGTGATGGCAACCCATTAAAACTAAATAAGAATCTCTTGGTGCAGCTATTGTGTGATTTAATTTTTCTATCATGAGTTCTGATAGGATCTAGATTAAGATTTATTAGACAAATCCAATATCTGTCATATGATTAAATTATTTAATTCGAGTCCAATATAAAATACTAATAAAAATTCTTTCTATTATTTCATATTGTCATGACCATAGGCCTTAGAACTCAATCTCATGATCACCATAGGACTATTCCTCCTCTACCAAGATTGACAGATCCCATCCTAATGCGATCCAATTTCTACAATGAACATGCTATAACCAACATATATCTCAAGATTTTAAATGGCTAGAAAATTGAGTTATGATGTAGTCAAACTATAACACCATCAAGATGAACTATCAATGCAACTTAGGTCAAAGAATCAGACACACAACTATAGCAATAAGTGAATCATCGATAAGAAGATAGATTTTCTTATGATTACTCAAAATTGATCATGCTCAATATTCTTATTCTTAACAATCATCTGTACTTTTGCTCTTATGTCTCCACAACGTAGATTTAATACTCATCTATCTTTAGAAAATGATCGTACATCAATCTTTTGAATCGATCATCATCCTCATAATGATTCTATGATCGAAAGTAGTTTATAAATTAATTATGATAACATATGTCTCAAATTTTCAACTCTTGAAAATATGTGTTATCATATCCATTAATCCAATTGATGAACCACATACACATAATACATAGATGTGATTAAAGAAATAATATAAATTTTATTAATAATAAGTTAAAATTATAAATTATATTCTTAGAATATATTATAAGTATTGATCAATCTAGCTTCTAGGGTATACATCTAATAATGACATCATTTTATATCTTATAAATAATTATCTGAATATCATAAAAAATAATAAAATATTCTTATAATAATGATATGATATCTTTTTACATCTTATGAATAATTATTGAGATGTCATAAAAAAATAATATGGCATCATAATAATGGTATAACATCCTCTTTTATTGTATGACATCTTTTTACATCCTATAAAAAAGCAATAGGACGTCATAATATTATCCAAGATATCATAGCATTCAATATAAAAGGATATTTTGGTCAGAATTTTTTTTAAAAAAAGTTAAGTTGGATTAAATGCATGTCTCTTTATTAATTATACTATATGGCTCAATCTGATAACGTAGTGTATTTTTTCTCAACCAGATATGATGGACAAAGAATTACTTTTAACCATAAATATATTCTATAGCCCATTGCTAAAGAGAGAAACGAACTTCACTATGATGAAGAGTAATAGCATTAACATTCACTGGGGTATTTGATGGGCTAGTCGCCCATTAGATTTTTAATAAACTATTCGCCGCAAGATTTTGTGCCCTCATTCCTACGTTCAGCCTTTGGACTTACTGACGGTCATATCTATTCATTCAAGCTTATAATATCATAAAGTCCCACATCAATCAATTAGAGGTCCAACAATTCTTCCAACTAACCCCATCCTCAAATTGTAATTACTTTCACTGACCCCCTCACATCAATAAAATTAAATTTTCTCGAACTCATGATATAGTACAGCAAATCCCTTGACATGACTGCTTCGAATTCTTTCAAAAATCCCATCATTATCATTAAAATAAAAATAATTTTGATGATAAATTATTTATATTTTTTATTATATATTATTAAATTATTTTTATTATATTATAATAAAAATATCTTTATCTTTTGATAAATATCTTTTTTATTAGTAGTACTTTATTAAAAATATTATAATAAATTTATATTTTTATGATATACAAATTAAAGTGTTGGAAACTATAAGTATTTTTATACTATTTAATTAATATATCAGTAAATAATATGATAATGTTTGAAATTTCAAAAGATTATTCCTAAATCTTGAAGTCTTAATTTTTATATGGGTTTGGTTACATTGATCCTATCAAATATATTATTGTATATATATATTCTTAGAATTAATATATATAAGTCATTGATTCGATTGGCCTTGTATTAAAATATTAATAATAAAAAATATTTAAGATAAAAATATAATATAAGAATGTTAACAATTTTTGTAATAAATATTATTAATATTTTATTATAGCATAAAAAATAATCATAAGTTAACAATTATTAAAGGGTTTGTGAAAATAATTATATGTGAACATAGTGACACACAAAAGTTAATTTTTAAATATTTTAACAATAAAACTTTGAGCATAAAGAATTAAGTAAATTAAGTTTATTTTTTATTTTTAAAATAGAAAAATCTTTTGAAAATTATTAAAATATATTAAATATTTATTTAATGATATGAATGTATATAAGTTAAATAAATTGATAAATTATAGCTTGATGATTAAAACTTTGGTATTCAAATAAAAAAATCACTGATTCGAATCTTCCCTTGGTTATCGTTAAAATAAAAAAAAATTATCGATATATTTCCAAAAATAATGATAATTAATTATCGATGATATTTTAAGATGATATATAAAAAAATAACATAAAAATACTGATAAAGATATTTACAACATTCTTTTTAACTTATAATAGTATCTAAAAATATTGCTGACAATCATTTTTATTATAGTGTGCTAAAAAAATTATGCTAAAAAAATGATACTTTGAAAAATTCAATCAATGCATCAAATATCGTTTATAGAACTTTTTGCATAATATTAGAAGTGTGACTTTGGTCAAATCAACAATATTGCTCCCTACACCCAACCTAAAAATAACCGAGAGCTCAAGATTAATGGGCAAGTGATATTGTTGAGATATATATATATATATATAGATATATGTATATATGTATATATGTATGTATGTATGTATATAAGTTAAATTCATTGGCCTTTGCATTGTCCAATATACTTCAGCTCGGTGATTACTGAACTGAAAATATGTGGAAGGTGATTGATGCTCATTAAGATCATGGCCATGATCTCAGAGACATCATCTTGACCCTCATTGCACGTTTAAAATAATTATAATTGTATATGTAATATTGGTATCTTCTAGTCTATAGTTATTTTACCATGAAAGTCATTGCTATGCAGTTATTGCACTTTCCATCTATTTCAATAACACATCATCTTTTAAATAGAGGAAACCAATAAGTCATTTATACAGCTCCATAGCTCCATGCTCTTTACATACACATACTCTCTCTATCACTCGCATGCATGCTCTCTCTCTCTTTCTCTCTCTTCTACTATTTCTCTTGGAATTTGAAAGATTTAAGCATCAGAGAGACCTCTTCTAGAAAATCTCTGATAGATAGACTTCATTTCCAAATTGGTTCTATGTCTTAGGAGGCCATACCTGCAAACATTCTTATTCTTCTACAACTCTTCAATCCATCTCGAGTGGTGACCGGCATCTTTGACATTTCATACTCCTATCGACCTCAACCAATTTTGAGTTCTAATGGCAACAGTGTGCCTTTATTTGTACAAAGAACTCATGATTTAAATGGAAGACCAATATCTTAGGTCCTAAGGCTGAAGCAGTATAAAGTTTGATGGACCTACTCTGTTAATTGCCTGCCCATTCAGTCGGCATGCTTTAGGAGACGTAGGGTGGGCTTACAAAGATTGTTCTAAATTACAATCTGTTGCTCTTGAATCTCTCGATCTAAGGTCAGCCGTCGAGGAACTTATGGCCAAGAAAGAACTGCCGCTGGAGCTTTGCCCGAACGTCTACAACAAATAGTTCTCATCAAGATGTTTTTCGGTGAAGACCCTCTAACGCTCAAGTTAGGAGACTGAAGAACAACAAGAGAACAAAGCATCAAATTGAATGCCTATCTAGAGGATCTCGGAGTTTCTTTATTTATAGGAGAGGAATTAGAGTCATATGCATTTCAAATTTTAACGACTTTTCGAATTTATTACTCTAGATTGATTTGGAAGATGTTTTACCTTTTCTAAAAGATGGGATCGTGAGAGACTCCTATGTAATCCAAACTTTCCTAATTTAGGAAGAGCATGAATCTAGCAAATGGTGATACCTCAAAAATGGATGACCAATAATAGATCATTTGGACATTGGTCGGCTAGAATCGACCAATATTACATAGACTGGATGTGGATCACCTTTTTCTGATCAACATTGATGAGTTCTTTGACAATAGCTTGGTCGAATATAACCTATAGCATCGGTCAATGAACCAACATCCTATTGTAGAGGCTGGCCATTTGCGATTGATCTATTTTGATAGGTCGGTATAGACCGAGGAATATTAGACTGAGAATGAGCTACAGTCAACTGACACGTCTTATAAAATAGCACCTAGGAGTGAACCTCAGTAGGTCGGTGTTAGTCGACCTATGGCAAAACATTCTTAAAAATTACCTGACCGAGGCCGATCTATAATAAATCGCGAGTGAATGAATAGCCTCTCCATCGAACTTCAGTAGCTGATGTATATTATGCCGAGGCTGAGAGCTATAGCAATCCCATAACCGTTGCTCCCCACTCACGAGGTTGAGCTATTATCAATTGATCGATGTGAGTATCTTTTTGAAGCCGAGGCCGATCTCCTGAGTGAGATCATATTGCCATGTGTCGGAGATCATCATCTTGATGAGACTGATAGAAGTTCAACCGCTATGAAATTCGATCATTCATTAACTCAATCTTGGTCCGTCCATTCTAACCAATCAGTGTTTGACACTTGGTATAAATTCGGAAGGATTGGCGAATCGATAGTAGATCGAAACCATTCAAGTCTCCTATAAATAGGGATCAGCGTTATCCTAGTTTTTTACTGTTGCTGTTGTTTGAAAAGTGAACTTCAGCACTTGTGAGTGTGAGGGAATAGCTCGGACGAAGCCAAGCTACCGTCAACCTCATCCCCCCTTATTGCTCGATCTCCTCACTTCTTTAGGTTAGTTTCTTCCATACTCATGAGTCAGTCAAGTCTGTACCAATCTTCCAAGAGTTTGGATGACCATTAGGTGGGGATCGTGGATCCGAGGTAGCTGGTTCCTCGGGTAGGTTCGAATAACACAAAATTTTAGACTATGGCCCTTTTAGGATAAATTCCATCCTCACCTTGAAGGACTTAGAGTTCATAAAGTTGAACTACCAAGTTCTCGATGACTTTAGGCTAGAGGTCGCTGATCCCAGGGAGCGTATAGCTCTTCCTCATCTAGGCCGTGTTGGGATTTATGAGAAATTTTTAAAGACTGACCTTAGATTGCATTTCCACTTCTTAGTCGTTGAGTTTTTGAATTTGTATAGGATTAGTTTTTATAGCTTGGCATCGAACTCTTGACGACCAATCTTAGGCTTTTTTACGCACTATCTCCTCCTCGAGGTCAAACCTACTTCCTGTCTCCTCTAAGCTTGCTTCACACTGAAGGAGCACTCTATAAAGATCAGGTGGTGGTACACCTCTCCTTGGAAAGAATGTCATCTTTTTTGAGGTGCTCCTTCCTCTGTACATAATTGGAAGGAGCGATTCTTTTTTGTTTCGATCGAACAAACCTAGGGCTTTAACACATCGTGGGGCTGATCTCATAGGTCGACAAGTAGGCCTCCAACATTGTCAAATGCTGAGGAGGAGACCATAGGGTGGCTTTTTGATTTCGTTCCTCCTCCATTGTCCTAGCTCCTCACCAAGGAGAACTTGTTCAAGATTGGGCTGATTCTAATTGATCCAAAGAGTAAGTGATTCTTCTCATTCCATCTTATTTAGCTCATCCTCTTTGTCATCACCATCAATACTTATTAAGTTTTTATCTTTTGGTGCAGCAATGAATTTGACCGACCTCGAAGCGGTTCGTCGGGCAGCAAAGAAAAGGAAGGCCAGCACAACCCTTGCTCCCAAATGTGGTCAATCAGAGGCTATCCTCGCCCAACCTACGATTGGGGGTTCCTTGGGGCCAATCAACGTCTGAAGGAAATAAAGCTCGGTGCTGACGAAAGTCGTGGTGCCGCTATGATCCACTGCTCCCATGGAGCCTGCCTCCCAAGCTTCAGTCTCCTCCTCGAAAAGAAGCTCGGGTGGTCCTAAGATCTCCATCTTGATGTCCACCCACGAGTCCGATCCTCCGGTGGACACTTCTTCGATCAAAGTTGCCTCAGATACCAAGGATAAAAGGAAGGGCATCGACGATTATCATGTTGCCCGATCTTTGCTGAAATCCATTATCCTCCCGACCGACGTCCAAAACTTTGAAGAGGTCGGAGGGCATTCCGAATCCAAGATTCATATGACTTCCTTTTCTGTGTACGTATAAGTCGTCTCTCATCCTTTACTTATCTTTGGTTGATCTTATCCTCTGTTAATGATTTTTGTTCTTTACACTCATCCACCATGTGGATCATTTTGCCAAAATGATCAGAGAGGTTCGGTGCCTCTCCAAAAAAATCGAGAAGAAAGCCGTCCAAGCCAACCGAAGGGCAAACAACACCCAGCTATCCCAATTGAAGGCCGAGGATGAAAATAGATCGCTAAAGGAGGAGATAAAGCGATCGAAGGTCGAGCTTACCAAAGCTCGGCTCGATGCCGAGGCTCGATTGCTGGCAGAGAAGGAAGCCAGTAAGGGTCGGATAAAAACTACCAAAGCCGAGGCGGTCGAGGCATTTCAATCTTTGAACGAGTTTCATGACATCAAAGTGGAATTTGCCTCAGCATCCTACTTGCAGGGGGGAGAGGGTCTAAAGGAAAAGATGAAGAGGCTCTATCTCGACCTGAACTTGGGCCTCCTAGAATCGGACGATGAAGTCGAGGAGGTAGAAGGTAGAGAAGTTTAGATGGATGACCTCTTCAGCCCCACCTATGAGGATCACATTGCCAAGGATGCGGCATCGGTTCCACCTCCAGTGGTTATTGTCTCCCCGATCAGGTGGAGGTCGGTAAATTTGGAGCTCCAGAAGGAGCTATGAAAATTCGCTTGGGTATGTCCGAGCTTCACTTTTGGTTGACCTGTTTCATCAACCTCGATAACTGTCGAGGTATTTTTGTAAGGGCCAACCTTTTTTGTAAATATTTTTCTTTTTGAATGAATGCATAGTTTTTCTTTTTAAGTCGTAGTGGTCAGTCATTGTGCATGAGTATTATCGATGTTCCATGATAGATCTTTATTCTTCTCTAGGGTGTAGATCGGTTGAGTTCTTAGGTCGGCCAATCATAAAAATGAATTTGCAAAAAGTCGGGATCGAAAATAGTTCATCGATCTTAATGCTTAGAGACGCATTCTATTCCTCGACCGTAATTGAGGAATGCAGGATGGCGGGTGTTGGAGGCATCCTGTTCCTCGACTATAGCCGAGGGGATGCATTGACAATAACTAGGGGAGCACCCCACCCCTCGACCGTAGCCAAGGAGCTCGCATTTGCGAAAGCTGAAGATGCATTCCGCTCCTTGGCCCTAGCTGAGGAGCGAGCATTGGCAAATTCTCGAAGATGCATTCCATTTTTCGACTGTAGCCGAGGAGCATGCATTGGCAAAAGCTGGAGACACGTTTCGCTCCTCGGCCATAGCCGATGAGCGTGCGTTGGCAAAAGATGGAGACACATTCTGCACGTGTTGGCGAATTCTTGGAGATGCATTCTACTCCTTGACTGTAGTCGAGGATCATGCATTGACAAAAGTTGGAGACGCATTCCACTCCGCAATCGTAGTCGAGGAGCATGCGTTGGCAAAAGCTGGAGACATGTTTCGCTTTTCGATCATAACCGAGGAGCGCACATTAGCAAATTTTCGGAGACACGTTCCACTCCCCGACCGTAGCCAAGAAGCGCGTGTTGGCAAAAGCTGGAGATGCATTTTGCTCCTCAATCATAGTCGAGGAGCGCATGTTAGCAAATTTTTGGAGACGCGTTTCGCTCCTCAGCCGTAGTCGAGGAGCGTGCATTAGCGAATTCTCGGAGATGCATTCTGCTCCTCGACCATAGCTGAGGAGCGCACGTTGGTGATCAATAATTGAAGGTCGAGGCTCCAAAAAATATTATTTATTTACTAAAAAATAAAAATTATAATTTAAGGATAATTCCTACGTAGGTTATCGACATTCCATATCCTCAAAATTGGGGTTCCATTCAGTCGACTAAGATGATAAACACCTGATCGAACTTTTCGGCCATCCGATATGGGTCTTCCCAGTTTAGTGATAACTTTGACCATTCGATGAGACGGGAGACCTCTGTCCGACGAAGAACCAATTGTCTGGCCAAGAATGATTTTTCTTTAACTCGAGAGTTGTAATACCTAGCTGCCCTCTATTGATAATTGGCCATCTGGATCCTAGTTCGTTTCTGAATTTCTTCCAGCAGATCTAAGTTTGCCCTCATTCCAAATGAATTGCTATCCTCATTGAATTCTTCTGCTCGGAGTGTAGGTAATCCAATCTCCAAAGGTATCATGACCTCTGTTTCGAAGGCCAACATGAAGAGCATCTTTCCGGTTGGGACCCATTGGGTTATGTGATATGCCTAGAGGATTTATATAACTCTTCAACCCACAGTCCCTTAGCCTGACCAAGGTGAACTTTCAGATCTTGTAGTAAAGTTCTATTCATTACCTCAACTTCACCATTGCTCTGAGGATGACTTACTGATGTTAGCCTGTGTGAGATCCCTAAATCGTTATAGAATCTCATAAACCTCAGATTATCAAACCACCATCAATTATCAGTTATGATAGCTCGTGGTAGTCCAAATCGGCAGATAATCGATTTTTAGATAAAATCCCGAACTTTGACCTCAATAATAGTCTCCAACGCCTCTACCTCCATCCTTTTAGTAAAATAATCTATTACGATGAGTAAAAAATTTTTCTGTACCATGGCGATAGAAAATGGTCCAAGGATGTCCATCCTCCATTGGACGAAGGGCCATGGCATGGTGATCGAAGCCAATGGAGTGAAGGTTGGCATTGAATATTAGAAGTCCTTTGGTAGTGATTGCACTTGTTCACCAGATCAGTAGCATCTTTTTGCATGGTCGGCCAAAAATATCCTTATCTCAATATTTTATGGACGAGGGCCCTGCCCCTCAGGTGATTGCTGCAGACTCCCTTGTGAACTTCTCATAGAGCATAATCGACTTCAGAGGGACGAAGGCATCTGAGCAATGATAAGGTGAAAGACCTTTCATACAGTTTTTCCTCATAGACAACATATTAAGGAGCAAGGTATCTCAACTTTTTGGCCTCATCTTGATCAGTAGGTAGAGTCCCATCTTGCAAGTAACGTAGGATAGGATCTATTCAGCTCGATTCTGGATCCACTTGCATCACCAGTGCTTCTTCAATGCTCGACTTCTCGAGAACTTCAAGGAATGAGCTTCTTTTTAGGTCGGCCATATTGAGGGTCATAAGTTTTGATAATAAGTCGGCCCATACATTTTCTTCCCTCGGCACTTACTGAATATTGACCGTCAAGAAATCGAAAGCTAAGTCCTTGACCTTTTGTAGGTATTTGACCATATTTAATTTTCGAGCCTCATATTCTTTCTGAAACTGGCCGACTACAAGTTATGAGTCATTATAAACTCTAAGATGCTGAACTTCCATTTTTCTTGCTATTCTTTGGCCTGCTACGAGTGCTTCATACTCGACTTCATTGTTGGAGTTCAAAAAATCAAAGAGCAGAGTGTACTCCATCACCACTCCTTTTGGACTGGTTAAGATCAATCCAACTCCTGCCCTCATAAAATTTGAAGACCCATCGACGTGCAGGACCTAGCACTCATCGATTGTAGGAGCTATTGTATCGTTGGGTTTCTCATCTGGAATTATACATTTTAAGATAAAATCCACCAACACCTGAGCTTTGATGGATAGTCTCGATAAATATTTGATGTCGAATTCTTCCAACTCAATAGCCCATTTGGCTAATCACCCTGAAGTATCGGGTTGATATAACACCGACCTGATTGGTTGGTCGATAAGGATGGTGATGGTATGTGCTTGAAAATACGGGCGCAACTTTTTTGCAGATACCAAAAGAGCATAGGCAATTTTTTCTAGCTTCATGTATCTGATCTCAGCATCATGGAGTATCTGGCTTACATAATAGATTGGCTTTTGTATCTTAGCTTCTTGTTGGGCTGAGGAGAAAATGGCCAAATACAAGTACAATACCTCTCTAGGCTTTGGCTTGCTTAAAAGAGGAGGAGAGCCAAGGTATTTCTTTAGGTCATCGAAAGCTACTTGGCATTCATCTGACCATTGAAAATTCTTCGGTTGCTTAAGAGCTTTAAAAAATGGGAGGCTCTTCTCTGCCGATCTTGATAAAATCTGTTTAGGACTGTGATTCTCCTAGTAAGCCTCTGCACCTCTTTGATCATCCTCGGGGGCCTCATCTCTTGAAGAGCTTGAATCTTTTTCGAGTTAGCCTCGATCCCTCGCTGCGACACTATAAGATCAAAATTTTTTTTGGAAGTGACACCAAAGACACATTTGTCTGGATTGAGCTTCATCTGAAAGCATCGTAGTTTGAAGAACGTCTCTTATAGATCAATAATATAATGCTCGATGGCTCTACTTTTGACTAGTATATCATCCACGTACATCTTTATATTTCTGTCGATCTATTCTTTGAAAAGTTTGTTCATAAGTCGTTGGTAGGCCGTCCCTACATTTTTCAAGCCGAACGGCTCTTGTAACAAAAAAGTCCTTAGTTAGTTATGAAAGAGGTCTTCTCCTCATCTTCGGATGCCATTCGGATCTAATTATATCTTGAGAAAGCATCCATGAATGATAGAAGCTGATGTCCCGAAGTCGCATCCACCAGCTGATCTATACAAGGAAGAGGATAGCTATCTTTTGGGCATGTTTTGTTGAGGTCGATATAATCAATACACGTACGCCATATTTTGCTAGCCTTTTAACAAGGACGATATTAGCTAGCCACTTTGGATATTGAACTTCTCGAATGAAATCGGCTTTTAGGAGTTTATTGACCTCTTCCTATATCACCTTCTGTCGCTCGGAGGTAAAACTTCGTTTCTTCTGCCTGATCGTACGATGGTTCAGGTCTACATTAAGTTGATGAACCATGACCTATAGATCAATGCCAGGCATGTCGGATGCTGATCAAGTAAATACATCAACAATGGTTCATAAGAACGAAATAAAATGTTGGCTATCCTCTTTACATAAATTGGAACCGATCCTTACAACCTTATTTGGATCATTTTTAATAGGCACCTGGATTAGTTCTTCCACTGGATATCCTCTCTGCTCAGTCTGTTCATCCCGCACATCCAATCATTCACAAGTTGTTCTTCAGGCATTACATCTCATAGTGTCACCATATAATATTCCTTTATGACCGACTGATTTCCTCGGAGCTCATCAATTTCATCTGGAGTCAAAAACTTTACCTTTAGATGATAAATCGATACTATTGCTCGGAGGGCATTCAATCTTGGCCGATCTAAAATAATATTATAAGCGGATGGGCTATTCACCATGAAGTAAGTTATTTTGACCATGGCCTATCTCGGAGCTTGACCCACTTTTGTTGTTAATGTAATAGTTCCTTCCACCGGCACCATATTACCAGAGAATCCAATTAGAGGTACATTCCTCTTTATCAACTGCCTAGGATCCAAATTCATCCGAACAAAGGCATCATAAAACAAGACGTCTATTAAACTTTCATTATCAATAAGGACTCGATATACATCGTAATTTAAAATATTCAAAGCAACAACCACAGGATCATCATGCGGTTGATTTATTTCTTGTAGGTCGTCTTCATTGAAGGTGATCTCATCATCGACCCTCCTTTTCTTCAGTCCTTCCTCCTTAGATCGGGCCTATTCTGAGGTACTTCCAATGAGATGCCCCCCGGCGATCATCTTGATTTTCCCTATTGTCAGCTGCTCCCTGTGAGGATCTTCTTGTCTTGGTTGCTCTCCCTATGGGTGTGCCAGGGTCTGTCATTCATCAATATAGCGTTGGAGTCAACCTTGCCTGATTAATACTTCTATTTCCTCTTTGAGCTCCAAGCATTCTTTGGTATCATGTCCATGATCATGGAGGTATCTGCAATATTTTCTCGGATTTCTTGTTCGATCAGGTGTCACCATTTTCTTCGATCATGATATATTTTCTTGTTGTTCGATCTTCGTTAAGATTTGAGCCCAAGGAGTGTTAAGGAGAGTATAATAGTAAAATTTTCGAGGTGTCCTTGATTGGTGTCGAGGTTTAGGAGATGTAGGTCGGTAATTTTTGGGGTGGAGTCCATGAACGATGAGGTTGCTGTTCCTCGCATCGATGTTGTATACACCAGTAGTCATTTTTCTTCTCCAACTTTTGAGTTGACTGCGATCCACCACCAAGGTTGCCTCCTTGCTGGTCCCAAGCTTTCTCAGCTTGGGCATATCTCTCTGCTTGCTCCAGCATTTTGATGAAATCCCTCGAATAATCTAGGTTCAGGAAAAAGAGAATGTCGTTCTGGAGGAGCCCGACCTTCAATGCTGTCATTGCCACTAACTGATCTAAATTTCGAACCTTCAAGGTAGCTGCATTAAAGCGATTGATATATTTCCTAAGAGATTTATTCTTGCACTATTTGATGCTTACAAGAAAATCCAAATTTCGACACTGTTGATGACTATTAACAAAATAGGCAACAAATAGTTGGCTCAATTAGTTGAAGGAATCTATGGACCCTGACTATAAATTAGAATACCAATGTCAAGCTATCTTCCTTAAAGTTGAAGGAAAGACTTGGCACAGGAATGCATCACTGGCTCCTTGCAGATACATGAGGGTGCGAAAGTTGTCCAGATGATCGACAAAGTCAGCAGTCCCATTGTACGGTTCCATCCGAGGTATCTTGAACCATGGATGTAGTGGCTCATTCATGATCTTTCGAGTAAATTGAGGGTCAATATTGAACCCTAGATCGTCCCCCTGCTGCTTCGGTCCTCACAACGCATCCAACTATTATTGTATTTTTTGGAGCTTTTTCTCCATGTCATCTTTTCGGATAGATCGACGTCGAGAAGATATACGGCCCGGGGTAGAATCTCTCCTGAGAATTGGAATAGGGGATCGTGCAAGTCTTCATCGGGGAGGACTTATAGGTCGGCTATGACGGCTTGCTTCGGCCCTTGGGCTTCCAAGATGCCATTCGATCAATCTTCCACGATGTGGTCCCAAATTTTCTCCAGGCGAGCGAGGCTCGCTGGTCTGCTATATTCTTCTCACGAGAGTCGAGAGTGCCTGCATTTGTTGAACCAGCATATTGTATTGTTCTTAAGAGATAACCAAGGCTATAGGTGGATTTTCCTGAACCGAGGGAGATGCATTGGTCGGCTGAGCGTTGTTGGTTCATCTCCCACCAGGATGCTGAGAAGTATTTGATGCTCCTCTACGAGTCTTCATAATGTCCAGTGACTAGCTTTCTCCTCTGAAAAAATTGGGCCTCGAAATCAATCGAGGATCCTTCCTCTAGCGCCAACTATTGCTCTTGAATCTCCTGGCCTAAGGTCTGCCGTCGAGAAACTCTGAGGAAGAACTACCGCTGGAGCTTCGCCAAACTCCTGTAAGAAAAAGTTCTCACCGAGGTGTTTCTCAGTGAAGACTCTCCGATGCTCAAGTTAGGAGACTGGGGAATAACGAGAGAAGAAAGCATCGAATTAAATGCCTACCTAGAGGGTCCCAGAGTCTCTTTATTTATAGGAGGGTCCCAGAGTCTCTTTATTTATAGGAGAGAAATTAGAGTCGTATGCATTTCGGACTCTAACAATCTTCCGAATTTGTCACTTCAAATTAATTCGAAAGATATTTTACCTTTTCTGAAAGATGGGATCACGAGAGACTTCTATGTAATCTGGACTTTTCTAGTTTGGAAAGAGCACGGATGTGGCAAACGGTGATATCTCGGGAATGGATGATCAATAATAGATTGTTTGGACATTGGTCGGCTGAAACCAACCAATATTATATAAATCGGATGTGGATCACTCTTTTCTGACAACATTGACGAGTTCTTTAATGATAGCTCGGCCGAATACGACCTACAGCGATCCATCAGTGAACTAACACCCTATCGTAGAGGTCGGTCATATACGACTAACTTATTTTGATAGATCGGTATAGGCTAAGAAATATTAGATCGAGGATGAGCTACATCAACCAACACGTCTTATAAAATAGCATCTAAGAGTGAACCTCGATAGGTCGACATTAGTCGATCTACTGCAAGGCATTCTTAAAAATCATCTAGTTGAGACCGATCTATAATAAATTATGAACGAATAAATAATTTTTTCATCAAATTTTAATAGTTGATGTATATTATATCGAGACCGAGAGCTATAACTATCACATAACACAATCGAATTCCTTCGAACCTCTCTTTTTCTGAGGCCACAACGCGAACTCAGCGGTAAAATACTAAAATCGCCCGGTAAATTCAATTTGCATGGAGGTCACATGATAGGTGGGAGGCCGAGTCCACGTCATGCGCCGATGATAATGTTTACATGTGCATGTCCTAAGGAAACAGTGCTAAAGGTCGTGGGATGATGTTACAGTACATAAGAGTAGTTGGCCGTCAGACAGACCGGTACCATCAGGCCACCCACTAATTACAGCATCTATATATGTATATAGCGTAGGTGTGTGTCCCCTGATGGATTCATGTGGTATGAATTATTATGTGGAGGACTGTGCATGGTAGCTGAGTGCACGTATAAATGAAGTGGAGTACCGAACCCGGCGGCCGTTGGTGAATATGGCAAGCGACGTGGCTCATAAACGCACCGTACCAAGATGAGAGCCATTAGGTGGACAAGTTGTGCGTCAATTCAGTGAAGGTTAGAAGAGTAGCGGCGTCAAGGCCAAGCCCGTTCTTTAGACCGTCAATTTTAAGAAGAGGAAGCTGCCCAAGGTAACGTCATCCCAGAACCGTCTGTTTTAGATCAGCGTAAGCGCGGAATTCTTGGCCCGGAGTAGCTGAACATTAGTGCCGTGCAAGGAAGCTTGGCGGATGCTACGATCCGTAATTTGAAAATTTGACAACAAAAGTCTGGAGTTAATTGCCGTTGGGGAAGATTGAAAAACATGAATTCGAGTGCAAAAAAATTAAATGCCTGTGACGAACGAGATGGGAAATGATTTCTAAAAGAACTAGGGATCGTAGCATAAAACCCATGCAATAAGCTTTTATTTAAAAATATAACATCTTTAAAATATTATTTTTACTAATGACATAATTATTTAAAAAATAATATATATTATTAATATATAACATATTTATTTTATTAATATATTCTTTAATATTATTAATCTTCTAAAAAATAATATTCTATTAAAATATATTTATTATTAAAATATTATTGGTATTATCAATATTATTAATATTATTTTTTTAAAATTCTTTCTTGTATAAATACTTATTTATAATTTAGTGAAGAAAGGATTTGTCAACACCTTCTTTTTTATTTAAAAGATATACTACCTCTAAAATATTTTTTTATTAATTATATATTTATTTAAAAATAATATATATATTATTAGTAATAAAATATTTATTTTATTAATAAATAATTTTATCAAAATTTTGTTTGAGAAGAAGTCCCATCTTGGAAGTCCCATCCTTTTTCTCTCGTAGAGATCTTTCTTTATTTTAAGATTAATACTGTTGTTTGTTTATCTGCCACAAAATATTAACGAAGTTAATAATTGTTATCAAATTTTTTGGACTCTTTCAATTAATGTAGAATGAGAGCGTCATGTTTCTTAAATTATATAAAACATATCAAATTTAATGCCATTCATATATGTGTTAGATGGAGATTTATACGTAACAGCCAGACGAAGGTTCTACCAGGACCTCGGTTTATATATATTTTTTATTTTTTTATAAAGTATTAATAAGGTTAATAATTATTATATTTTTTAATTTTTTTAATTAATATAGGATTAGAGTGTCTTTGATATTAAATTATAAAAATATATTTGTTGGCAGTCAATGTCAATCGATTATGATCTGCAATGACTAAGTTATTTATTTATGGGACAGCTCATGTCTCTGATACAACCAACACGGCTTTTTTTTTTTTCAGGTAGATGATGATTTTATTAACAACCTGGCGGATCGATATATATCACATTGTCATCATAATTAAAAAAAAAAAAATAACTGTTGATGTTGAAACCTAGTTGTCAGTCAAAATGGAATGATGAAATTTTTTTTAAAAATAAATAAATTATAAAAAAAAATTTGATCAAAATTGACTCATATTCAAGTCAATCTCAAATAATAGATAAAAAAAATTAAAAAAAAATATTCGTACGTGCATATCTTCGAAGGTTCTCTTATTGATTTTTTATAAATAAGAATAGATTGTTCGTTTATAAAAAATTATCTGACCATTTAGGATGAAATCATGATGTGATAATAGATTAAAATTCATTGGATTATATGATTAGACTTATCATATCTATTTTGAAATCAGCTGGAGTATACGCTTTTAAATTTAAATTGAAGATATGCATGGGATCGATTAGCTTTGATCAAAGTTATCTTAGAGTATACTAATTAATGCGAATGCCGAAATACTTATGACATTCGATTGGATAGAAGTCAGGATATCTGAAGCATGCTTGCCACCGAAGTTTGAATCTAGCTTGTGATGATCGAGTCCGATTTCATGAGAAGGATTGAGTTATGCACGTAATATCCTATTGGTTCTAGAAAAAGACTATCTCGGAAACTAATTCAATTTCATTAGCTATTAAGATCTAGCTACTAATTAAATATGTGATGAATATCATATACCTAACTTAATAGGTTGCATGCTTAATATTCAATTAATGTGAACGCCATCATGCAGATTTTCCAAGATTGGACCAAAATGGGAATTGCTTAAATTTTGTCCATCACTGATGTAGGCTAGAAATTAATGCCGGATGCCGTAGGTTTTAGTTTCTGAACATTTTTATACAAGCTTGATGATTGAAAGTCTCAATATACGGGAAACATATAAGGCCAATATCATTAAAACTGAAGAGAGAGAGAGTCATGAATGCAAAGCTTTGCTGGATGAGGGGACGATGCAAAGATCATCTAGAGAGATTTCACTGATCATGTAGACAGCTCCTGGACCCTTGACGAAGGAATGATACAAAATTACAAATGTCCAATGAATTTTAATTTTGCAAATAAGACACTAATAGGTCAAGTTACATCGCCAGTATTACTACAAATTATCTTTCAAATCCAAACCACTTCCAGTATATCTCGTACATCGGACGCCCATCTTCAATCACCTCAATCAGAGCTGAGACAAGGAGGAAGAGATTATGACCATTTTATTGAATACCTGCTAAATTCAATTTAATTATGAAAATGTCATTTCACAACCTTATTGAATTAAAAATGATTTTTCTAGATTTTTAACCAAATTTTCTTTTCTTGTTTTCCTCTCATGGAGATGCTCAATATTGGTTTACAAGTCCCGCAAGACCCTAAAAATTATTTTTCTAATATTCTCTTTTTAATAGGTAGATTTTATCTGTATGAAAATAGGATTTCTATAGGTCTTAGGTACGCATCCATATAAATATGCCTATATATCTAGTTTGGTAATTAAAAAATGAGTGAAGTTCCTCTTTTATTAAGTGTACTTTGGTGTTCTCCCTTTGCATGATGGATTTTGCACGATACTGATAGATTCTATCTAATAGTCACATAGCTAGTTGATTTAATCCTTGGTCATAGACTATCTTTAAGGCCTAGGTTGATGGAGTCCTTGGCAATAATGAGATCCTCTTGGCAGCGAGGAGCTGTTATTATTCCTTCTTCTAGTTTGTTTTTCAACATTTAGAATCATAGCTCTTAATTTTTTTAAAAAAATAATAATTTCTTTCAAAATTATAGGTGTAAATTTTATTTTTATTGGATAGCTTGCATTAATCTTTAGCTCGATAAGCTTGGAGCTTACATTAGGCTCCACAATCTGACAATCTCCATCAACCAAGTATATGCATAGGTTTGGAGCGTGGCTCAAACAATCTGCGGTGGCTCCATGAAGCGCGTAATAGCAAGAATTGTAGCCAGTAACCATCATTAGTGTGAACAAGCTTTCACAAATATGGATTTGTTTCTTGTGCTCCCTTGGACTGCACTCCCAGGCTCCAGCCTCCGGGTTTGTGGGGAAATCTCCAAGGTCAGATCTTGCCTTATTGTGCCTGCAAATCCCATGAAACTTAATTCGGTCCTCTTTTTGTTTTTATGGCACAAGCGGGAGGTCACACCAGTTTAGATTTTTTTTTTTTTTAGCTCCCTTTAAGATGTTTTGCAAACTTTATGAAAGATATTTTACTTTTAAAAAATTAAATTTGATTCTCTCCTTTAATTCTGTTATTACTCTCCTGTGTTATTCACTATTTTTCGGGCCCTATGGTTGTGGCATTTAAAGCATCGCACTTGTTTAGCCAAAGCAAGTAGTTGCGAGTCATGATATAAGTTTTGAACTGTGCTGACATTGCCAGACCAATCGTATGGTCCCTTGACAGTAATTAAGAGACGTAATGTGAATAGACCTTCCACCGAATATATTAGATGAACTCCCCCACGGTAAGCACACTTCAAAAGTTTTTGAAGGAATATACCGTGTTAGGTGCAAAGAAATAATAGCTGAAGGAGAGAAGTAATAAGATCAATTTGGTGATCACCTACTACTTCAAGTTGTTTAAGAAATCAGACAAAATGATGCTGAACAAAATCCTCATAAAAAGGGTGGCATGAATAGCCTCAAAAATAAAAAAGCTAACATGCCATCTTAAAGGTGTAACATGAGAGTGTCATCATAATACAAAAAGGATTTTGCCGAGTGCCCTTAGGAGCATTTAATGTTTCTTAAAAATAATAAAATATTTTAATTTATAAAAACAAAAAATCATTATAAAAAATATAATAAATATAATTATTTTTATAAAAAATAATTATTTTTAATATTATATGAATCAAAATATTTTATTATTTTTAAAGAACATTAAATGTTTCTTAATGAATTCTCTAAGAGCACTCATTAACAGAATTCATAAAAAAAATGTATGCTCAAAAAAGAGATTTAAATATTGCATGAAAAAAGTGATCAACAAACAAGCGTATGGATGCAGGGAGATCTCATAAGGATATAGAAGAATTAAGTAAAAAAATTTATGCGTATATGTTAACTTTCACATGTGCAAGAACTGCACTTCATCTTTCCTTGCAGTTTAAAAACTCAGTCTGAATGCGGATCCTTGGTTTCAGTATTTATAATTGTCTTTACAAATTTTATGCTCCTTTGACAATTACCATGCCCTGTTTAGTCTTTTAGACTTTTAGTTGCGCCGCCTTTGTCATTTGTCATTACTACAAAACGACAAGCAACAAAACTTCTTACAAAAAACAGCAAGTAATTTAAAAAGAGAGAGAGAGAGAGAGAGAGAGAGAGAACGATAAGGTGATAAAAGTCGGCAACCTACCGCATCAACCTGCAGAGACTTGTTTAACCTAGTAAACCTTTGAGGTACCACGAAAGGGTTATTTAATTAAATGGCAATATACCGTGCGTAGACCAACTTTAATGCCACCCAATCCTTGTTGACTTCTTCATTTGTGATCTCAAATCTAAAATGTGATATTTCTTTGTGTTGCTCTCGAGCTCTCCACGTTAATATGATCAAGATGAAATCATTGCTAGAGCTCCGTTCGATCGTCTATAAAAAAAAATTTTACCATGACATTCTTCGATGAAAATCTTTCGACACTTAAGTTAGAAGACGAAGAATAATAAAAAAAAAAGTATTGAATTGAATGCATATCTAGCGTGTTCCAAAGCTTCTTTATTTATAGAAAAAGAAATAGAGTCGTATCCGTCTTGAAGTTTTGATGATCTTTCGAATTTATCATGTGGATTGATTCGTATTAAATATTTTTTTTTAGAAGACTGAATCATGGAGTACTTCCTCTTTATTAGGACTTTCCCGATTTTAAAAGAGATAAGCTTGACGAAAATGGGGATAGCTCATCAACAGATGAGCTATCATAGGATATCGGCAAATAAATAGCTCATCATAGGATGAACGTCTATAATAAATCGCTCGTAACCGAGATCAATCGATTGGAGATGGTGCTTGATTCGGGTTTTTGGAGGTTGGTCAATAATTTATGAGCTAAAATAAATCATCTAAAGATGAAGTTAACCAAGAATGATTTATGAAATCATCAATCTTAATAGCTCATACAATAGATCAGCTAGATATGATAACATGGTAGCCGAGTGCGAGGAATAGGCATTCCATAATACTTCGCAATAGAAGAAGCTACGACGTGATGGTCACAACATTACTCTTGCTATTGTCATTTTGTTCCTTTCAAGCTTTAGAGTAACAATGGCATTATTTACCACAAAGAACAATGATGGTTGAAGAGTTTTCATCCCAAATAAGACAAATAGATGATCAATTGAGGGATTTATTTTTTCAAAAAAAAAAGAAGCCAGGACACTTTTATTAATTCAGTGTTTTTGCATGTGAGATGAAAATTTTCTATCAACATGCGAATTTGATTGTAGGACCAAAATTGGTGTAGGCTCCTTGCGGTCATTGGTCATGCATGGTGCAGTGTTTATAGGTGCCTCCTATATATGGACACATGGGTGTTGTTGCCGTCGATCCCAGGATGCCGATGCGAACCATCTTGGTTGATCTGCCAGGCAATAAGAGAAGGTTAAAGAGCTCACCAGGTTGACTCCGGTCAAGCTAATTAAGTTAGAAAGAATTTTTGGTAAGAAGTATGGATTAAAAAGAAGGAATCAAGGGGATAGTTACAATTAGGGGTGCAAATGGATCGGATCACGAGTATCCTCGATCCTACTCGGTTCTTTGATCCGGCCTTAATATTAGATCCAGACCCAACCCAATAAAAAATTGGATCGAATCCATGATCAAATTTTTTGACCCATTGGGTAGTTTGGATCATATCAGGTCCATGTATAACTCGACCCTAATCCATAAAATATTGATCCAATTTGGGTCCCAATTAGGTTTAGCTTGGATCGTAGATTAAATTAACCAACAGACGATAGCTATAGCTATTCAACCGATTCTCGTGAGTACAGTTGAAATTGATCTCACAAGTTTACCCCCAATGATACTCGTAACTAGAGATGCAAACAAGTCAAGCTGCTCGTGAGCTACTCGAGCTTGACTCGAGTTCAAGCTTGACTCAATTCGATTATTATTGAATTCGAGTCGAACTCAAGTATTCGAATCGAACTCGAATAGCAGGATACTTGATTCGAAAACTTACAAGCCTACTTGAATTTATATATATTTTTAACATATTATTTTTATCTATAATATATATATTTAATATATGTATTATTAATAAGGTAAGGCTCGATTTCGAGCTTGAATATAGCTTGGTTCATATTTAAGTCGAGTCGAATCGATCTCTAGTTTTGTCTACTTTTCATTGAGCCGAGTTCAAGCTTGGAATATTAAGGCTCGATTGAGCTCAAGCCGAGTTTCGAGTCCGAGTATTTTAAGTCAAGTCAAACTTAAGATTTCAATTACTCAACTCGATTTGGATCGATTGCATCCCTACTCGTGACATAGAATGATTTTAGAGCGGTCATTAATATTTGATAATTACATCCAAGAAAAACTGTCAAGATGTACCTTATGTACATATGAAAGACAAATAGATATGAGCTCTTAATATTGGAGGATAAAACTAAGAGTTAAATATCTATTTCCTACTGTCCTCTAAATTTTTTGAGTTGAAAATGCTATGTAGGTTTGAAGCAAAGAATTTCTTATGGAGGTGGAAAGGAAAGAAGATAATATTTGTTGGAGATTCTATTGGCTTAAATCAATGGATGCCACTCAATTATGGAAGTGAAAAGAGAAGAAGATGATGTTGTATATATAAACAGTCCACTTCAATTTATGCCCAGTTCATGCTAGCATATAATGGGTTTGGATCCAATTGGGTAATTGAGCATAAAATCCATATAAACTCAAAAATTTAAGTAGATCAGGTTGGATCAGAATTTAGTAAATCTAAATCTGATCCGAAAAATAGAATAGGTCCAATTTTAAAATCCAATCCGAACTCATGGATCCTTTTAAACAATTCAAGTCAAATCTCCATGGATTGGATCGAATCGGGTCATGGGTCAATCCGATCCATTTGCAGCCTTAATTGCAATAATGCTGATATTAGAGATGCTCTAGAGGGATGGAGGATTTATTGATTAATTATTTTTTATGGAGGGGTTCCGGGCCTATTTATAGTTAAGATTTCATATCCTAACAAAAACAGAACCGTATGGTAACAACCTGTCGGCATGGTGTAACAACCCGTATATGTATCACAACCATTCAGCATGTAACGGAATTATCAAGACCTTGTGTGTATTTGGGTAGAAGAATTGAGTTGTCCCTCCCATGAGAAGGTCTTGTTCTGCTTGGGTTCATTGTCTAGCCGTCGGGCCAAGCTAAGATATTTCAGCTTTGAAAGTCAGCCGCTTTTGCTCTATTAATCCCATCTTCTAGGTTAGCTAAAGAGTTCCAACCAAAATGTCTTAGAGAATCCACCCTGACCGGCATCACTCCAATCCACATGCCAACCGAGGCGCTTATGTTGGATGAGGGTCTCAATTTCCTCTTTTAGCTATATGCACTCCTCCATGTTATTCTCACTCAAAAAATGTCGTCATATTTTTGGGACAGCACATGTGGCCTCCGCCTTAGACATCCATCTAGATTTGGGTCCTTAAAACATTAAGAGGAGAATACTCCTCTAACCTTCGAAGTAAACTCCAAAGTCCATGGTGCTTTACTCTTTTCGACTATGCTTTTTCCTCAGTTCATTCTTCTCCTTATACTCCTCATGCTGTTGCCATCTTTTCTCGGAACTTTCTTCCCGATAGTAATGGTCTCCTCAATTTTAGTGTACTTATTTTCTTGAGTCAAGATCTCGGCCAAGTCCTTTGTGGGCCTTTTCTCTAGGAAGAAGATCAAGCACAAGTTTCTCAACCCATTATCATCATAGCTATCGCGATAAAGTGATCTGGCTCGTGCACCTCAAATATCTCAATATTGAATGAGCTAATATAGTTTCGAAAGGACTCATCTTTCCTTTATTTGATGGCAAACAGATTGATCGATGATTTTCTTCATCTCCTGCTACTAATGAAGTGGTTAACGAATTAGTAGTTGAATTGGTTGAAAGAGTGAATAGAACCAAGTCGAAGGCTCAACTACTAGAGTCGAGATGCTTTTCTAAGCATGGCTAGGAAAGTCGGTATATCATAGCTTCTAGGGTATTAGATCTATGGTACCATCATAGGGCTTAAATTAAGATAGTTTAAACTTCTTTGATGGGGTGTTCTCCATAATCTTCCTGATTGTAAGATCTTGATCTACTGCTTATCTCAAAATTGTCACCGTGACTCTAGCTAGGAGCTTCGATGCCTAAGTTAAAGAAGATTTTTAATGGGAGGTAAGGAAAACAAGGAATTAGAAAGATACCTTTTAAGAAGGATCTCTAGGTCTATTTATTATTGGGATCTCGAATCTTTAGTGAATCAAATCCCAACAAACTCAGGATCATGATTTAACAATCTACCAACATAGCATAGCAATCCAAGAATGTGCCACGATGGCTTGGCATGTAATAGAATTATCAAGACCTCATGCACATTTGGATGAGCAGTTCCTGTCAAGAGAAGGTCTTGCTCAGCTCAAGTTGATCTCCGAGCTACCAAACCTAGCTAAGAGGTTTTAACTCTAAAGGTCGGCCAATTCTAGTCTGCTCGTTCCATCTTTTAGGTTGGTTAAAGGGCTTTGATCATAATATCTAGAAGAATTTTCAAATGCATCTGAGCCGCCACACAAATTATGAGTTGGACGAATCTGATCGTGCCACATTTATAGTCATTTTATCATTACATTGTACGCATATTTAAATGCCATGTAAAAGTTAAGTTCATGAGCAAAGAAACAATCTTCCTACATACTACATCCAGAAAATCCTATAAAGACGGAATCAAGAAAAATAACAATTAATTTTGTCAGGTTGGTGATGGCAAAAGTTTTTTTTTTTTTTTTTTTTTTTTTGGATGGAAAGGGAGGTGAAAGCGCCACCTGATTTTTTTTTTTCTTTTAGAATGATATTTACTTGCAAATCCTAACGAAGGGTTCCCCACCCGACTCATTTTAAGCACCATTTAGATCCGTCCGTAACTACATGGGAAACTTCCACTTCAGGCCCACCCGCCGAACGTGGTGGGCTTTAAAGATAGGGTCCTTGGCACCGGCTCATGTTATCGCGGAATGGTCCCGAGTCTGGAACACCCCCCGCCGTGTGCGAGAGGCAAATCCCACGATGTAGACCTCCAGTCCGTTTCATAGACAGGCGTCGTTCAACAAACACTAACTAAATCTATCAAGTAATAATAATTAATAAAGCTCGGGAAAATTACTTGACCTGTTTAATGCCATCCTGCGCGTTGCCGGGGTCCTCTCCGACGCAACCCTCTCCCACCCATCAAGCTCCCACCGTCGCGCATTAATTCTTTCCTCCACCCCCACGACCTCTCCGTTTTTAACCAGACCGCCATCTGACTCCCAACCATAAATTACTTCCCCAGTTGAGCTCTCAACACCTCTCCCCCTCTCTCTTTTGCCATTTTTTCCTTTATAAGAGCGGCAGGATACTTGGAAGTGGGCTTGTCTCACTCGCTTCCTTGGTGGGCGGTGTTCTCTTGGTTGAGGGATACAGAGATGGGCATCTTCTCGCTGGCGACGGGGTGGCCGGGGCCTAGTGGATTCGGATCCGCTTCCACCGCGGAGCAGGTCACCGACGGCATCGACGCCAGCAATCTCACTGCCATCGTCACTGGTCTCTCCATTCTTTGCTTTGTTTCTTTCTTTCTTGTTCTCTTTCTCTTCCGAATTCTTGATAGATGCTGGAGATCTTTTTAATATTTTTTTTGGGTGGTTTCTTGGCTGAGTCATTGGGTTCTTTTAAGTTTTTTTTGGGTTTAATACCCTTAAGATCACTATGAGAGTTCTTGGCATGTTGTTCTCATGGATTCTTGATGTGGATTCTTTCTAGATTTTGGTCATCGCTCTTGTTTCGGTCATATATGAAGAGAAATTGATATACATCATGATTTTTTTTTTAAAAAAAAACTATCATTGACTCTGTATTCCTTTCCGCAAGCCAGTCGTTTTCATTAAGAAAAACAAAAGGAAAGTACAGAATAGACGGAATCTAATTGTTTTTTCTACTGGGAAAGTTATGGGGTTCGCCAAATCTCCATGCTTGTGTATCGTTGTTGTCTGGGGATAGTTCCTGTCATTTGCTGTCTTTTCCTTCTTCTTTTTTGGATAAAGATTTGCTGTCTTTTCTTTTTGTTTTTGTAGAACTTTCCTACTGCTTTTGGTGAATCCGCTGTTTTAACAAAGTTTCTGTTGGGCTTCTACGGGCTTTCTTTCTTCTTCTTCTTCTTCTTCTTTTAAATATCGTTTAGTTTCATCTACTTCTGTCATCCTATTATTTTTCTTGTTGTTTAACAGATGGTGTTTTCTTGACTTTTTCCCCGTTAATTCATGGCCATAACTATCTGGTAGGTAGGAAGAATTGTACTTCCTGAATTTAAACACACCACGCCACCACAATTGGGTCACCCTTACGGGCTTGCTGCATCTACGGACTTGAAGCCGTATGATTCATAGCTTTAATTATCTGGTTTTACTCTTACCAACCATCATGAAGGCCTCATTGGTTCTTGTTGCTGGTCTCCAACAAAAAGGTTTAAGGATTTATGATGCATTAAAAACCTGCTCATTGGTCGAATTGGTTGGCTTATTAGCCTCTGGCAGAAAAGGGGTTTGACCACTTGTTTGGTTACTTTTGTTGCTTGCTGAGCAAATGATTGTTAAATAACAGCAGTATTTGTAGTAGTTTCTGAGTAACTCACTGGGTAACCGTAAATATAAAAGGCATATGGTGCTAGCTAGCAATTGGGCCGGTTACAATAATTTCATCATGAAATGTCTTCTTAGAAATTATTATTGTTATAATTTTGTCTTTTCTTTACCATTTCATTACTGCTTTTGGTATCGTCACCTTTTCAACAAACTATGTTTTGGGATTTTACCTTGAGGGCTTGTTTGGTTGGGTATAATTTAGTATGGAAAGATAAATCCTTTGTCAGATTATAATGTTTGGCATCAAATAATAGATAAGAGGAATGGTAAATTAAATAGTGAATCCTACAATTATTTTTGTGAGAGAGAAGGTAAAACAAATACTATCAGGGATGGTATTTATTTTCTTAGACTGAATTACCGAGTGAAGGTAATGTGAAATTGCCATTTCTTGATGGAAATTCTATCATATCATATTATATATACTAATACGGTATTAATTATATAATTAATACTAGTTATATCAAAATTATATTAATATGTTATAAAATATATTAATATATTTATTAATAAATTTTAATTAGTAATAAATAAATAATAAGTATTTATCAATTATCAATAAATCTACCTAGGATTTAGTAATAATTAATATATTTATTTATATACCAAAACATACTACTAAAATTTATTTTCAATAATAAATATATTTTCTAATATATATGATTAATTTAAAAATATTTATTTATTCATATAAATATAATTCAATTTTTGAAATAGCTAATATTAACGGTGTTTATTTAAGTGGTATATAATGGCCAAAAAATGGATTGAGAAAAAAAATTATTACTTGAATTGTTTATTCAAGGTTATTGTTGAAAATTTGGCAAAATTCCTATATAAGATCACTTCCAACCAAATACAGTAATCTTTTTTGATAATATTTTTAGGACTAATTTTTCTACCTACCAAATATGATAAAAAATATTTTTCCTTGTGATCATTTTTTTCAAATAAATAATTTTCAAGAATTATCAGATCATCCCATAATCTAACATCCCCCAACCAAATGAACCCTAGGTTTTAGAATGCTTTGACGTGTTTGCTTTTGATCTTTAAGTTTCTTCACACTTTATCTTCTTAGTTTGCTTGTATCATTTAACTAATGGGAAAATGTTTAGGATTTTCAACAGATGTGTGTTTGAAGTTTTGGTAATTATGGTCAGCCAACATCTTATGGTATATTTTCTTGATCATCATTAAGGCCTCCACTAGGGGTGCAATTGAGTTGAGCCAAGTCGAGTAGTTAAAGGCTCAGGCTTGAAACTCAACTTAAGATCAATTTGACTCGACTCGAATATCTAGAGCCATACTTGAGGTCGAGTTTGAGCTCAAATTTGAGCCCTGATCATAATTAAAAAATATAGTTAAAACAAAATACAAACATAATATTATATTAAAATATTAAATTAATAACATATCTTATAATAAAATATAATATTATTAAAAATATATATACTAGACTAGACTCGCGAGCCCTCAAGCCAAGTATTTTGCTTGTCGAGCTAAGTCGAGCTTGGACCTAAGTTGAGCTTGTGTAGCTTGCAAGTTGCTCGGCTCATTTAAACCCCTAGCCTCTATTAGTTCTATCTGCAATTTTTTCTAGCTAAAAGAGAGCTTAGGTCCATTAAACGGTTAGGACATGCTTGTTGATCAAAATTGGTTGTGTGAGGAGCCTTTTGCAATAATGATTTTGACAACTCAATTTGTTGCGCTTGTTGGCCCGCCAAATAATTGCTCTTTTTGCTTGATGTGAATAATTATTATGTATTGGTGCGGTGCAACTTTCTAGTTTCTGAATAACTTCTTGAACTATATCATATAAGCTCATATTATGGGACATGGTCAGATGAATGACTAAATTTATCATGACCGTGATAATTTTTTCGGATGCAGCCATAAACTCTTCTTTGCTCTCTACGCCACTAGACTTTAATTTGGTGCCAACTATCTTGTGCTTATCTTGGGAAATATACTTTTCAGATGATGGTTTGAGAACATAAGTCTTGAAGTAGCTTATTTTAATGCCTACTGATACTTATATATAATGATTATATCCCTTGAAGTGAGATCATTGGTTTTCTTTTACTGTTTGTAACGAGATTATATGTGTATCTATATGTGATCCAGGAGGAGCAAGTGGGATTGGTGCAGAGACTGCAAGAGTCTTGGCACTTCGTGGAGCCCATGTCATCATTGCTGCAAGGAACATGGAGGCTGCAAATGATACAAAACAGCACATCCTCAAAAGCAATCCAGCAGCTAGGGTGGATGTTTTGAAGCTTGATCTTAGCTCATTAAAGTCTGTACGAGCATTGGTAGATAAATTCACATCGATGGATCTTCCTCTTAACATCTTAATGTAATGTCTGTTGTCCTTATCATGTGAAGCGTGTTCCCTTCCTTTGAACTAGATCATTGTTTTTTTTTTTTTTTTTTCATTCAACCATCTCTTTACATAATTATTGGAGGAGAGAATTTTGACGTCTTTGAGCATCAATGATTCATGGTTCTTTTTTTTAAGATCTGCATTGAACTGAAATTTGACAATCTCTTATTCTATATTTCAGAAACAATGCTGGTGTTATGTTCTGTCCGTACCAACTTTCAGAGGATGGAATAGAGATGCATTTTGCCACCAATCATCTTGGTAATCATACATTACCCAGATCTGGTTCTATGATATCTGCTTTTAGTAAAACAAACTTAGTGTTCTGGGAGTAATCGTGGGCTTGTTTTTTCTAAAAAAAAATATCTTTGCAATTTTATGGAGAACATAATTTTTCTTGCGTCATCTAATGGGTAACCTTCTACTGCTGTATTTCCCTGAATGGTTAATGTTTGTTGGATCGGTCGATTTCTTTCCATCAGGTCACTTTTTGTTGACAAACCTTCTTCTTGAGAAAATGAAAAGCACGGAAAGGAAGACGGGGATCGAAGGTCGCATTGTTAATCTGTCATCTATTGCACACCTTCGTTCATATGATGAAGGAATACGATTTGATAATCTCAATGACAACGATGGGTATGTCAGCACTTATATCTGTTAGTTGTGGCTTATAATTTTTATGATTTTAGCAGTACGTGAGGAATCAAATTAATATCTTAGACTATATTATTGCAGTAGCTGCATATGTGATGGAGAAAACAATAGTTTTTAAGTGTATCCACTTAAGTTTTCTGCTTATCCCGTGTGTTATCAGATATTCTGATAAAAGAGCATATGGTCAATCGAAACTGGCAAATATCTTGCATGCCAACGAGCTATCAAGACGCTTGCAGGTACTAATGCTTCTTAGTTCAATAATATCTACTCAGCTTTCTCCGCATTTCAATCAGTTTTTGCAGCGCATTCTCTGTTTTGTGATCCATTGTATTCATATGATATGAAGAAATGCACAACAGAGGGATGATGATTATTGCAGTAATCTACCATGCCACCAAGACACGAGATTCTGTTGTGCACTACAGAAGCAAATTTCCATAATCCATATCTAATTTCTTCTTGCATAAGGTTTTTGATATATGAAATTTGGTTCTTTATGTGATTTTACTACGGACCTCTGTAGATGAGCTACTCAATTAGATATGGTGCAATGCAGAGGGTGGTTTGGTTCAGTTTCTCATCGATTAAATGTAGCATGCCTCCAATGGGTGTAAATGCTGGGATCAATGCTCAATGCCTGTGCAGATTGGGCATTTTGTGCATTTCAGGGTTCTCTGTTTGACTAATATTGTCCATGTCAAGCAAAAAATCTAGGCATTATCTCCCCATGATTTACCACTTGTCTATTATATTGGCTACATATATGGAATGCATGTTCTGCCTTTGATCTGCATCCCAGGTTTCCATTAATATATATTTTGTTAGACCTCCATGAAGATGATAGACAAATCTCCACATTTTGCATAACAGGAAGAAGGTTCAAATATTACTGTAAATTCTGTCCATCCGGGATTGATCGTGACGGCTCTGTGGAGACATTCTTTTCTTCTGATGAGTATGTTGATTAGTTTATCATACTTGATAGATAAAGCAACAACTTGTTTAAGCATGAATAACTTTTGTTTCTTGCCTGACACTGGTTGTTATCTTCCAGGTGTTCTAAAATTATTCACTTACATATTTTGGAAGAATGTACCACAGGTATGCAACCAATTGTACTCTAGTCTAATGACACAAGAAAGTATTCTTTCCCATGACATCAATAAATAAATTTGTAGATAAAATTCAAATTTGATCCACATCATCCTTTAGCTCTCTCTCTCTTTACTCTCTATTTCAAAGATTATTTGAAATGGAAGTGGAGTTTGTCCAGCCCTAGGTTTTTCATCTTTAGTAGTTTATCTCTTATTGAGTACATTGCAGCTGCTGAACAAGCAAATCCATAAATATGTGGAAATGCAATATTGAGTTACTTTTAGGAGCGGTTTTGGGAAAAGCTTCTCATTGAGCATCCAGCACAGTAGATATCACATTCATATATTTACAGTAAAGATACCATGTTACTTCTGGTACATGCACAACTCTCACTCACCAATTTATTTAAGTTTCATGGATTTCATTTTGTTGATGAAATAGTTCTCTATACTGGAAATTTCTCATTAAACCCATTCAGTCTAGTTCAAATTTTCTTGGATTTTTTAGAACAAAAAAAGAAAACAAAAGCAATACCAAATGGGCCCTAAATTGTTTGCCTATTAAGTATCAATACAATTAATTTGCATTTGACTGAAGCATTGTTATACATCATTACGAGCCTTGAGTGGTTGCAATAAGATGTCGGCAAAGGTTGACATATCTCTACATAAGCTTTCCTCCCATTGTGTGGATCAAAAGCAGAGGTGGCCTTGCATTACCTTCTTATGTATCTTTTTGTTGGACGGAAAGGAAGAGAACCCTCACATACCTTCTTATTTGTTCATTCGAATTATAAAGGGTGCAAAACTACACACGAGATGACAGATAGCTTACAAGCATAGAGATGGCAGTATGCAACCAATATAGACCACCGACCAAACCTGAAATGTACAATTTGAACCGTTACTGAACTTTTTATGTCCATGGCCTCCCTCAAGTAGCATATTTTCTGCTTACAATCTATTCTTTGAAATTTTTTTATTTGAATAAGAAGATGAATGACAGTATTATATGGCAATCATGAATGGTACTGGTTTGCAGGGAGCAGCTACTACATGCTATATTGCATTACATCCGAGTCTCAAGGGTGTGACAGGGAAGTACTTCCTTGACTGCAATGAGGAGAAGCCCGGTGAAATGGCTAGAGAAGGAACCTTGGGCAAGAGGCTCTGGGACTTCAGCGAAAAGCTGGTTAAATCAGCATCTAAGTGAGATCAGACTAGGAGCTACCAATGGAAATATTACAGTACTCTCTTGCTAATATGGTGTCGGCCGGACTATCTGTATGCTTTCACACGTCAGCACAAATATCGAATATTGTTGTACTATTGGCATAAATTTCCTGGCGAAACCGTGCTACTTTGCGCTTGAAAAAAAAAAAAAAAAAAAAAAATTGCCATTTGTTTACTGAATCTGCACCCAGTTTGCACCCACATACTCCTGCTGATTCCCTGGAACGAGTATTGGTAAAAATGAACGGTACACTGCTTGCTAAAAGAGCCATGGTAAGACATTAGGTATAAACAGGCATCAAGTCATATGAGTCAACGAAAATAGAATTCGCCTACTCGCGCGCGCTTCTCTCCCAGTCCATCCATTACTGTATATCTTGAATCCCGAAATAGGTCTCTCCCGGTTCGAGGAGAAACCGTTCTAGAACGCTTCGTTTGGGTTGTTGAATGGGCTAGCTGAGCGTCCCTTCTTCGGCCTCCCACAGCCCGACGGCTCGGGTGAAGCAGACGGAGCTGGCGACGACCAAGGCGGCGAAGAGCGGAGGGATTATGAAATCGGCCTTGGAGCGGCCGAACAGGTGGACGGGCACGCACACCACCTCCCCCGGTGACCCTTCCAGTGGGAGCCTCACGGTGCCACCGACTCCCCCGCAACCCCGCGCGAAGGACGACGACGGCGACACCGCCCACACGAACGCCAACTCCGGAGAGAAAGCCGCCACCGCCACCGTCAACGTTATGAGCGCCGTCCACGCGGCCATGTAGATGAACGTCGGACTGCAACGGACGACCATCTCCCGGAGATTCATAGCGAGGAAGGACAGGGCCATGGATGGAAGCTGGAGGTTGATAGCGAATGAGGCAGACAGAGATGATATATATACGTAGGGGACACAACCGTTGACCTTTGAAAAGCAAAGCTTCAACTAATTTCGTTCGAGGATGTAGGAGAGGGGCGAGAGGTTTAAATTAAGGATTTAAGGAGTAGGCGACCGGAGGCACTCCAGAGGAGTACGTCCGAACGACTCCTCATGGTCGTTGGTGCAGTTGTGCCACGCGACTCTCCCACCCTGACCTCCAGTCGAGTCATAAATCTATATTTGGAATACTAGAACAAAGAAAGAGGATATGTAGGACACCAGCCAGGTCTGCTTTATAAATTATAAGGCTCGGTGATCCAACTTTAGAAGATCTGGATCAGATCAATTAACTTGTTGAATAGCTTACCGCAAATTGCTAATAGTAAGCGAATGAGTAAACCAGAGGCGCCAGCCATATCAGCTATATATATATTTTTTTTTTCTTTTTCCTTTCTTTTTCCTTTTTTCTCTGAGAAAAATTAGATAGGGCCTAATCATTGTCATAAGCTAGGTTACCTTAACCATGTGAATTAGCCCAGTCTGACATAACAAACGAGTGAATGGACAAGCAATTCAAGGTTGTTAAATTTCCAGAACCACCAGTAGTAAACAATTTTCACATTTACATCTTGAAATTAATTCAATTAATTATTGCCATGGTTTTTTTTTTTTAATATTACACAAATTCCTACCTTTTGAAATGTCAAAAAAAAATTGACCAATGCACTCAAATTATTGGAGATTCAAGTGCATTTCATCGACGTAAAACACTGGATGGAATACGTTACCCTTCTGCCAAACTTTACCACGCTCACTTGATGGCCAAACTCTGCCCATCAGCATGACCCACCTGCCAATTTTATCCATACGACTGAAGTGTCGCAGCTACCAACATGAGTAACGAAATAGAACAGGTTTTGCATTGGACAAAGTAGGCAAGTAGTCCATGATTACTTTGACGCGCCAAGAAGATAGCATTGCATATAAAATTCTCATCACGCACGTTTATAACGTTTATATCATTACTCAGGAAAAATACCAGAGGCCTGAGAGCAGCCATACAGAATCCTGCCACTTTAAAGCCTGATATTCTCTACCATGATTAACATGACCCACGAAGTGTCACGCCAAATCACACTGAAACAAAATTCGTCGTAGTCCATGTCGAAAGAGTGTCTCGTGGTCCTTGGCATGCCTAATCATAAGCCACATGTAGCAGTCTAACACAAAAACAATGGCCCATCCTACAAGCCTTAGGAACTCAATATCTGACCTAGAATAACATCACATGCATGCATGCTAAATCTCCAACAATGAATTGGACGATAAAGCCCTGGTTGAAAAACCGTTTGGCCACACTACTTCAGCACCAAGATTCTCCGACCAAAATCGCTTCTCATAACCCCTCCCGTTACTTCACCGTCCGACTGATAGCGATTTCTCCTACCTGGCCTAGATCCATTCTGGAGATTTATCTGCTTCACCTGCACGAGATATTACAGGGTCGATCTTCACCAAATTCCGACCAAAAAGATTTATCTGATTCACCTGCACGAGATACTACAGGGTCGATCTGCGCCAAATTCTGACAAAAATACCTTTCTCCTGATCATTCTACACCAAATTCTGACAAAAAACCTAGCAATCAGAAAAAAGCAAGTTTATGGCCATAAGCTCATCTGTGGTTCAGTCAGGATTAAGAGACGACCAACATCAAGATTTATGATACGCACGGCCTGAAATTAATCCCCCAGAATTGTCACTTGAACTGAAATATTAAATTGCAACCTGAAATAAAAAAATTAAAAAAAAAAAGCAGATCTAGCGTGCGCTCGTAGGCTTTATGATTATCATAATGTAATTTGATCAAGGGCTTCTCCCTATCTACTCTATAAATTAGAGAGAGAAAAAGAGAGGCCCAATAGCAACGGAGCAAGCCGGTGATGGAAAGAGCCATTTTTTTTTCACGCTTTGGTGGTTCATAACGGCAGCCCGCACGGCAGCGTATCACGTAACATCAACATTGCACCGCTCACATGCAGGCTTAAAAGTCAAATCCCTGAACAATGAGGCAGAATTGAGCATCCAGCAATGCTGTCATTAAATGAAGCTCCAACTTGCAAAGGATTTACATCTTACAATCTTATTCTTGAATAAAGGTTCACGCACCTGAAAGGCCAGCCTCATCCCTCCTTAAGTCCTTGCAGACCAAATCTCAAAGTTATCATTCCATAGCTCTCCAGACTTCATAAGATATATGGTTCAGCTGCTATATGATCTCAATCATGTGACAAGCAAATCAGGCCACCAATTAAATCAAATTGTAAGTCCAAGAATGCTAGACAAATCATATATTATAATATAACGTACATAGGAGATGCATACAAGTATCTATGTTGATCATATCTAAATCCCATAGAACATATGGTAGGGAACTAGACGACCCCAAGAACAAGTTCATGTGTAATTCTGATGCGACTCCCTGGCTTTCACTTCTCTATAGAATATCTGCACAAGCATTGCACCCAAAGCCAATCCTGCTAAAAGTTCTTCTGCGGAGGGGTTGGAGCATGCTTCTTTACTCTGAGCAGTTCCTAGTTAAAGAGTGGGGCAAAATTGCTTTGCAACCTCATCCCTTTGAGGGAAGCATAACCTGCTAAATTTGAAAATACTTATCAAATCATGACGCATTGCAAATAAATTTAGTAATTCTATCTCCATCTTTTGCCACCAAGACATAAGAGCATCTCCATGTTCTTCCTAGGAATTCTCTCTATATTAGACCACTGCAATCACCTTCCAACCATCATGTGCAATATCCAAGGATTTATTTGATCAAGTTCAACACACCAATCCATCCTATTTATTGATTGTTAATGTTATTACATTCTCTACTTCCACTGTTTCAAATATAAATTTGAGTATCTTTCATTTTCTCAAGCTTTTCAAATTCTTACCACCATAAAGCATATTCAGAAAATGCCAAGTACTTGCACCCTAGATGTTTTCAACAGAAAAAGCCAGTCTTCAGATTGGGAAACCTGACACATGGTTCCTATAACATTGAATATATCGTCCCCATTAACATCCATCAACAAAACAATCCTGTAGGAAAAAAAAATAAGTTGATCCAGTCCATTGATTAAAAGCTACATAACTTCCATCAACAAGACCCCACAAATAGAAGAGAATTATGGTTTCTGAACAGATGATAGCACTGATAAACACTATGAGAGTCAATCCATGCACATTCTACATTTAAAATTGATTCAACCTAAAGAGCTGTAGAAATGGCGTTTGTAGAATATTTGCGCACACTGAAATCATTTTCCATTCCATCTTTTAGCTAGATAAGAAAGCACAATGATATCACCTGCAAAAGAATACAACCTACACAAGATGATTCATTCAGCGAGGGTTCCCCCACAAGAACCCTCCTCTCCTTTCTGCAGTGAAGTGAGGATGTGCAAAAGAAGCTGAAAATAAAATGAAGACTTCAGTTTATAGAAATATAAAATTCTTCAAAAGCTCCTGAGACTATACATGACAACACAATATAGTATGTTGAAATATGAGAATTTGCTGGGTCTCAAATCAATTTTGCGCATGAGAATAAGACCAAAACCTCTACGCATAGAAGTAGTACCAACAATTTTCTAAGTGCATGAATTGTTCCCATTACCAGATCATTCAGCTAGGAAATAAAATACTGATGTAGAGCAACACAACATTGGTACCACTACCACCAGTATTGACCACTAGAATACAGCATGTCTAGTTGGTATAAACACCAGAAAGATAATGTGATAATAGAGTAACAGGACAATCTTCACTGAAGCTATCTACCAAACCTTCCATCATCCCCAACATTCTCAAAAGAACAGTAACAGAGGATAGGAGTATGTTGTCATTGCAGGGGTGGGCTTTGTGTCTGTATAAAATCTACATGAACCATCAGCATGTCCTGGAACTTTCATGGTTACATCTGAGAAATATGCATGTGATCCACATTTATAACTGTAAGGAAGTGCTCTGTTTTAGCAAAAGAGGCAAAGAAACAAATAGTGAAGAAAGAAATTGTATCTAACCACTGAAGAAAGAAACAACAAAGGGCCAACCACTGAAGAAATTGAGCAGACACTAGCCAGATGAGTAAATTAGATCAACACCGTCTAGACTCTATATTGGCACTTAGCTACCATGAACAAGTCGTGAATTTAGAGTGAGCCTCCATCAACAAGCAGACACTATGACACTTTACCATAAGAAGCAAGTATTCATTTAAATAAATACTTTGACGTACATGCCAATCTATTACAGAAATCTGTTAAAAAATAGATCCCACCCCAAATGAGATTTTTTTCTAAATATTATATTTTTATTACTTAATTCCTAAAGTACCCCTACTATAATCTTATTTATACAAATAGTGCCCACGTCGAAATCGCCGATTGAACCCGTGATTTCATCCGCCACATCACCTAAAATCGCTTGTTGAACAAGCGATTTGAGTGCTTACCTAGGTTGCCACGTCCACAATGGCATGCGATTTCACTTGAAATTCCATGTTGGCCATGTGATTTCATTGAAATTGCATCTTGGCCATGCAATTTCACTGAAATTGCACACTGAACATGCGATTTTATGAAATTGCAAGTCCAACCTGCAATTTATGCATTTCCAACAAAAACACCATTAGAGAATGCAATTTTTTTTTAAATTGCCACCCCAACACGCAATTTCAATGCTTCAAATACCCCCAACCCTACTCCACATTTCACACCGAGAAATTTCTCTTCTTAACAATCCCCTCCCCTGCACACATAGAAATCCCTCTAAGCAACCTTATCCCACTTTGAAATATCATGGCTCCAAAAAAAGATGAAGATATTTTGAAAGGAAAGAAAAAAAAGCTCGAGTAGAAAAGAGAAAACAACCATCTAGGTATGAAGATGAATTATTTTTAAATAATGAGTGGGGGGAGGGTTGTCGATTTAAATAGTTTTAGTGATTTTCGAATTAAATTTTTATTTGAAAAAATGGATTGACTCTCTATAATTACACTGAACAAGCCAACATATCCTATTTTAGTTAAACATTTTTATAGTAATTTTAGCTTTAATAATTCTGTTCGTTCTATTTCATCATTTGTGAAAGGAAAAGTTATTGAGTTTGATTGTAGTTTTCTTGATCAAATTTTGAATATTCCATCCGATAATGATAGATATTTTGGTAATACTTGCTGAAGTTGTAAAGATTTAAATTATATGAGCTGTATTAAAACTATTTTTGAAAATGAAGGTTTAGTTCGAACTTCTAAACCTAATGCACATCAGTTACAATTAAAAAGTAGACTAATTCATCATATCTTTATGTTTCATTTTCTACCAGAGGAGGTCAAAGAGATAATGTATCACACATGAATATTTATCTCCTCAAAATAATGCTTTCAAGTGATAGGTTTAATTTGTCATATATAATGATTAATTATATTAATGAATCCTAAGCCCCAAAACCTATTTAATGTCCCTATCACTAATGATTAAGTTATTAAGCTTAAACCCACCGATACCTATAATCATACATCTTTGAGGCGTATGGGGTATATATTTACTAGTGAGATATGGAGACATACATCCGATGTATCTGAAGATGAAGGTGATCGTGAAGAAGAAGATCAGTGCTGACAAAGAGCAACCAAGACATCATCCGCAATTTGATCAACAATCTTCTAAGTTGCATGCATTGTCTGCTCAGGTACATGCATTGAAGATCACTGTCAAGGAGGGATTTGCACGTATAGATACACAATTGAACGAGAAATTTACATGATTCGATCAATTCGTATAGTATTTTTATCGTCAGTTCCCTCCACCTCCATAGGATCCTACAACGAATAATTAGACTCCAACTTCTAGTTACAGCATCTGAAACTCCATAGCATAATGCATTATATTTTTTATTTTTTTTTATAGTAATGTGGTTTAGTTTGTTGTGAGCTAGCTTTTTAGAGTAACGTATTTTGACTAGTTTTATGTTAAACTTGAGATTTTATACAAACTATTACGTTCAAGTTAACATCACTTGATGATTTAATTACTTTATGTCGCATTATTTCTATCCTCCAATCTGATTTGATCCATGTAAATCCCACAAATATTTTTAAAGGACTCATGGCCTGAACATTTAGAAAATATTAATTAAATTATAATTAATTTTACAACTAGTTAATAATATACAAATATTTAATTAAAAATAATAGATACAACTAGATAAATATAATAATAAAAATGTGCTGGCACTCGACCAACCCGATCTGGCACTCTTGATCACGAGGTTCGATCTACGTCAATCGACCAGCCCATACATGTGATCGACTGCCTCAGACCGACCGTGTGGCTGAATAAGCATGGGGGCGGTTGACCGCAATACTGAGACAGTCGATCGCCTATGGCCGAGTGAGCCGAATGACCTGCATGGTCGACCAAGGGTGAACTAGAAAGTTTCACTGCGGCCGATCGCCTATGGCTGAGTGATCTGAACGACCTAGGTGGTCGACCAAGGCTGATCTAAAAGTTTCACAACGGTTGACCGTCCCTTGCTGGTGTCAATCGCATGTGGCTGAGCGGGCTAAACAACATGAGAGGTCGACCATGGATGATCAAAAATTTCGATGCTATCAACCACTCTTGATGGCGATCAACCACCCAAACCACAACCAAGGTTGACAATGTGTTATTCATAATGTTGTTTTTTTCAAAAAAAATAATTTTATAAATTGCCAAAAGATTAAAAGACTAAGAAATCCAGATCAAACCGATCGAGACATTGATCATGGCTGCGATTTGGATGGTCGATCACCATCAGGAGAGCGATCGACCGCATCGAAACTTTTGATCACCCATGGTCGACCTCCCAGGTCATCCAACCTGTTCGGCCACATGCGGTCGACCGCCAGCAGGGGAGCGATCGACCTCTATAAAACTTGCAGGTCATCCTTGGTCGACCACCCAAGTCATCCGGATTGCTCGACCACTGGCGATCGACCGCAGTGAAACTTTACATTTCACCCTTGATCGACCACGCAAGTTATCCGACTCGCTCAACCATAGGAGGTCAACCATCTCAGTATTGTAATCGACCACCCCCATGCACATTCAACCACACAATCGATCTGAGGTGATCAACCACATGTATGGGCCGATCGACCAATGCAAACTAAACCTCATGATCAAGAGCACCGGATCGAGCCAATCAACCACCCATACATTTTTATTATTATATTTATTTATCTATTTTTATATATTATTTTTAATTAAATATTTGTATATTATTAACTAGTTATAAAATTAATTACAATTTAACTAATATTTTCTAAACGTTCAAGCCATGAGTCCTTTAAATTTATATTTGTGTGGGATTTACACGAATCAAATTAAAATGAGAATACAAATAGTATAACATAAAGTAATTAAACCATCAATTGATTCTAACTTAAATGTAATAGTTTATACAAAATCTCAAGTTTACATAAAACTAGCCAAAATACATTACTCTAAAAAAACTTGCTCACAACAAACCAAACTACATTATTATAAAAAAAAAATAATAATGCATCATGCTATGAAGCTTCAAATACCGCAACCAAAAGCTGGAGTCTGATCATCAGCCGCAGGATCCTGTGGAGATGGAGGAAACTAGCGATAAAAATGCTATACAAATTGATCAAATCATGTAAATCCCTCATTCAACCATATATCCATACGTGCAAATCTCTTCCTGATAGCAAATCTCTTCCTGATAGTAATCTCTAGTACATCTACCCAAACAGACAATGCATGCAACTCAAAAGACCACTGATCAAACTGCAAATGATGTCTTGGCTGCTCTCTATCAGCAGACTATCTTTCTTCTTCACTATCACCTTCATCTTCAAATACATCAAACATACACCATAGCTCACCAACAAACATATACCCCATACACCTCAAAGATGCATGATTATATATATCGATGGGCCTAAGCTTAATAACTTCGTCATCATCGATGATAGAGACATCAAAAGCTTCGAACATAGCATTCAAAACAACTCCATAAGGCAAACAAGTTTTGGGACTTGAATAAGATTCATTGATATAATTTTTGCTATCACCTAAAAACATCATTTTGAAGAGATAAATATCCATGTGTGATACATTATCTCAATGACCTCCTTTGGATATAAAATTAAAGATAAAGATATAATGAATTAATCTATTTTCTAATGGTAATTAATGTGTATTAGATTTAGAAGTTCAAACTAAACCTTTATTTTCAAAAATAGTTCTAATACAGCTCACATAATCTAAACCTTTACAACTCCAGCAAGTATTACTGAAATATCTATTACCATCGAACAGAATGTTCAAACTTTGACCAAGAATACTACAATCAAACTCGATAACTTTTTATTTCACAAATGATGAAATAGAACAAGAAAAACTATTAAAACTAAACTTACTATAAAAAATATTTAACTAAAATAGGATATGTTAGCTTATTCAGTGTAATCATAAAGAGCCAACCCATTCTTTCAAATAAAAATCTAATTCAAAAATTATTAAAACTACTTAAATCATCAACCCTCCCACTACAACATTTCTTCAAGAAAAATTTAATAAAAATTTTTCACTGCACTCATTATTTAAAAATAATTCATCTTCATACCTAGATGGTCATTTTTTCTTTACTACTCAAGCTCTTTTTTCTTTCGAAATATCTCCATTTTTTTTTTTTGGAGCCATGATATTTCAAAGTGGGTATGAAGTTGCTAAGAGGAATTTCTAGATGTGTAGGAGAGGAGATTGTTAAGAAGAGAAATTTCTCGATGTGAAATGTGGAGCAAGATTAGGGCATTTAAAGCATTGAAATTTCATGTTAGGGTGGCAATTTCAAAAAATTGCATTCACTAATGACATTTTTGTTAGAAATACATAAATCGCAAGTTGGACTTGCAATTTCATAAAGTTGCATGTCCAAAGTGCAATTTTAGTAAAATTGCATGGCCAAGATACAATTTCAAGTGATATCGCATGTCCAACATTCAATTTCAAGTGAAATCGCAAGCCCAAGATGCAATTTCAAGTGAAATTGCATGCCCAAGATGCAATTTTTTTGTAGATGTGACAACCCAAGTAAGCACTCAAAACATATGTTCAACCAGCAATTTCAGGTGATGTAGCACATGAAATCGCTGGTACAACCAGCCATTTCGACGTGGGCATTATTTTTGTAAATTAGATTAAAGTAGGGGTACTCCAAGAATTAAGTAATAAAAATATAAATTTTTTTAAAAAAAAAAAAATCTCCCCAAATGACTAGCCCATGTGCACATGCATGACACCCAAAGAATAAAATAGAATGGGAATAAAAATATTTTTCTTAGATGGCAAGCACTATTATCTAATATCTCATAGCACATAACAATATGAATTGTCCAACCTACTGTGGAACCCAATGGCCTCCAACATTGCCTCCTTAAAGTTCTACAAGAAAGTACTTCCTCCTATGCAAGTTGACTTCTGCTGACATTAAAAGGTTTGGTCCTTCATAAATCAATCACCACTTGACAGAGACACAAACAAAGAAGCAAAAGCATAGACAAGCACACAACCAAAAACCTAGTGCACCTATGGCATGCCAGATAATTGAACGATGTCTTGCTCCCAAAGCAGCAAATGGAAGAAAATGTCCTTGTATGTAATTCATGATCGGCTTTAGAATCTGAATATAGCAATAAAGAATTATCTTGAAGATTTACTTTATACTTTGAAAGGGATTACTGTAAACACGAAAAACTGGAATGCTAAAAATTCAAAATCAAGGTCCAACTAGCTGAGTAATGAACATACACTATTCATGTCCATTTATAGTTGAATATTTAATTGTTAAGATATTTCAACAGGTAAACTCCTTATGCAAAAACAGAATAACAATGATACCTGCAATAACATAAAATTAACCCCTGGAGTAGCCAATTACTTTTGCTTTTAAGCACTTGGCTACCTATCACAACCACAAGCAGATATATTCCCTAACATACCATCAAGTTTCGACATCCATCAATCTCTTATGAAGGAAAGAGCTAAAAAAAATTTATATGAAAACACTAGGGAAAAAAAAGACTTTATAGGCATGCCCACCTGCCGAAAATAAATAGAAGCTGGCTCCACAATACACCTACAATAAAGGAAAACCTCAGAATGGAATGATGAAGACATACAAAAGATGAAGATTATCATATCTGCTAAGGATAAGAAGAAGAGTCAGAGAAACAATTTCCCCAGATATCAAGCATTATAGTAAAATGAAGAGACAAAATATGTTAATAATTTGTGCATGCAATGAATTATGGTTAAAGAGAAAATGTCTTCCATATAACCGAACATCATCTATCACTTAACTAATTAATTTATCTTGAACATCATCTGTCATTTCCTGATGTTCAAGAAGGCAAAGCTCTTTCTTTATAGGTCTATTCTGCATAGTTTCATCATCTCACTTGGAAACCATCTTTGCAAAGTTGAAAATGACACGATCAAATTTTCTCAGTTCCAATCAATCAATCACCAGAACAATACACATTATAGCTTTGTATATTAACTAAAATAGTAAAAACTATCAATACTGTATTACCCCTGGCATACGGATTAATGCATATACCATTTGAACAACTGTATATCGCTTGGATTCAGCATAATCAGACTATATTAACAAAGGGGCAAAGCCATCAAATCAGATTCAAAGAACTGGCACATGAATTCATAATAATGTCAGAATAAGTGCACCAAAGGACTACTGTTCGTACGTCTCCAAGAAACTATTTCGTTAAAAAATAAATAAATAAATAAATAAATCTGCACAGGCACTTTATCTAGATAAAATGCCTGAAAACTTTGGTGCACTGGTCCGCCATTCAAGGATTAATTCATCCAGGGAAACAGATTGAAAGACAGGATTCAAGCACCGGACCCCAGCTAAAGTTGTCACCACATCTTCACATGGAGACAGGCCAATAACATCAAGATAAGTATCAAAATGCTAGAAATGACATCAGATAAAAAATGAAAAAGAAGCAATTGGGTTCAATTATAAAATAAATAAATAAATAAATAAATAAGGTATTAAGCCACAAAAAACAAGCAAGTAAATCAGACAAATTCAACGTGGGACGTCTAAGAAAATCTAACTTCAAATTTCCAGATCAGAGATGGGAATTTTACATCAGAGTATTCATCTTCAAACAAAATATAAAAGGGAAAGATATAAAGGATAACAAAAAAAAAGAGAAACCAGAAGGGGCAAAGAAGAACCCGAGCATAACCCTAAATTCCCAGATAGGCTCCAGACGAATTCAGCCGACCCAAACAAAAGATCATTCACGAACTAGTGAACTTGGTGACGGCCTTGGTGCCCTCGGAGACGGCGTGCTTGGCGAGCTCGCCAGGAAGGACGAGACGGACGGAGGTCTGGATCTCCCGGGAGGTGATGGTCGGCTTCTTGTTGTAGCGGGCTAGGCGGGAAGCCTCCTGGGCGAGCTTCTCAAAGATGTCGTTGATAAAGGAGTTCATGATGCCCATAGCTTTGCTAGAGATCCCGATGTCCGGGTGGACCTGCTTCAACACCTTGAAGATGTAGATCTTGTACGTCTCGCTGCTCTTCTTCGCCTTCTTCTTCTTCTTTTTGTCGCCGGCGGCCCCCTCCTTCGATGGGAGGCGCTTCTCGGCCTTGGGCTTCTTCTCAGCAGGGGCCTTCTCGGCCACCGTCTTCTTCTCTTTGTCCTCCGCCAGCTTCTCCGAAGAAGGCTTCTTCTCCGCCGGCTTCTTCTCGGCCTTGGGCGCCATTGGAATCGAGGTTAAGGGGAGGGTGTGAGGACGGGAAGAGCGGGCGGGGTACTGGCCTTGAGGAGAGGGAAAAGGGAATCAGTTCGCGGATGAAGGGCCGAAAGTAGGGCGGATTTCATATTTATAGATAGAGGCGGTCGGTTTTGATTGGACGGGAGTGAGGGTTCCGGATCGATGAGCTGTACGTGATCTTAGCCGTCGAACGGTTGCATGAGATCGACGGCTTGCAATCGTTTGCTTAGTATTCGATCGCCTTTCTTCTGTTTTCTCGGGGGTGGCGGCGCGGGGATTGGTTCGGATCGATGAGGTGGCGTTGGTCCACGCAAATCCCGGTCGGAGGGAAGCGAACAGGCACGGGCGGGAAAGGAAACACCGGCTGCCCTTAGGAGGAAATCCGAAGCCAGGCTGCTCCGTGCCGTAGCATCAAATCCAGCGACTCGTTACTTCCAACGTAACGTAATTGACCATGCTTACCTGAAAGTTGGACAATGTTCTGAAGATGACCCTGCAATTAAACAACAGATATAGGTCCGACTTACTCATTCTAGTCTGCCAGGATTTGAAACAATCTATTTAGATAACATGATAACTCCAAATAATGGACCCTTCGGTTATTGCTATCGTTTGTTCGCGAGACAAAAAAAAAAAAAAGGGTCATATTCATTAAAATCTATTTGGATGGTGTATATTTCGGAATAAAACAACGTGCTGCGGCAAGTATTGATTGTTATTAAAGAACGTCGTAATGGACAGCATTTGTTGCATGAATCGGTGTTTATTCCAAAAATGATATGCCTTTTGCTGGATATGAAATTTAATTTGATACGTATTATTTTATTTGGATAAATAAGTACATGCTAAGCAACAAATATATAGTTGAATAGCAACCTAATAACAATTATACTTCAATTGCCCTTGTTAGTGCAGACGATTTATCACAAAGCCTATTGTTTCATTATAACTATACTATGACATATTGATCTTTATTTTTGTTGGTAGAGAAATTGGATCGTCACCATAAATGCTGAATGGACGCCTGAGATCTCACCAATGAGACCTGCAAAATAAAGTCCTAGCTGAAGATGGGTGGCTCTGGTATAAATCCTTCGACGATCAAGTTAGAAATCTGATCAATAAAATTGGAGTACTTGGGAGTTAGATAATTAAAAAAAAAAGACGTATCCGAAGAATTCTATTTATAGATGGAGCTGTAATAGATTGATAGTGACCGCTATAATTGATTGTCAATGAACCATCCAAACCATTCTAATTCTATCATGGAGGATGAGTGGACGGTCGTAACCATTTAATAGTGGTCGGCTGTAATCTAATTATGGCGCGGATGAAAAGCTTGAGTCGAATCTTGATAGAAACCGCAACTTAAAAATTGCTGTTGTCAAGCCTTAACTGAAGATCGGAGTCAAAAAGCTTGAGGGATACTCGAGGTTGAACATCAGTAAGAAGTTATTGCCATTTTGGGATAAGCTATTATTAGGCTTGGATTGAAGGTCGAAATGCACCAAGCTCGAAGATAAGCCTTTAGGTATCAATTAAAGCCTAGGGACTAGTTTGGCCACATCTCAAACTAGATTATATCAGATACCGGATGGTGCCTTCAGCGACTCGGTGATATCCAGCTTATAAGGACTTTAGTGAAAACCATTTTTTCTCCAATACTTGTCCTTCTACTCTCAAGTTTGAAGTTCGGATGAAGAAAGTATTACAACTTGCGATTTTTGAAGTTCGTCCTTAGCAACCTTTGTAACTCTCTTTTAATGAAATGATATTTTTTTTCAATTTATTGTGTTCTATCTTATTTATCATGATCCATGCTTGCTAGATACTTCTTTATTGCCTTAGATTTTTAACTAACCTTGTTTACAAAATAAAGACCTTTGGTCGACCTTGTTTAAATCTATCCTCCTTGTTTAAAAATAAGAATCTTTCGATCTTGTTTGAAAACTATGCTCGATCATTTCTCCTACTTAAGAATGGGACTTCGATCTTATTTAAGAATAAGATTCAACTTGATTGTTGTCACCCGTGCTTAAGAGCAGGAGCCTTCACTCTCGTTTAAAAATGAGGTTCACCCTCTATTTGAAAATCGAAGGCCTTCGATCTCGTTTGAGAACTTGCTTCATCTCCTATTTAAGAACTGGGGGCCTTCAACTTCATTTAAGAATGAGGTTCGGCTTGGTGTCCCCCTGTTTAAGAACAAGAATCTTCAACCTTGTTTAAAAATGGTGTTCATCCCGTATTTAAGAACTGGGAGCCTTCAATCTCATTTGAGAATGAGCTTTACCTCCTGTTTAAGAATCGAAGGCCTTCAACCTCATTTAAGAACAAGCTTCACCTCCCGTCAATCTCATTTTAGAACGAGCTTCATCCCCTGTTGAAGAATCGAGGGCCTTCAATCTCATTTAAGAACAAGGTTTAGCTTTTCTTGTTTAAGAACAAAAGTCTTCAACCTTATTTAAAAACAAACTTCACCCCCTATTTAAGAATCGGGAGCCTTCAACCTCATTTAAGAATGAGCTTCATCATCTGTCTAAAAATTGGAGGCCTTCAACCTCGTTTAATAACGAGCTTCATCTTCTGTTTAAAAATTGGGGGCCTTCAATCTTGTTTAAGAATGAGGTTTGGCTTGGGCTGTGAGAACTGATCTCTTTGGACCCAATTTACTTTGAAGCCGGCATCCCTTGCCAACTTCACTAGAACAAAAAAAAAAAAAAGACAGAAGAAGACTTCGATTAGGAGTCTTCTTCCCCATTTTTGATAAAATCGGGGGGTTAGCAAGAGTCTGGCTTAGGCTAGGACTCTCATCTATTTAACTCTCCCTCTTCTCCCTTAGATCTCTACCTAGGTTTAATTGAGAAAAATACCGTGGATTAGGAGGCTCTTGTATGGAATTTCCATGGATTGCTGTCGAGAGGAGCTTGTCGGAAGTGTCGTGAGGCCCCATCAGACCTTAGTAAGAGGTCTCAGCCCCTTTTTCTTTCTTTTTCCAAGTCTTTCTCCGCCATTTGAAGCCGACGAGGATCGAACTTATCTTGAACAAGGTTGCCCTTGTTCTTCTATGGTTTTCCCCAAACACCGCTGGCAACAACCACTATTTGGGCCATCGATCGTCGCGGTCGTGGCTTCATGGCCATCGGGAGCCCTTATAGGTGGTTGGCCCCAATCTTCTATGGCCATGCATTATAGAGGGAGGTGAGGAAAGGGGAAGAAGGTCCCCTTTTTTAATTAAAAGAAAGGAGAAGAGAGAGATATGAGTCCCCTCTTCCGTGAAGAAAAAAAAAGGGAGAGAAAACCTTGACCTGGGTTGGACTAGATTAAAGGTCTTTCTATTTATTTTAATTTTTTTAAAATTAATAATTAATAAAATTTATTTCATGTGCTAAAGCTTTCAATATTGAAAGAACATCGAATCTAGAGATCGATTTGAGAGAATTATAGAATTTTGGATCTAATCAACAAGTAAGTTTTCTTTTATCTTTGAATTTATTTATATATATATTTATATTTTTTAAAATTAAATTTTATATATTAAATATAAATAATAATTAAAATTTTAAATTTTAAATTTATTTATAAAAAGTGATTGAGAAAAATTAGATCAAGTATGATGATATTTTTACATGATATAATTTTGAAAGAGATAATTTTTCTTGAAATTGCATGATCTCTGAAAAAAAATTATATTTGTCCATCGATGCATAGAATTTTGAATAAAAATTATTTTCATTATTTTTTTAAAATATATAAAAATTAAATTGATACTATTATAAAAATAAATATTTTTATTTATAAAAAATAATTTTGATAAATATATGAGAAAAATTTTTTAGTTAGACTATGAACTAGGTCTAGCCAATAAGATTAATCGTTGGCCATATATTAAAAATATATTTTTTTTAAGCCTAGTCAGTTGGAGCTAATCGCTGGCAGAGTTAGTTCTTTTGGGTCTAGCCAATGGGGCTATTGCTGGCAGCATGTCGATGGATCGAATGTTCTTCGTTCATGAGTAATATATTTATCTTATCACAGGGCAAATCATGGGAGTATGAACTAAAACTAATTTTTTTTGGGGCCTAGCCAGTGGAGCTGATCATTGGTAGCATGCCGATGGATCGGATATTCTTCGTTTAGGAACTAGTTTCTTTTAGATCTTGTTACAGGACTGATCATGACCGTATTCAATAAAGACCGAGAGAAGATTTTTTGTTTTTACTGATATGCATGGCATGCTTTTAAAAAAAATTATCTTGTTATATATTAATAATAATTATTATATTTAAAAAGTATTTATGCTTGATCCCTCAAAAATGATTGATAACTTACCGAGCCTATAAAGCTCATCCCCTCTTTTCTATTTTTTTTAGATCCAAAAGAGTGTGTTGGGCTTGGGACTTATTTTTTGAGATTTTGTCCTAAGAAGTGTGTGGCATCACATGCCGAACTGAGTGCTGGATTCGGTGCGTGACATGGGCACTCCCTACAGCAGTTCAATTATGAAAAAATAGAAGTTACAAAATAAAAATTTTGTTATAGAAATATGACTATTGATAATACATTCCTTCTTGTCGATGTCCCCCAGTTATCATATTGATAATTTTCAATGGAGGTCGATCTCTTTCTGGTTCTTTCCTTCCAGGTTGCTCTAGTTGTGTAAATGCCTCTGGTTGATCCTCTCATCTCTCAGATCGATGCTGAAGGAACCAGTCCAATCACCCCTATCGAATCAACATCTCAATTTCATCTAAAAACTGAATACATTCTTTAGTATCATGACCATGATCATGATGGTACAAGCAAAACTTATTAGGATTGCACTGACTGGGGTGAGATCGTATCTTCTACAGCCTTGGCAATTGCTCTCTGATCTATATCAGAACTTGAATCTTTGGAGCATTCAAAGGAAAATAGTTATCGAATCTTCTTGGGGGGAGTTTGCTGCATTCTCTTGTCAAGGCTTCTCGATCGATGAGCTCGAGGTGGGGTTCAAATTCATATGCATCTAGATGGTATCCTAGAGCACCGCCAACCTTCTCTCATCCTTTCAAGAAGAGGAGAGGACTTATTAGATTCTCCTATTAGGCATTCATTTTGAAGAAAATAGATCTAGAATTTCATGATCAGATTTTGAAACTTTTTTAAAATACACAGCAGAAGAGATGAACTAATCATATTAATTCATAAATAATACATGAAAGAGACATAGATCAAGGATGTTATCACATGATTGAAGCATGCTATTAAATCTAAAATTAAGAGATAAGAAAATATAATGTTGATCACATCAACATCATAACTATGTTAGATCAAATCTAGATAGGAAAAAGAAGATAGTATCATTCTTATCTTTGCAAGTTAGATTCTTTAACTTACTGATCCGAGACTGAGATCATCGTTTCGAGCTGCACACATATCCGACCTCTACAAGATATCCATACAAGATCTCAATCATAGATTTGAAGTCAGACGATAGAAAATCAGCACAGCATGCTAGTACTATACTGATCCTTCTTCAATGGCTAATTTAGAACTTCCTTCTTGAATCCTTGGATCCTTTAATATTCAGAAGAAGAAAAAAGAGATTTGTGAAGAGATTCAACTCTCAAAAATCTCATAAAAGGAGGCGGAAAAGATTTAAAAAAAATCCTAGAAGAAGAACCATTTTTTCTTCTTTGTTTCTCTCACCAAGATACATTGAATTATGTCTCCACAAAACCGCATGCCCAAAGGTCTCTCTCAAACCTTTCCTACGCCCAAAGAGCTCTCTCTTAGATCTAGAAGTTTTGAAAAATTTATGGCCAAAAACCTTTTTTATAGCGAGTTATGAAAGAATCCTTGTCTAGGTCAAATACCTAGCAAGGGTTGTCCAAATATGGTAAGATATGGGGTGCCCAATACTTGAGCGCTCTCTCCTTTTTCCCAACCATGGACCACTTGATATTGAAACAAAAAAATCCTTCTTTTCCATCGAATAAACCAGAGAAAAATCAAGAGTCTAGGCGGCATAAATGGATAAGTGTTTTGATTGTAACAAACTCTATCAAATAAAGATTAAATTCAAAACAACTTGCCTAATTTGACTTGGTCCACAATTATCTACCATGTAAGAAATAAGGGAGAGCAAGGGGCACACGTGAAGGCCTGGGGCATGAAGAGTTTCATGCAAAAAAAACTCAAGAAAAATTGGCATGGGGCATTGGGCATAAGGTGGCATAAGGTGGCATAAGGAAGGGAAGTCCTAGTCACACTAAGACTTCCAATTTTAATTTGGTCAAACTTAATATTTAACCTAATAAAATTAAAATTAATACAATTCAATTAAAGAAGATCTTAGTCCAACTAAGAGACTAATTAAATCAGATAAATTAAATTTAAATTTAATTTAATTTTTAATTAACTTAAAAATTAGATGCATACAAGTTCTAATTGAATAGAAACTTATTCTCTCCTACAATTGGCTCATCCAATAATCCAATTAAACTTAATCCAATCAAGTCCAACCTAAATCTAATTAAATTATATATAATTAGACTTAATCTCAATCCTCTGATTTAATTAAATTAAGCTAATTAGCAATTCAATTGCTAATCGATCCTTCTATAATACTTACACTAAGTCAAACATCAATCGTATTGATTATTTGATCTTAGAATAATTCTAAATCATTGATCAACTATCTGATCAGATCAAGATCTCTTATGTGTGTGACTCCATAGGTTCGAACCTAAGCTGATAGCACTGGAATAAATTTTTAAACCAATCAAAGTGACCATCTAGCAATGATACCCAATGGCCGGATAGGTCTAATGTGTAAAGTAACACTTTTAGAATCCATGTGAATATAATTTTCATATAATTCATTCTCTTGATCTTAATGCTCATAGGATGACTCAGAGTTTAACTATCAATCCTAATCAGGTCATCCATATTGAATTTTAAAATACCAATTCCATCTCATGGATTATCCTGATCGAGATTTTGCTAAATTGAAATACAGTGATGCATTTTCTTCAAACTCTTGAAGTGATTAATTCTATCTTGATCATCACTGACTTCATAAGTACTTGACTATGCCTAAAAATCTTTTATTACTAAATTAAAAATTTAGATAATCTGGCATCAAAGTACAGTGAGTTACTTGCAAGCCATCATGGTGATCTCAGGTCTAAGGGATAGTTATATCCATATCCCATCAGAGTAATTTTCGATAGTAGAATGCTCTAAAATTGATTACGTTCAGTAACGATGTACCCTTACATCTTATCTATATGCCATACTAGTGTCTTTATACTTTTTGGTTAAGAGACCAACCAACCTATATGGCATACAACGATCTACACTTGATAAATATTATCATCCTGATTAATAACGTATCATTTGGTCATGAACAGTTTAAAGATTAATCAATAAGTCCTCTTCTTATTGAAACTAAATAGTCTTAAGGACTTCATCACAATATATAGAGTTCATTAGAAGATGTAGACTTTATGACAAAAAAAGCTAGAATATTATTTTATTCAATAATAAATTATTTATAAATTTAAAATAGCACAACCATCAACAGGCTGATGATTGATTTTAGGACATAATTTCCAACACCTTTGCAGCATCAGCATCATGTAGCCTGAATGCCTCTTCAGCTCGGGCATACTTTTTGGCCTGAGTTAACATGTCGGAGAGGTCCCGAGGATAAGTTTTTTCTAAGGAGACAAGAAGGTCATTTTTCAAAAAACCATCATTCAGAGCAGCCATTGTAACAAATTAATCCAAATTTTGGATCTCCAAGCCAGTCATATTAAAGCTGCTAATGAAGGCTCGAATTGATTCTCCTTTTCGTTGTTTGATGTTGATGAGAAAATTCGATCCTTGCTGCTGGCATTGGCTACGATGAAGTGAACCGCAAACTCTTGGCTCAACTGATCAAAAGAGTGGATAGTGTCTGATTTTAGGTCCAAGTAACAGTGCTGCACCACACCTTTCAAAGTTGATGGAAAAGTATGGCACAAAATGGTGTTCGATGCTCCATGAAGAAGCATCATCATCAGGAAGGATTCCAAGTGATCAACCGAATCTGAGATCCCATCATAGCTCTTAAACTAGAGGAGCTTGAAGTTTGTTGGAATAGGTTTCTGCATGATTTATATAGTAAATAGTGGGTCGGTTTAAAAATCATCATTCTGAGCTGGGGTTGCATTGTGGAGCTTTTCAATCCGCTTATTCATTTTTTGTAACTTTTGATTGAGATTATTGTCTCGATCATGGATCTCAAAGCATGGAGACTTTGTAGGGATGGAGACTTTGTAGCAAGGACTCATAGATCACTGGTTTCCTCTTTGGGGCTTCATTTGGTGGGTCTCCTCTACTTCCAACTTTGGTGCTCTAGCAATAGCTTCTCAGGAGGTACCAGCGCTAGATTTTGCTACATCACCTACACAGCTTCTATGAGACTCCTTACCTGCTGTACCAACAGATGACTGTGCCAGAACTTGACAATCGATCGATTCTGGAACCAGTCGAGAGGCAGTGGCGATGGATCATCGAAATGATACTCTATTGGACAACATCTTACTCAACTAGGTACTTCTTTTAGAACAAAAGTTCAGAGAGCCCTTCCTCTGATGCTAATCCTGTTGGTGCAGAAATCGAATGATCATCAAAAAAGCTGAAGTGGATGCCCGAGATCTCATTGGTGAGACCTGCAAAATAAAGTCTTGATTAAAGGTGGATGGCTCCGACATGAATCTTCTAACGACCAGGTTAGAAATCTGGCCAACAAGAATAGAGTACTTAGGAGTTAGATAATTAGAAAAAAAATGCATCTGGAGGATCCTATTTATAAATGAAGCTGTGACATATTGATAGTAATAGCTGTAATTGATTGCCAGTAGGCCATTCATGCTGTTCTAATTCTATTACGGAGGGAGTGGACAATCATAACCACTTGATAATGGTTAGCTATAATCAGGAGATGATTGCTTCAAAAATAATCAAAGAAGTTCAGCGTCCGATTGAAAACGTGGCATCTTTAAATCGCTTCATTTCGAGATCGGTCGAGCGATACATGTCCTTCTTTCGAGTTCTTAGACAGCTAAAAACTTCTGTTGGATGGTGGAGTGCAAATGGATGTTTGAAGAGCTTAAAAACTACCTCAGCTCACCTCCACCGCTGGCAAAATTCAAACTCAGAGAGAAATTATTTCTGTACCTAGCAGTCTCCTCGACGGCGATCCTGATCAAGGAAGAAGCGAAGATGCAACGATCGATTTACTACGTAAGTCGGATCCTGAGGGATGCAGAGACCAAGTACTCTAGACTAAAAAAATTGACTTACTATCTTCTAATTGCTATCAAAAGATTCCAACCTTACTTTCAGGGGTACACCATAACGGTCCTCACGGACTAATCAATAAAAATAGTCCTATATCGAATGGATGCTTTCGAGAGAATCGCAAAATGGACGATCGAGCTCATAGAGTTTAACATCAACTATCAACCTCGACCATCGATAAAAGCCTAGATATTGGCATATTTTATAGTAGAATATACCATTCCAACTGAAGTCGAGCTCGAATAGGGCGGATCGATGCTTTACTGTTGCAGTTGAGCCTCCTTAAGAAAAGTGCCGATCTTTTTCAAGGCTTTTGGGCTCTGTATATAGATGGTTCATCCAACTCCGCTAGAGCAGGTACGGGGTTAGTCTTACTCAGCTCTGAGAGAGTCGTCGCCGAGTACGTGCTGCTCTTCAAATTTTTTGGACTAATAATGGGACCGAGTATGAAGCGCTAATCATCAGGTTAAAAATAGTAAGAGAATTAAAAGTAGATCGACTTCAAGTCTACAGTGACTCCCAATTAGTAGTCAGCCAAGTTAGTGGTAGCTACGAAGCTCGAAAGAAAAATATGATAAAATATCTTAAGAAAGTAAAAGACTTGATTCCAGCCTTTAGCTGTTTCGACATTCAATAGATTTCGAGAGCAGAAAATATAAGAGCCGACCTTCTCTCTAAGTTGGCCACTTCGATCCCAGTCGAACTGCTCAAAGAAGTATTTTTTGAGACTCTGAAGCGCCCAAGTCCAGAGGAATCATAGGTCATTTTGTAGACAAAACTCGAGTCGAGCTGGATCGATCCATTGGTCATCTACCTCAAGAATGGAGTCCTTCCTCGTGATCCGAAAGAAGCTCGAAAACTCAGGAATCAAGCCTTCCGGTATATTTTGTATGAAAGCAGATTGTATAAGAGGTCATATTCACTACCACTGTTGAGATGTCTCCGACCTTCAGAGGTCAACTTCGTGTTATGAAAAGTGCATGAAGAAATTTGTGGAAACCACATAGGAGCCAGATCTCTGTCATAAAAACTACTTCAGTAAGGATACTATTGGCCGATCTTATACCATAATTTTATGGAGTATGCCAAGAAATATGACCGTTGTCAGAAGAATGCAAATATACAAAGACTGGCGATCTTCAAGCTTACTCCGCTAAGCACACCTTGGCCGTTCACACAGTGGAAGAATGGACATACTCGGTCCTTTTTCGACGGCATCCGAGAAATAAAAGTTTCTCTTGGTCGCGATCGACTACTTCACCAAATGGATCGAAGTTGAACCACTAGCAAAAATTATCGAGATTAAGATACAGAACTTCATCTAAAAGTCAATAGTCTATCGATTCGGTCTGCTCTGAATCCTCATAACAGATAACGGACGATAATTCACTGGGATGAGGTTCGTCGAGTTCTACGAAGATCTAAATATCTTCCATCATTTCACATTGGTAGCTCACCCACAGACAAATAGAAAAGTTAGAGTGACCAATCAGACTTTGCTGCAAGGCATCAAGACAAGGCTCGATAGAGCAAAGGGAGTTTGTGTGGACAAACTTTACCACATCCTCTGAATATACCGAACTACTCAAAGGCTATCGATTAGAAAAATACCTTTCGCCTTGGCCTTTAGTATGGAGGCAATCATCTCGATTGAACTCAAGCTCCCGTCAGCATGGGTCGTGGCCTTCAATGAGCAGCACAATCTATGGGACCTCAGAGTCAACCTCGACCTGCTAGAAAAAAAAAGAAATGAAGCCTAGGTCTGGATGGTGGTCTACAGATGAAAAGTGGCTCGGTACTATAACTCCAAAATCAGAAGTAAGACATTCAGAGTGGAGGATCTAGTACTTCGATGAGTCGCCGTCTCTCAGCCTCAGAGCCAGAGGAAGCTCATCTCAAATTAGAAAGGCCCGTATGAAGTGGTAGAGGTCATCCAGCTCAAAACTTATCGTCTAAAGAAGCTCGATAGAATAATGCTTCTACGACCTTGGAACTTAGAAAATCTGAGGATGTATTACCGGTAATCTTTTTTCAATAAAACTTCTTCATGTCAGTATTATTGTTTCTTAGTGCAAAAACTATGGGATGACAAAAAAGAAACAACCGAAAGTGGCAATATTAGGAATAGGAGGTGAACCTCGTCCTAACATGAGCAAAGTCGAAGGCTTCGTTCATTTTAGACGAGACGGAGGGAGAGGCCCTGACAATGGCTCTTATGTGCCCTCACAGTCCGTTAAAAATAGGAGGAAAACATCATCCTAATGCAAGCAAAGTCGAAGACCTCATTCATTTTAGACGAGATGGGAGAAGAGGTCCTGACAACGGCTCTTATGCGCCTCTATAATCCATTAGGAATAGAAGGAGAACCTCATTCTAATGCGAGCAAAGTTGAAGAACTCATTCATTTTAGATGAGATGGGAGGAGGAGCCCTAACAACGGCCCTTATATGCCCCCATAGTCCGTTAGAAATAAGAGAAGAACCTCGTCCTAATGCGAGCAAAGTCAAAGACCTCGTTTATTTTAGATGAGATGGATGGAGAGGTCCTAATAACGGCCCTTATATGCCCCTACAGTCCATTAGAAATAGGAGAAGAACCTCATCCTAATGCGAGCAAAGTCGAAAGCCTTATTTATTTTAGATGGGATGAGAGAAAAGGTCCCAACAATAGTCCCATTATGCCCAACAACAACAGGAGATGAGATCTCCTTCAACCTCGACTGGAGATAAGATCTCCTCCAAGCATCAACTATAACTTCAATCTCGATTGGAGATAAGATCTTTTCCGAGCTTCAACTATAACTTTAACCTCAGCTGGAGATAAGATTTTCCACAAGCTTTAACCGCAACGTCAACAAAAGACAAGATTTTTTTGGACCTCGGTTGGAGACGGGATCCCCCCAAGCCTCAAATTCAACGTCAATCTTAGCTAGAGATAAGATCTTCCTCGAGCTTCAACCTAAATTGGTGCAGAGTCTTGAAGAGGACTTTGGCAGTCGCCCTTTTTGTACTCTCTTTCTTCGAGTTTTGAACTTAGGAGTAGGGAGACTATTGTTGGAGATAAACCTCGCTTCCATCGAAGTCCAACTTGGTGCTTAGCCTAATGCAGCTGGTAATCACGAAAGAGCTTCAATCGAAAATTCTCTCTCTAACAGCCAAACTCATTCAGTGGTCAAATTTATCCAGCGATCGAATCCAACCAAATTTTTTAGCGGTCGAGCCCCAGCCGAACCCCTTCAGTCGATCGAACTTCTCAGCGATCAAGCCCCAGTCGAACTCTCCCAACGGTCGAATTTCTATCGAACTCTCTGGAATTCGGACTCCTCCCAAACTTCTCCTTCGGTCAGACTTCTTCATGAGCCAGACTCCCTCCAAATTTTTTCTTCGGTCAGAATTCTATGGGAGTCGAATTTCTTCTAAATTTCTCCTTCAGTCGGACTTCTACAGGAGCCAGACTTTCTCCAAATTTCTTCTTCAGTCAGGCTTCTATGGGAGCCAAACTTCCTCCAGATTCTTCTTTCAGTCGGGCTTCTATGGGAGCCAAATTTCTTCCAAATTTTTTCTTCAGTCGGACTTCTACAAGAGCCGAACTTCCTTCAGATTTTTTCTTCAGTCGGGCTTCTATAGGAGCCAAATTTTTTTTAGATTCCTCCTTCAGTCGAGCTTCTACGGGAGCCAATTTTCTTCCGAATTTCTTCAGTCGGGCTTCTACAGGAGCCGGACTTCCTCCAAATTTTTTTTTTAGTTGGGCTTCTATGGAAGCCAAATTTCTTCTTTAGTCAGACTTCTATGGGAGCTGAATTTCTTTTGAATTCCTCCTTCGGTCGGACTTTTATGGGAGCCGAACTTTCTTTGGATTTCTTTTTCAGTCAGACTTCTATGGGAGTCAAATTTCTTTCGAATTTCTTTTTAGTCGAACTTCTATGGGAGCCAAACTTCCTCCGAATTTCTTCTTTAGTCGGACTTCTACGGGAGTCGAACTTCTTCCAAATTTTTCCTTCAGTCGAAATCATACAGGAGCCAAACTTCTTCTAAGCTTCTCCTTCAGTTGGGCTTCTACGGGAGCCAAACTCCTTTTGAGCTTCTCCTTTAGTCAGATTTCTTCAGGAGTCAGACTTCCTCCGAATTTCTCCTTCAGTTGAGCTTCTATGGGAGCCAAACTTCCTCCAGATTTCTTCTTCAGTTGGGCTTCTATGGAAGTCAAACTCCTCCCAGATTCTTCCTTCAGTCGAATCTCTATAGGAGCCGAACTCTTTCTGAGCTTCTTCTTTAGTCAGACTTCTATAGGAGCCAAACTCCTTTCATATCTCTCCTTCAGTCGAATCTCTACAGGAGCCGAACTCCTTCAGCTAGCATTTCTTCCGGATGATCTTCTCTAGCTATATTTTCTTTGGAGTTCGAACTCCTCTAGAATTGATATACGTCAAAGCTCTTCACCCCTCCATGCAGTCTCGAGTAGCTTAGTATTGGACGGTGATGCATGCTAATTTATAGCTATGGCAAATGCACTAGTCGATCAAGTAATAAAGTGAATGAGTTGAGTATCGTCCCTAAAGGATTGAAAAATAAGTACTGAAAAGCTCTTTCCTATGCTTTATTTAGAAGACCAATTTATGAGAATAAGAAATTAAAGAATAAAATAAAAAAATAATTAAAAATTTTAAGAAAATAGAGAGAGTATAATTATTAGGATTTTAAACTCAAGAGCAATATGTTATTAAGGCAATAGGTTCACCAACTCAGTCAATACAATATTCAGATTATTAGATTAATTTTATTTTATGTGACGGTGGAGTCTCCTAATTTATTCACTATCCTTTGATCCAGATATAGTAAAACTATCAATATTTATTAATTATCCTTTGGTCCAGGTGTAATTTAAATAAATATTAATGCATTAAGTTTTATGAAACCCTCTAATTAAAATACGCTGCATCCAAAGCATACTAAAATTTTCGCATGCATATAAATTCTAATTTGATTCATAATATAAGGTATATAATCAAGAAGCAGTAACATAGATGTACTTGGTCCATAACATCTATGTTCATCAGATAAATTAGAAGATGGTCAGTAATCTAAAAGCATTAAGATCAAATTTATATACTCCTCATGAATAAAATTTAAAATTAAAAATAAATCACACTGAATATTGCATCAAAAGAGTGGCTACATCTTAGCCTTAGTAAAAAAAAATTTAGTTCATGATAACAAGTTCAAAAACAGCAAATAAAATAAAAAGCATAGAGAAATTAGACTGTTTGATTGCTGAAATTGATTGTCCGTTGCTCTTGGTGTGAAGAACTTATGAAAAAAATGAAGCTCCTTGATCAATGTCTTGATTGTCGAAAAAAATTAAAAATTTTTTTCTTTCTCTAAAAAATCTCTCTTATTTTTCTACCTTTTTCTCTTTTTTTTCGCTCTGACTTCTCTTCCTTTTTCTCTTTTTCTCTCTTACTTCCCTTCTTTTTTTCTTCGACAACAGCAGCTTTTATAGCCCAAAATATCGATTTTTTTTTAAAAATTAGGTTTAAGACTTCCAAAACAACTCAAATTAAGATTTGGATGATTCTAACTGTTGGATGTTTATCAAACGGTGCAAAAATTATTTAAAAATCCTTTAAAATATCCCAGATCAAGTCAGAATTCATGCCAGCCGTCAGATCAAGCTTTGGATTGAATCTGGGCCATTCGATCACGCATAAGAAGGCTTCTGATCTTTTGTTTTAATGTCGGAATGAATCTCAGCCATTGGATCTCGATCGAGAGCTGCGGATGCCATTCATCAGTGCATTCTTTTCGACCGTTCGATCAAGTCTCAGTGAAAGATGCCCGTTGGATCAGATAAAATTTTCAAATTGCCCTCTATAGACCATGTGCGAGCTTGATGTTGTATGGACCACCGCGTTCTTCAGTCAATCAAAGCGCGCTTCTTCATGTAAAATTCCCGTAATGCCCTCAAGTCAGTCCACCATGCATCATAAAAAATGATGACGTCAGCCAACCGTCAGCACTGCATCAGCAGATCGATCTGCTGATGCGGTCGAATTGGATGATCTGCTGAGCCAATTTTCTAAATCGATTTGAATCGGATCGGATTTTTTTTTTTAAAATTCAATTTTGGGCTCGTTTGAAGTTCGTTTTGTCTGAAATTTATTTCATCTGAATCAAAAAAATAAGATCTTCATATTGGTGGCCTTCTTTTCTACATAAGATTAATAAAAATATTAATTTTTAAAGAAATAAATTAATTTATTTTATAATTTAATACTTTTATTAGTATATTTTTACCACTTATCACACCCTCCAACTTAGTCATTGCTAGTCCCTTAGCAATATTTTATTTAATACCATATTTCAATAAGATTATCCATCACAAAGATAAAATCTAGGACTAAAGGTCAAAAAGTTTAGAAAATACTGCTAACTAAGCATTGAGCTTCAGAAGCAAATTTTTCAGTCAATACAATTAAAAACTTTCTTAGAGTACATCAAAGATCTATAGCACTTGTATTCGTGATGACTAACTTTAGCATTTCAGTATTAAATTAAAAGAATAAAAGTATCCTCTCTTATCACCTATTTTGGTCAATTTTCTATACATTCTCAATTTTATACTCATGAATTAAGGTAGCTTTCACACTGCCTTGCTTTTTTTTTTTTTTTGCTATGCTGAGCATCCTGGCCTTTCTTTCACCATTTTACGTGAATTTTCATACTTGACCTAGGTGCAGAGACCCAGTTACTAGGCTTTGGGCAATCCACATATACTCTGTCTTTTGCACTTTATTTTTAGGCAGGTAGCTCTTTTCTTAAATTTAAGTTTTTTTTATTAGAATGTATATTAATTATCAATTTTCAGTGATAATTGAATCCTCAGTTGGCCTTATAATCAATACCTACTTTGCCTTGTTAGTGTGCATGTGCAATTAGAAGTGCTAATAGTCTTTTAATGACCTAAGTAGGCTACTAAAAGTTGACCAACTAATCTACTTCTTTAACTCGTTATATTTATTAGCAAATAATTCTATCTTTTATCACTTGTTCAGTCTATCTTGCTCAAAATTTTCTTCTTGACACATAATTTTTTTTTATTATTATTATTATTATTAATTAATTTTTTTTATCCCTTAACTTATTCTATATTGTCTTAAAGGAGAAAAAAAATAAAGGGTGCAATAAAGGATAGGAAGGAATATACCTGATTTGGTTCAGTCTGGTTCTTTGGAGCTTTGAAATTTTGCTTGAGCTTTCATTGATTTTTTTCTACAAAATTGAAAATACACACCAGAATAGTAAAAGAGCAACAATAAATTACTAAAAAAAATAAAAAAAAAAAATATAATAAAAACTAAAAAAAAAGAAATAACCTATCTAGTAGTTCTGATTTATAGTCTTCAGCTTGACTTTCTTTGAGTTCTAAAGTGGATCAATCTGGTGCCACTTCAATTGGAATACTTTCATGTTTGATCGAGTCCTCTTTCAATTTGACATTGCTAGCTTTTATAGTCTCAAACCTATTTTCTACAGAATTCTCATATACTGAATTATCAATAATATCAATTAGAAAATAAGTTTGATTATCATCAGGATGTTTAGTATCTTTGAAAATATTAAAAGTAACTTATTCATCTTGGACTCTAAGAATTAATTTTTCTTGTTGAACATCTATTAAAGCTCCTCCAGTAGCTAAAAAGGGTCTTCCTAAAATAAGGGGTACATCATAATCTTCTTTCATATCAAGAACAATAAAATCAATAGGAAAAAATAAACTTGTTTACCTTTACCAAGACATCCTCCACTATACCTCTTGGATATTTAATGGATCTGTCGGCTAATTGAAGAGTAATAGTGGTAGGCTTTGGTTCTCCTAGACCCAGCTTTCTGAAAATAGAAAAAGGCATGAGATTAATGCTTGCTCCTAAATCACATAAAACTTTATCAAAACTACAATCACCAATAATGCAAGGGATAGTAAAACTTCCTGGGATCTTTTAGCTTCTGTGGTAATTTATTTTGAAGTATTGCTGAGCATTCTTCATTCAAATTTATTCTCTCATGCTCTTTCAGCTTTTTCTTATTTGTTAAGATTTCTTTGAGAAACTTGGCATATACCTGGGCATTTGAGTAATAGCATCTACAAAAGGAAATATTAATATATAAATTCTTTAATATTTTAAAAAAAGTTAGAAAATTTTTTTTATCTGGATGCTGTATTTGTCTCTCTGAAAATGATAGTGGCGGCACGTAGGGCTTCACATTTGGATCGACAAATCATATACTCGGAGACCATCCATTTGCTGGTTGTTTTGGTGACTGACAAATTTTAGTTGATGATTCCTTATTTATAGTTGGCTCTTCAGTCTCTTTCTTCTGATGTGGCTCCTCCAGCTTTGTACCACTTCTTAGGATAATAGCATTGACTTGCTCCCTTGGATTGGTCTCCGTGTTGCTTGGCAAGGATCCTTGAGGTCTCTCGGAGATTATCTTAGCCATTTGACCTATTTGCATCTTCAAGTTTCGAATTGCTGCTGCTTGGTCCTGCCTAAGTTTGACTTCTAAACTTTTTATAGTTGCTTCTTAATTTTGCATAAATTTGACCATCAACTCTTCCATGTTGGACTTTTTTTTAGATACTTGAAACTCCGAGGGTGGCTGTTGTGCTGCATTTTGATTTCTCCATGAGAAATTTGGGTGCTGCCTCCACCCTTGATTATATATGTTGGAGTAGGGATTGTTTTATTACGGCCTAAAAAAATTACCAACATAATTAGCTGTATCAGTTGTTTTAGCAAAAGGATTGCCTGTCTGGCAATTGCTCGAATCATGTCATTCTCCACACAGGTCACAAGTGATGCTCTGAACATGCATAGCTGTTTCCTTTAAGTTGTTGACTTCGGCTCTAAGGGCAGTAATTTCAGCTAGTAAGTTTGGCATGCAATCTACTTCCTACACAGCTGCTAGTCTTTTTGGCATAATGCATTCTATCTGCCACTGATAGCTATTTGATGTCATCTTATCAATCAGATCGAAGGCTTCTTCCTCCATTTTTTGGTTAATGGTTCCTCCTACTGCTGCATCAATCATAGAACGATTAGTAGGAGATAAATCATTATAGAAAGTTTGTACCTGAAGCCATACGGATAGTTGATGATATGGACATCTCCTCAGCAGTTCCTTGAAATGCTCCCAAGCCTCATATAGTATCTCTATGTCCATCTGCATAAAGAAAGTGATATCGTTACACATCTTGGCAGTCTTAGAAGGTGGAAAGTACTTGGCTAAGAATTTTTAGGCTAGGACATCTCAAGTTGTGATAGAACCTGTAGGAAGAGAATGAAACCAACTCTTAGCTTTATTCCATAAAGAGAGAAAATAATCTTAATCTAATAACATCATCCGACACTCCATTAATTTTAAAAGTATCATAAAGTTCAAAAAAATTAGAAATATGGGCATTCGGATCATCATGCACGTGTCCACTGAATTAGATAGTTGATTAAATCATCTGGATCATCATCGATTTTATTTCGAAGTTGTTTGCTCGTACCGACGGTCTCCTGATGCTCGAAGCTGCATCGGCTATAGATGGTGTGATGTAATCATTTAATGGATAATGTACTAGTCGAATAGCTTCATGCTATCCTTCAGTCGCCATATCCAATCCTAGATTGATGTCGTTAGGATCTTCAGCTACCATGTTTCTTTCTTATTGTAGTCTTCTAATGGTCCTTTCAATTTCTGAATCTAAAGGTAGTAAGTTACTGTGTCCAGTACGTGTCATGCACTGAATAAATTTTTTTTAAAAAAAATAATTAAAAATAAAATTTTAAAGTAAAGCTAGGATCAAAATTTTAATATTATTTTAGACACAATCCCTGGCAACGATGCCAAAAACTTGATGCGTGCTAATTTATAGCTATATAAGTGCACCAGTCGATCAAGTAATAAAGTGAATGAGTAGAGTATCATCCCTAAAGGATTGAAAAATAAGTACTGAAAAGCTCTTTCCTATACTTTATTTAGAAAACTGATTTATAAGAATAAAAAAATTAAAGAATAAAATAAAAAAAATAATTAAAAATTTTAAGAAAATAGAGAGTATAATTATTAGGGTTTTAAACTCAAGAGCAATATGTTACTAAGATAATAGGTTCACCAACTCAGTCAATATAATATTCAGATTATTAGATTAATTTTATTTTATGTGATGGTGGAGTCTCCTAATTTATTCACTATCCTTTGGTCGAGGCATAGCAAAACTATCAATATTTATTAATTATCCTTTGATCTAAGTGTAATTTAAATAAATATTAATATATTAAGTTTTATGAAATCCTCTAATTAAAATACGTTGCGTCCAAAGCGCACTAAAATTTCCGCATGCATATGAATTCTAATTTGATTCATAATACAAGATATATAATTAAGAAGCAATAACATAGATGTACTTGGTCCATAATATCTATGTTCATCAGATCAATTAGAAGATGGCCAGTAATCTAAAAGCATTAAGATCAAATTTATATACTCCTCATGAATAAAATTTAAAATTAAAAATAAATCATACCAAATATTATATCAAAAGAGTGGCTACACCTTAGCTTTAGTAAAAAAAAATTTAGCTCATGATAACAAATTCAAGAACAGCAAATAAAATAAAAAATATAGAGAAATTAGACTGTTTGATTGCTAAAATTGATTGTCCATTGCTCTTGGTGTGGAGAACTTGGTGAAGAAAATGAAGCTTCTTGATCGATGTCTTGATTATCGAAAAAAATTAAAAATTCTTTTCTCTCTCAAAAATCTCTCTTATTTTTTTATCTTTTTCTCTTTTTTTTCTCTCGGAATTCTCTTCCTTTTTCTTTTTTTCTCTCCTTTTCTCTCTTACTTCCTTTCTTTTTTTCTTTGGCAACAGCAGCTTTTATAGCCCAAAATATCGATTTTTTTTTAAAATTTTTTTAAAATTATGTTTAAGACTTCCAAAATAACTCAAATTAAGATCTGGATGATTCTGACCGTTGGATGTTGATCAAATGGTCCAAAAATTATTTAAAAATCCTTTAAAATATCCCAGATCAAGTCAGAATTCATGCCAGCCATCGGATCAAGCGTTGGATTGAATCTGGGCCATCCAATCGTGCACAAGAAAGCTTCTGATCTTTAGTTTTAACGTCAGGATGAATCTCAGCCGTTGGATCTCGATCAGGAGCTGCGGATGCCATTCGTCAGCGCATTCTTTTCGACCATTCGATCAAGTCTTAGTGAAAGATGCCCATTGGATCAGACAAAATTTCTAAATTGCCCTCTATAGACCATATGCGAGCCCGATGTTGCATGGACCACCGCATTCTTCAACCAATCGGAGTGCTCTTCTTTATGTGAAATTTTCGAAATGCCCTCAAGTCGGTCCATCGTGCGTCGCAAAAAATGATGACATCAGCCTGCTGTCGGCACTGCATCAGCAGGTCGATCTGCTGATGCGGTCGAATCGGACGGTCTGCTAAGCCAATTTTCTGAATCGATTTGAACCGGATCGGGTTTTTTTTTTTGAAATTTAATTTTAGGCTCGTTTGAAGTCCATTTTATCTGAAATTTATTTCATCTGAATCAGAAAAAAAAGATCTTGACATTGGTGGCCTTCTTTTCTATATAAGATTAATAAAAATATTAATTTTTTAAAAAATAGATTAATTTATTTTATAATTTAATATTTTTATTAGTATATTTTTATCACTTATCAGATGGCTATGGTCGTCACTATCAATCCACCGTAGGCGACAGCGATCCACTATCAGACGGCGATGATTATCACCATCAATCTACTACAGATGGTGCTACAGGCGGTGCCTCCCTCCATGACTGACTCCGTCGGACCTCGAGCAGTCCGCTATCAGGCAGTTATAGTTTTCACCATCAGTCCGCTACAAGCTTCATCTATAAAAAGGGACCCTGCAGATATATTTTTTCTAAGCTCTCATCTCCTACTCAAAAACTCTGCTGAACTCTTTTCTGAGCACTCTATTTCTGTTGCTCAAAAGAGCTAACTTGATCGTCGGAGGATCCTTCCGGAGCCACCACCATCGACTCTGGATGGAATTTTATTTTGCAGATCATCGGCGGCGACCTCATCTTCCTCGACTCCAGACCAATTCAGCGTTAATCAAATTCTACATCAACAAAATTGGCGCTAGAAAAAGGATCCTCTATTCTTGAGAATTTTTTGTTCTTAAAAGAGTGCTCAGCAACAATCTCTCTTCTTCCTCTTTAGAGTTCTTCTTCAAAAAAAAATGCCTCCTAGGAGGATTTCAATCCGATGATCGACGGTCTCTACAGCCAGATTCCATTCAGACTTATCCGCCCCCGCTTCAGCCTCGGCAAGTCAAGCTCCACCTGTAGTCATGGTGGATGTGTAGCAGTTCAATCTGCTGGTCCAGCAGATCCGTGATCTTACGGAGATGATGCAGGCCATCATCGGTAGGCCCTGAAATCGGTTCGATCGGAGCAGGCTTCTTTGGAGCCCTATGGTTCGATCTGGGAACGACCGACTTGGCCTATCCGACCTCTGATCTTCAAAAAGGAGAAGCAGAAGATGGAAAGCCCCTGCTCGGACCATGACTCGACCTAGGGGGAAGCTTTCCGCCCGCTCCATCAGAAAATTCTGAAGGTCAAGGACTGTGAAGATCTCCTGGATCAAAGGCTCCTAGAAATGAGCCGATGAATTGAGGAGCTCCATCACACTCCCTCCTCATACGGTAATGATATTTGCACTAACCCTCCTTTTTCTCAGGAGATCATGTAGAAACCCATCCCGCCGAATTTTAAACTTCCATAATTTGAGAGTTACGACGAGACCATCGATCTAATCGATCACTTGGAGGCCTTTCGGATAATGATGTTACTTCATGGCACGTCGGATGCTATTTTATGCCAAACTTTTTCATCCACCCTCAAGGAGGCTACCAAAAATTGGTACTCGACACTTAAGTCGGATACCATCTTTTTTTTTTTTATCAGATGAGCCATCAATTCGTAGCTCACTTTGTCAGCAGTCGACGTTAGCACCGAGATTCAAATTTTTTGATGACCATCAAGTAGAAGGAGAAAGAATTCATCCGAACTTATGTCATCCAATTTAATGCTGCTACATTGGAGGTCTGAAATCTGGACCAATCCGTCACCATGATCGCACTCAAGGACAGTCTTCAGAAGAATGATTTGCTGTTCTTCTTAGAAAAAAAGTATCCTAGGGACTTCATCGATATGCTAGCTCAGGCGGAAGATTACGCCCGAGCTGAAGAGACCTTCAAGGCTAAGGACGATGAAGTCTTTAGTAAGAGACGAATCAGCTCGCCGAGGAAGAAAAGTCGAGTGAAGCTCGGCAGCGCTCTCGAACTCCTTCTAAGTGCAAATGAGCCCAAACTCCCCCGAACCTTGGAGGCAGGGAAGCTCGGATAGAAGGACGCGGTAAGGTTCTCCCCAATGAAGATTTCACAACTACACCCCCCTCAATGCTCCGAAAACCCAAGTGTTGATGAAAATCAGGAAGCAATTATCGAGACCAAAAAGGATGCGTACTCACCCCCGTAAGTGCAATCCTAATAAGTTCTATCTTTATCATCATGATCATGGTCACGACACTGAGGAGTGTATCCAACTTTAGGATGAGATTGAGGAGCTCAAGGTGAGGTAGATTAGGTCGATTCCTGCAACGACTGTCCGAAGGATGGAAAGATCGATCGAGGGCATTGCCGCAACCTAAGCCACCAAGAGAGAAAGATCAATAAGGAGATCGACCGTCTCTCGACATCATCAACACAATCTCAAAGGGACTTCGATAAGGAGAGGCCAATGGATTTGAGAGATTGGTGAAGAGATGGAGGATTGAAGAACCCATAACCTTCACTGAGGTGGACGCTCAGGGGGTCCAATTCTCCCATAATGATGTGGTTGTAATCTCTTTAAATATTATCGATTATGATGTACGCCGTATTTTAATAGATAATAGAAGCTTGGTCGACGTATTGTTTTATGATGTCTTCTCGAAAATATCCTTACTCAATAACCACTTGGGACCTATGAACTCCTCATTGATAGGCTTCACTAGCGATGCCTTAACAGTTGAGGGCATAATAACTTTGGCCGTGACTGTGGGGCAATGCCTGAAACTAGCTAAGGCATAGGTCAACTTTTTAGTCGTAAGGACTCTGTTCGCCTATAATGCTATTCTCGACCGATTTGATCTAAATGTACTTTAAGTAGTGGTATCAACTTATTATTTGAAGATGAAGTTTTTGATATATCATGAGATCGGAGAGGTTAGGAGAGATTAAGTTTTGGCAAGGCACTACTACTAAATCATCCTGCATAAGAAAAAATAGTCCGATCCTTATCCTGTTGATGGGCTGGATGTCCACGACGATCTCACCGAGGAGCAGGACGAGCCTATGGAGGATCTCATCTTTGTACCCTTAAACGACGGAAAGATGGAGTACGCGGTGTAGATCGACTCCAACTTGGGGGACGAGGTTCGAGAGCAACTCATTATCTTCCTTAAGAGGAATGTTGATGTCTTTGCCTGAGCCCTAGTAGATATGCCAGAAATTAACGTCGAGGTCATGGAACATCGACTGATTGTTGATCCGAAGCATCGATCGATAAAAGAGAAGATGCGCAGCCACGCTCCGGAGAGGTAGAAAGCAATCTTCGAAGAAGTAGGCAAACTCCTCAAAGCTGGATTCATCCGAGAAATTAACTATTCGACTTAGATCTCAAACGTGATCCTCGTCAAAAAAATGAACAACAAGTGGAGGATGTGTATATACTTCAAAAAGCTGAACAAGATCTACCTAAAAGATAGCTATCCTCTACCCAAGATCGATCAACTGATGGATGCGACTTCGGGCCATGAGCTCTTCACCTTCATGGATGCCTTCTTCGATTATAATCAGATATGGATGGCATCGGAGGATGAGAAGAAAACTACTTTCGTTACTGACCATGGTCTTTATTGTTACAGGATTATGCCCTTTGAACTCAAAAATGTAGGAGCAATATACCAGCGCCTGGTTAACAAAATCTTCAAAGAGCAGATCGACCGCAATATGAAGGTGTACATAGATGACATGCTCGTTAAAAGTCGAGCTTCTACAGACCACCTCATCGATCTTGAAGAGACCTTCAACATACTCAAGAAGCATAAGATAAAACTCAATCCGATCAAGTGCGCCTTTGGTGTGACCTCTGAAAAGTTTCTGAGGTTTATGATGTCGAGGCACGAGATTGAAGTAAATTTCGAGAAAATTTGAGCCATTTAGGAGATGACTGCTTCAAAAATAATCATAGAAGTTCAGCGCCTAACTGAAAAAATGGCATCCCTAAATCACTTCATTTTGAGATTGGCTGAGCGATGCATGCCCTTCTTCTGAATTCTCAGGCAGCCAAAGAACTTCTGTTGGATGGCAGAGTACCAATGGATATTTGAAGAGCTTAAAAATTACCTCGACTCATCCCCACTATTGACAAAGTCCGAATTCGGAGAAAAATTATTTCTGTACCTAATAGTCTCCTCGACGGCCCTGACGGCAGTCCTAGTCAAAAAAGAAGCGAAGATGCAACGATTGGTCTACTACGTAAATCGGGTCCTGAGGAATGCAGAGACTAGGTACTCTAGGCTAGAAAAATTAACTTACTCTCTTCTAATTACTGTCAGAAGACTCCAACCTTACTTTTAGGGGCACACCATAACGATCCTCATGGATCAACCAATAAAAGTAGTCCTACATCGAACGGATGTTTCTGAAAGAATCGCAAAATGGACGATCGAGCTCATGAAGTTTGACATCAACTATTGACCTCGACCATCGATCAAACCTCAGATATTGATAGATTTTATAGTAGAATATACCATTCCAGCTGAAGCTGAGCTTGAATAAGACGAGACCGGTGCTCCACTATCGCAGTCAAGCCTCTCCAAGGAGAGTGCCGACCTTTCCAAAGATTTTTGGGCTCTGTACGTGGATGGTTCGTCCAACTCCACTGGAGTAGGTGCGGAGTTAGTCTTACTCAATCCTGAGGGAGTCATCGTCGAGTACGCACTGCACTTCGAATTTTCTACGATTAATAATGGGGCCGAGTATGAAGCGCTGATCGTTGGATTAAAAATAGTAAGAGAATTAAAAGTAGATCAGCTTTAAGTCTACAGCGACTTTCAATTAGTGGTCGATCAAGTTAGTGGCAGCTATAAAGCTCGGAAGAAAAATATGATGAAATACTTTGAGAAAGTAAAAGACTTGACTCTGGCCTTCAGCTGTTTCGTCATTTGATAGATTTCGAGGGTAGAAAATGTAAGAGCCGATCTTCTCTCTAAGTTGGCCACTTCGATCTCAGTCGAACTGTCCAAAGAAGTATTTTTTGAGACTCTGAAAAGCCTAAGCCTAGAGAAATCATAGGTCATTTTGCAGACGAAATTCGAGCCAAGCTGGATCAATCCATTGGTCGCCTACCTCAAGGATGGAGTCCTTTCTCATGATCCGAAAGAAGTTCGAAAACTCAGGAATCAAGCCTCTCGGTACGTTTTGTACGAAGGTAGATTGTATAAGAGATCGTATTCACTACCACTGTTGAGATGTTTTCGACCTTCAGAGATCGACTTCGCATTATGAAAAGTACACGAGAGAATTTATGAAAGCTATGTAGGAGCTATATCCCTATTATAAAAACTACTTCGATAAGGATACTATTAGCCAACCTTATACCATGATTTCATGGAGTATGTCAAGAAATATGACCACTGTCAGAAGAATGCAAATGTATAAAAATAGCTGACCTCCGAGCTTACTTCGCTAAGCACGTCTTGGCCGTTCGTGCAGTTGGGAATGGACATACTCGACTATTTTTTGATGATATTCGAGCAGCGAAAGTTTCTTTTGGTTGCAATCGACTACTTCACCAAATGAATCGAAGCTGAACTACTAGCAAAAATTACCGAGGTTAAGGTACAAAACTTCGTCTGAAAGTCAATAGTCTATCGGTTCAATCTATTTCGAACCCTCATAATAGATAATGGGTGACAGTTTGTTGGAATGAGGTTCATCGAGTTTTGCGAAGATCTAAATATCTTCCATCATTTTACATCAGTAGCTCACCCACAGGCAAATGAAAAAGCTGAAGTGATCAATCGAACTCTGCTGTAAGGCATCAAGACAAGGCTTGATAAAGCAAAGGGGGCTTGGATGGACGAACTCTACCACATCCTTTGGGCATACCGAACTACTCAAAGACTATCAACTAGAAAAACATCTTTCGTCTTGGCCTTTAGCATGGGGCAGTCATCCCAGTTGAACTCAAGCTTCCGTCAGCATGGGTCATAGCCTTCAACGAGTAGCACAATCCACAGGACCTCAGAGTCAACCTCAACTTATTAGAAGAAAAAAGAGAGAAAGCTCAGATCCGGATAGTGGCCTACAAATGAAAGATGGTCTGGTACTATAACTCCAGAGTCAGAAGTAAGACATTTAGAGTGGAAGATCTAGTACTTCGATGAGTCACCGTCTCTTAGCCTCAGAGCCAAGAGAAGCTTACCCCAAATTGGGAAGGTCCGTATGAAGTGGTGGAGATCGTTCAGCCCAGAACTTATCGTCTGAAGGAGCTCGGTGGAATAATGCTTCTATGACCTTGAAACTCAGAAAATCTGAGGATGTACTACCAGTAATCTTTTTTTAATAAAACTTCTTCATTTCAGTATTATTGTTTCTTTGTGCAAGAATAATGGGATGACAGAAAAGAAACAACCGAAAGTGGCAATGTTAAAAATAGAAGATGAACCTCGTCCTAACATGAGCAAAGTTGAAGGCCTCATTCATTTTAGACAAGATGGAGGGAGAGGCCCTAACAATGGTCCTTATGTGTTTCCACAGTCCGTTAGGAATAGGAGGAGAACCTCATCCTAATGCGAGTAAAGTCAAAGACCTCGTTCATTTTAGATGAGATGGGGGAGAGGCCCTGACAATGGCCCTTATGTATCCTCACAGTCCGTTCGAATAGGAGGAGAACCTCATCCTAATGCAAGCAAAGTCGAAGGCCTCATTCATTTTAGACGAGATGGAAGGAGATGCCTTGACAACGGCCTTTATGTGCCTCCATAGCCCATTAGGAACAGAAGGAGAACCTCGTCCTAATGCGAGCAAAGTCAAAGGCCTCGTTCTTTTAGACGAGATGGGCGGAGAGGCCCTGACCACAGCCCTTATGTGCCCCTATAGTCTGTTAGAAATAGAAGGAGAATTTCATCCTAACGCGAGCAAAGTCGAAGATCTCATTCATTTTAGATGGAATGAGAGAAAAGGCTCCGACGATGGCCCCATTGTGCCCAACAACAATAGAAGATGAGATCTCCTTCAACCTTGGCTGAAGATAAGATCTCTTCCGAGCTTCAACTACAACTTCAATCTCGGCTGGAGATAAGATCTCCCCCAAGCTTCAAGATCTACATCAATAGGAGAGAAGATGTCCTTCAACCTCGACTGAAGATGAGATCTTCTTCGAGCTTTAACCACAACTTCAACCTCAGTTGGAGATAAGATCTTGCAAAAACTTCAACCGCAACGTCAACAAAAGATAAGATTTTTCTAGACCTCGGCTGGAGATAGGATCCCCCCGAGCCTCAAATTCAACGTCAATCTTAGCTAGAGATAAAATCTCCTCCGAGCTTCAATTTGAACTGATGCAGAGCTCTGAAGAGGACTTCGACAGTCATCCTTTTTGTACTCTCTTTCTTCGAATTTCAAACTTGAAAGTGGAAAGACTATTATTGGGGATAAACTCTGCTTCCATCGAAGTCTAGCCTGGTGCATAGTCTAATACAGGTGGTAATCATGGGAGAGTTTCAATCAAAAATTCTCTCCCTAATAGCTGAACTCATTCAGTGATCAAACTTATCCAGCAGTCGAACCTAATCGAACTTCTCAACGGTCGAGCCCCAGTCGAATTTCTTTAGTCAGTCAAACTTCTCAATAGTCGAGCTCTAGTCGAACTCTCCCAACGATCGAATTTCTGTCGAACTCTCTGGGAGCCAGACTCCTTCCAGACTTCTTCTTCGATCGAACTTCTTCAGGAGCCGGACTTTCTTCGAATTTTTTCTTTAATCGAGCTTCTACGAGAGTTGAATTCCTTCCGAATTCCTTTTTCAGTCGGACTTCTATAGGAGTCGGACTTTCTTCGGATTTCTCCTTCAGTTGAGCTTCTACGAAAGCCGAACTCTCTCTAAATTCCTCCTTCAGTCAGGCTTCTATGGGAGTCAAATTTCTTCCGAATTCCTCCTTTAGTCAGGCTTCTACCGAAGCCAAACTTCCTCCAAATTTTTTCTTCAATCGAACTTCTACGGGAGCCAAATTTTTTTTGGATTCCTCCTTCAATCGAGCTTCTATAGGAGCCAAATTTCTTCCGAATTTCTCTTTCAGTCGGATTTCTACAGGAGCTGGACTTCCTTCAGATTTCTCCTTCAGTCGGACTTCTATGGAAGCCGAACTTTCTCCGAATTTTTTCTTCAGTCGGACTTCTATGGGAGCCAAATTTCTTCCAAATTTCTCCTTCAGTCGAACTTCTATGGAAGCCAAACTTCCTCCAAATTTCTCCTTCAGTCGGGCTTCTATGGAAGCTGAATTTCTTTCGAATTTTTTTTTCAATCGAGCTTCTACGGGAGCCGAACTTTCTCTAAATTCTTTCTTCAGTTGAGCTTCTACGGGAGCCAAACTTTTTCTGAATTTCTCCTTCAGTCGAATCCCTATAGGAGCCGAACTCTTTTTGAGCTTCTCCTTCAGTCGAACTTCTATGGGAGCCGAATTTCTTCTGAGCTTCTCCTTCAGTCGGACTTCTCCAAGAGCCGAACTTCCTTCAAATTTTTTCTTCAGTCGGGCTTCTATGGGAGCCGAACTCCTTTCGCTCCTTCAGTCGAATCCCTATAGGAGCCAAACTTCTTCTGAGCTTCTTCTTCAGTCGAACTTCTACAGGAGCCGAACTTCTTCCGTATCTCTCCTTCAGTCGAATCTTTATAGGAGTCGAACTCCTTCTGGACTCCTCCTTCAGTTAGCGTCCCTCTTGGATGATCCCCTGTAACTGTATTTTCTTTGAAAGTCCGAACTCCTTTGAAATTGATATACGTCAAAGCTCTTCACCCTTCCATGCGGCTCCGAGTGGCTTAGTATCGGACGACTACGATCATCACTATCAATCCACCACAAGCGACAGCGATCCATTATCAGATGGTGATGGCTGTCACCATCAATCTACTGCAGACGGTGCCTCTCTCTATGACTGACTCTATTAGATCTCGAGCAGCCTGCTACCAGGCAGCTGCAGCTATCACTATCAATTTGCTACAAGCTCCATCTATAAAAAGAAATTCTCCATATATATTTTCTCTAAGCTCTCCTCTCTCGCTCAAAAATTCTGCTGAACTTTTTTCTGAGCACTCCATTTCTTTTGCTCAAAAGAGCTGACTTGATCGTCGAAGGATCCTTCCGAAATCACCACCACCGACTTCGGATGAAACTTTATTTTGCAGGTTACCGATGGTGACCTCATCTTCCTCGACTACAAACCAATCCGACGTCAACCAAATTCTCCATCAACATAGAGAATTAAGATTAGGAACAACAAAGAATCTAGATATGGGAATCTGTATAGCAAGCTTGAAAATTTTGATGACTAGACTTAATTTATTGAATATTCATAAATTTATAATTGATTATTTATAAATTTTAATATATAAATTTTGATTTTGATTTTGGCTTATATTCTGAATCAATCTTGATTTAATTATTTGATAAATAATAAAATTAAATCTTTATTTATATTTTAATTATGATAAATTTTAATTAATTATAATCAATAGATTTTGTATTGTTGAAGATGATATCTCTCGATAGTATAGCCATATTATATCCTAAATTTAGAACATGATAAAAATTAATTAAAAAATCTTTATATTTAAAATATTATTTCTTATAATCTAAATGTATGGAATACGGGATGTTTGTCATCACATGGCTACTTGGTTATGCAATTGTTAATACCATTAACTACACAATTATTGATACCATTAATTCAAACATCTTGGTAGTATTTTTTTCTCCCTGTATAATTTGAATTGATTTGCTATAAAATTATATATAGAGAGAGAAAGAGAGAGATGGACTGGGTTCCACTTGATTAGATTTCAGTCCATATTCGATCAAATCTTCGATCGTTGGATTAGCGCGCATCTATATGCATGCGTCTGAAAAAATATGTCTGAAAAAAAAGACATGAGCGCACCTAAAATTTTTTTATTTTTATTTTTTAGATGCTTGCAGGCCCAAAAAAATCACCTTCAATTTTTTTATTTTATTATTATTTTATTTTTTTTTGATGGTGCTTTTTTTTTTTTAGTTTGGAAGGCATCTATTGGATGCCTAAAGGCGCCTTTCGCATTGGAAGGAAAAAATTGAAAAAAAATGAAGGGTTGAAAAAAAAATGAAAGCATTTTTTTAAAGTTTTTTTTCCAAATATTTTTTTAGATTTTTTTAAATTTTTTTCTAGATTATTTATTTCAAATTTTTTTAAAAAAATATTTTATTTTTTTAATTTTTTTTAAAATAAAATATTTTTTTTTGAGATGCATGCCTATTTTTTTAGTTGGCATATTTTTTTAAGCATACACTCGAAAATATATACAGTCAAAATTCGATCAAATATAAGGTAGACTATGATGTATCTATCTATCTATCTCTCTCTCTATATATATATATATAAATATATATATAATTTAATTTATAATTTTATGTTTTTTTATTTTTGGTTTCATTGGCCGGTCGATAGGATTTTCGGCTTAACCATTCAACCAGTCCCTATGGAGATGTAATGGGAATATCTCTGCTAGCGTCGCAGGTGAAAATTGTTTGAATTGAGCCCCGCCAGGCGATACAAGCACCACCACCTCCGTCGCTGCGGCCGCCGTCTCCGTCTCCGTCTCAGCCATCACCCAACCTGGCAACGTGGCACTTCAACCCCATCGCATCCGCCACCACGACGCTATCACATTACTGCTACGATGTGCCACCGAACTCACGATGCGGCAGATCCTGCAAGTCCACTGTCGCCTCATCACCGACCCCCCTCCCCCCACCGTCGACCCAAACCTCGTCGCCGTCAAGCTTATCTCTGCCTCCGCCGCCCGCGCCAACCCCCGCTACGCCGCCCTTGTCTTCTCCCTCCTTCCCGACCCAAACCTATTCGTCTGGAACTCCCTCCTCCGCACCCTCGCCCTCCACCACCTCTGGCCTCTCGCTCTGCGCTACTTTAACCTCCTCCTCGCCTCCCGCCACCCGCTTCCCGACGAGTTCACCTTCACCTCCGTCCTCAAGGCCTGTGCGGGCCTTACCGCCGTCCCCGACGGTGAGATGTCTCACGCCCTCGTCCTCAAGCGAGGTCTTGATGCCAATCTCTTCGTCCGCAACTCCCTCGTCGACGTGTACTTCAAGTTCGGCTGCCCCGCTGTCGCTCGCCGCCTGTTTGACGAAATGCCTGTGAGGGACGTCGTGTCATGGAACACTCTGATCTCTGGCTACTCCTCCTGCGGTGATATCACCGCCGCGAGAGAGGTGTTCGATCGGATGCCCGAGAGGAGCATGGTCTCCTGGTCCGCCATGATAGCAGGTCATGCCCGGTCCGGCGATGTGGCCACTGCCCGTGAGCTCTTCGATCACATGCCAGAAAGGAATGTGGTCTGTTGGAATGCCATGATTGCCGGGTGCACGCAGAATGAGAAGTTCCTGGAGTCCATCGAGCTTTTCCGCAAGATGCTGCAGTCAGGTTGTGCACCGCCCAACGATGTCACCCTCGTGAGCATTCTCTCCGCCTGCGCCCACCTGGGTGCCCTCGATTTGGGGAGGTGGATCGATGGGTTCATCAAGCGGAGGCCGATGGAGGTAAGCCTCTTCTTGGGGAATGCTCTTTCGGACATGTACGCGAAGTGCGGGTGCATTGGTGAGGCTAGGAGAGTGTTCGAAAAGATGAAAGAGAGGGATGTGATCTCATGGAGTATAATAATTTGTGGGTCAGCCATGCATGGCCATGTAGAGGAGGCAATCTCTGGATTTCATAGAATGCTACAATGTGGGATAAAGCCGAATGATATCACTTTCATGGGCATTTTATCAGCCTGCACTCATGCTGGTCTGGTGGATGACGGGCTGAAATATTTCAATAGGATGAGTGATGAGTTTGGGATTGATCCAAAAGTTGAGCACTATGGTTGCGTGGTTGATCTTCTCAGCCGTGCCGGACGACTTGATGAAGCCGAGAACTTGATCAATTCAATGCGGGTGCCACCAAATGTTATGGTATGGGGTGCATTGCTGGGTGGTTGTCGGATCCATGGTGATATATGGAGAGGGGAGAGAGTAGTTCAGCATATACTTGAGTTAGATCCTGGACACTCTGGTAGCTATGTTTATCTAGCACACGTCTATTCTTCAATCGGCAGGCTGGAGGATGCAGCAAAATGTCGACTAAGGATGAGAGAGAAACGGGTGGTGAAAATGCCTGGTTGCAGTTGGATTGAGGTGGATAACACAGTCTATGAATTCTTTATGGGAGATCGGTCTCATCCCCAGTCTGAGAGAATTTATTCCATGATCAATGCATTGAATTTGAGGATGAAGTTGGCTGGGTATATCCCAGATACAACTGTCGTGTCTCAGAGTATTGATGAGGAAGAAAAGGAGGATGCACTCTCGATGCATGGTGAGAAGTTGGCTGTTGCATTCGGACTCATCAGCACGAAGGCGGGAGCCACAATTCGGGTTGTGAAGAATTTGCGAGTTTGTAACGATTGTCATGAAGCAATGAAGTTTATCTCAAAAATTGTCGAGCGGGAGATTGTCTTGCGTGATCGCAGCCGTTTCCATCATTTCAGTGAAGGGAAGTGTTCCTGTAAAGACTATTGGTGATGAAAGATCATTGTATTGGATGCAATGAGCAGGGTAGGAGGTTACTTTGCCCTGTGGCATATGCAAAATATCATCGTTGCAAACATAATTCTGGGCCACTTTCAGGTACACCATCTCTCATATTTTTTTATCAGATGATGTATGTTCAATTCAGGTTGGATCCAGCATTTTATGACACATCAATAATCATGTGTGAGCCTTTCTTTTCATTGGAAAAGGTGATCCTGTCGTCTCAGGCATGTCCGCCGAAAAAATGAGAACTGATTTGTTCATTGGTGAACATATGGTCGTTATTGTTTTCTTCTTCTTTTCTTTTCTTTTCTTCATTCATATAATATTTATTTCGCATGGCCTCTCGATGGTGCTTTCCACTTATTTATGGTAGTCTTTATTCACAAGAGCTGGCACGATCGACTTCGAGGGGAGGGTTCTCCATTCAATCCAACAAGCGGTGTACTGAAATGATGCAGCGGTCCGACCTTTCATCCCGCTCGCTTTCGTAGGGCTGAAATGTATGAATCGGGAAATTTTTTTCTACTCGAGGAGTCCAACCTTTAAAATCTGAACTCAGGAAGGAAAATTCCGAAGAAAGATCCCGAGGCGTAGCAACAAGGAGAGAATTGCGTAAGCAATGGAGCAAAGATAGCACATAAGCAATGGGAATGGGTAACAGAGCATTACTTACCTATTCGATTGATTTTACAAGAATATATGAGGTTGGACTCGAAGAAAACATGATCATATCATAATCATTACCTACCACTCTCCAACCTTCTGCTAACCATCAAGAGTCGGGTTTATGGTATGTATATCATTTGCCAGTTGAGACCTACCTTTGGTGTTGCTTTTTGAAGCTGTACAATCATGTCATAATCATTTGAAACTATATTTTGATCATCATCAATGAAGGGTGAAGTTGTGCAGGCTTTGAGGCCAAGGAATTGTGTGGTTGCCTGAATTTTTAGATACAGCTATAATTAAAAATGTTACATTTGTAAGTATCTATTTGGTTTGCTTGTATCCGAAAATTGCATCTGCAATTTTTGTTTTTGGTTGTTTAATCTAGCGAGAGTGTTATTACACTGCAATTGTCACGCTAGCATTACCTTCATTGACATTATTATCATATTATCACATTATTATTATATTATATTATAACATAATTATAATATAGCATAATATAATATAATATCATTTTAATACTATAATATATTATATTATAATAAAATATCATAAAATATAATAATAGTACGATATAATACAATACTATCTTACACTGTAAGATAACATATAGTAAAACACAATATACGGTACGGTACAACTAAAAATGTCATGTACCTAAAATGGGCACCAAATGACAAAGCGAATACCGACTGCAGCTCGGGAGAACAGCAGCCCATGGAAATTTGAGCCGTAACAATTTCAACTCGTCATAAGCTAACCTCTACTACTGGAATCATACGATAAACAGAGCAGCAAACGAATCAAACTATATTCCTAGAATTTAGATCTAAGCTGATTCAAAACCCATGCTCCAGACCACGTACTTCTCAAAACCCTGGTAAGTTTTGATCAACAATAGCACAAATTTCAAGACCACCACCAGCCGCTTAATGTGAGCTTTCCAAGAGGATCCTGCAGGATAAATTTCTTCAGAAGGCCCTGGAAAACGTCCAACCAGCACATCCCAAAGCCAAACTTAATGCATATCCCCTTCATAGATGAGCCGACAGACTTATGAATTGCAAACTTTCATCACGGAAAGAAAAAATGCAAAGAAACATTCTTCATTGTCATCACCACTTTAAACAAAATACACAGTAGAATCAAAAGTACAGTCATCCACTAGGTACGGAAGATCAAGTGACAATGTGCGGTGAGCATTCTAGGTATGCATTAAACACTTTCAGCATCATTTTCTCCAGTAATCCACTAAACTATGGACACTTTTTGGGCTATGAAGCAAAACAAGTCTATGAGCATTTGCAACTGTCTACTTGCTCCGCAATACAAGCAACACCAAATTTCCTACTCTTTACAATAATTTCAAGAGAAGCAAAACTCTCAGCACACAACACTAATTAAACCAGAACGTGTAACTCCTTAGCAAATCAAACTATGAAAATCCTAATTCCATCGGATTGAATTGCCTTGCCCCCACCCTCACTTAATGAACTATCCTGTGGAATGTCTTTTGAATTTTGTCCTAAAGTTATAATCACACAATTTGTTATTAGGATCAAGACCTGCCATTCACAACAAACAGTTTTTAGCATTATAGCATTCCATCAACAGTTCTCCTGGAAGTATCTTGTTCCCACCGCTCCACAGTTCTTTAAGGATGATCGGCTCCCTCTTCAGCATCTAGTTTGGTCATTTAACTTAATTGGCTCACTGCCATTCCTCCACATCATAATTTACATCTAAGGGTTAGAGCCGCACGACCTCAAAATAAAAACTAAATAAAGTAGATTAGCATACAGGCTAAGGGTTTTAGGAGAAAGATTCGCCAGACAATGAGATGCCCAGACTTAAAATACGTGAAATTCTCCTCCTAAAGAAATACCGAAAAAAGGGTGTCACGTCACAATAATCAATCTAACTATGCATTTGAATCTGCTATTCCAAAAGGTTGCCATCAAACTTAATTAAACTTAGGATATGCTGCATTACTTTCGGTAAAAGAACACTCATGTTCCCAACGCACTCAACCATCGAACCAACCAAGAACCTAGCAACTAACTCCATATCTTCCCTAGTTCTGAAGTTATTGCAGAGAAGCTGCATGTTCCCTACTCCAGAAGCCTTCTAAAGCAAATAATAACATAAATCCTTTCAGGTAATGAAACTCTACAACCTACAGATCAAGACAAAGCCATCTTACCGAGTAAAATGCCAACTTACAGAATAGCACATAGACTAGCAATCATGCATCACCACCCGTCAAAAATTAATCATCATCTTTCAAACAATTTCCCTATCATTGCATAGGAATGGATACAAGGTCCTGATGCCCGATACAAATACATAGCAGGAAGGAATTTAATAGTAAACAATCTTATCCTTTTCCAATCTTAAAACTGTATCACCTTGACAGAGTCTCGACAAAAATACATACAATAGTTCATTTCCAAATAAAAAAGGAGTCCTTTCAGCAATATAGAGGCCTTCTGATATCTTTGTTGAAATTACATCATTTTGTTTATTTATTATTTATTAGGATGCGTTTAGTTATACTTTTTGATTTTTGATTTTTAAAAAGTATTTTTTATTTTTTTTGATTTTTACTATTGAGCAAAAGCAAAAAGTATGTTTGGTAACTACATTGCTATAAAGCAAAAAATAATTATATGCAAAGCAAAAAGCAAAAAGCAAAAAATATTTGCTTTGCATATAAAGAAATTATTTTAATTTTTGATTTTTGATTTTCATGGTGTTACCAAACATTGCTTTTTGATTTTGCTTTCTAAAAATCAAAAAGCAAAAAAAAGTACTTTTTTTTAATGACTAACCAAACGCACCCTTAAAAAAAGACTTTAGCATCACCATCAAAGCCAATAAAGAATAGCTTCCAGAACCTGTTAATTAAAGCACCTTTCTAGCACCACATATCCATAAAGAATAACACCCAGAAAACTTTTCCAATCCTGAGAACCAATTCTAGTAGAAAAGCACACTAACTTTAAAAACACCCTTTCAAAATGCTTCAGAACTTCTTTTCCAGTATATCAAATGCTAGGCCTTCATTCTTTTTTCCTTTTTGGCAAATATATCGGCAAAATAATCACTCCCCACAAATGATTCTCATAATTACTAAGAACAAACAAAGCCATGACAGAACATTTTCATTTGAAACATAGATTCTGTAAACAAAACAACTTAACCAGGGAATCATAAAGCCAAAGTTTTGCCAAAGATAAAGAACTGCATGAGGTACCAAGGAAACACAAAAGCTTACACCCAACAAAGCAATTCATATGATAATATAATTATAGCATTGGCATTACAATATGATATAACAAAATTACAGCATATTATAGTGCAACAATAGTTGCAAGAACTCACAATCCTATTCATGAGGGAATACATTGTCCAACTCCACTATCTGTCTACCACTTGGTCCCTTAATACATGATGTCACTAATTTCACTAGGGTTATTGCATAGTTTTTGTTGCATTTTCTTGTAATGCCAACTCATGATGTCCATGGAAATTTCCATCCAGACATTATTGATGAAATGATCTCTAGGAAAAAGTATACGTTCTATTTAAAACAATAAGTGTACGTATCATCAAATGTTTCACTTCCAATACATCCACAATAATCAAATTACCATTAAAGCACAATTTAATCAATCATTGCTCGATGTACTAAAGTTACAAGAAGCTTTACATCATCTCTTTCAAATAATAAGATGTTTGGCTTGTCTACTGGTCCTATCCACCAGTAAGCCCCTTATCATCAAATAATTGTATATTTTACTTCCAAATTCCCTAGTGATCACCTTTAGGATAACAAGTTTTAGCGAAACATGTTTACACAAAATTCCAAATGAATGAGCTTTATAGAAATGGTTGTTTGGTAGTCTTTCATAAAACCTGTTTTGCCAAATCAACATCATAAAACCTGAAAACCGAGTTTTATGAAAAACAGGTGTCCCCCTGTTTTTCATAAAACCTGTAGGACAGAAAATCGTGATTCGGGATTGTATGTGTTTTAGAAAAACTCAGAAAACCAAAAAGCTCCTTTTAGCTTACACCTAATCACTCTTCCTGTTGAAAGGATCACAAGCTACAAAAGATAAAAGAGTTGTGAAGCTCGACAGAGAGAGTGTAATGCAAGTAACATCGTCCTTATCTATATTTGGTTTGAAAAGATGCCATACATTGTTCTTGGCTTCAAAAAACATTCCTAGAAATTGTATAAAAATGATGGCAACCAGACATCAATTGTTTTGCCATAATAGCTTTACAACCGTAAATCCACCTTAAAGGTACATAACTACTTGATACAATTCTATCTGAATTTGCATATAACAAGGCAACATTTAGTGTTGGCACCAACCTTAATCAGCTTCTGCATAAAAATAAGATCACGCCAGCCTTCCATATATGCAAGTTGAGATAGTTGTTACCAAATAAGGTACACCATACTGATCTACACCGTAATTGGGCATATTGTACCAAGTACCAAACCAGTACATACTCTCATACTGTACAGACGTTTGGTACATCTTGCTATCTCATACTGTACCACATATCGATATTGTAATAGGATGGTGCTGGTACATGATCTAGTATCAAGACAGCAAATCTTGTTGCCAAATTTCTTTCATTCTAGATCTGATATTCATTAATGTCCAAGACTAAACTTGCATTGCCAAAAGACCTTGAGAATCCCATTCAGATTTTTTTTTTTTTCACTCTCCTCTATCCAAAATTCAAACCCTTCCATATGTTGAATAGCATGCTGTCAACTATAACCTTCTCAGAACATCCTGCTATAGAATCTCAACCGCTTCCAATATATCCTCTTATCTCTTCTATTGAGCTGATTTGGATGTCGACTTATCTAAATTCTTGATTCCTAGTTGACAAAACATCAACCTTGACATCATGTCTCCACCACAATCATCTAACATGCTGACTGAATGGAGTCAAGTTAAAGAGAAGAATGAAAACCTTAAAAAGCCAACTGCTAAGTGCATTAATCCTCTCTAATGCCATAATGACACCAGCTAAACATACAGGAATTAATACACACCGGCACAAATCAAGGATAAGGTCACAAAAATATCGAAAAAAAAAGTGGCCCTGCACAGTCTAAAACATGATACCTTATGAATATATCTAAGAGATCATTACTATCTTCCTGTTACACATAGCACATGAAAAAAGAAACTTAAAAAAATACCTTATGATAATAATATCTTGCAATTCCATAGCAAATACGAGCCAATCCACTAGATACAAGAAAATAAATTGGTAGAACAATGACAAAAGTAGGAGCAACAAACGGCAAACAACACACAAACACACACACCCAACACTCTTAGGGACTAAAGCAAAGAACACCCATAGTTGAAATGAAAAAACACCAGATCAGTCAAGTATCCATTACAGAGTTCTACCAGTCTAACCCCACAAACTATTGCATATCATTAGCCTGTAGATGTCAACCTACAAGAAGACACTTGTCACAGGTCCAACAAACAACAAATCATATGATATACCCCAGAAAGCAAATTTGCATGGAACTATAAACAAGCACATATGATATCTGGCGAATTCACCACCCCGTGGAACTATAAACATATTCAATAAAGCAACCAGACTGCAGGGAGTATATCCCTACCGCACAACCAGGTAGCACATACTTAATTTGCACGGCCTCTTATAACATCAAGGCCCATCTCCGTAGGATCAGTTGCTTGCAATTCCACCTGGATGCCATCAAGCTCCCTCTTGAATCTATCCTTGGAGCTGGCATAAAGCATCTTACTTCTCACTCTTGAGGTGTCAGGAGACCTTCACATTAAAGTGAAAAAAAGATGACTGTAATCTATGACATAAAAGTCTAATATTTAGTTAAAAAAATATAAAAAATTACCAGGCAATGAAAAAGATCTTGCTTTTCTGGCAGTTCTCTTCAGTCACAAAATCAAAGTCATAAATTGCATATCTGCATTCATCCACCGGAAGGCTGGCAGTGAAATCCTCGTAGCTCAAAGTAGGCTCACCAACCTTCTCCACAATGACCTGCTTCAGCTTTTCCTCAATCTTGAAAATTATGAAACGGTAAGTTCTCTTTGCCTTCAATTCCAAAAACTTCATCTTGCAATCATCATTCACAGCCATGCCTGATGCTGCATTGGCCTGAAATTTTACACGACATATAAATAATATGTCATAATATTATTCGCAAGACAGATCTTACTATCTGAAAGAAGCCAAACTGACTGCAAGCATCAACAGACACCTGCGCATAAAGAGTTGTGCACTCTGAATCTCTGAAAAGATTGACCACAAACAGGAGCTTCAGCATTATAACCACATAGAATGGGTTATTAAAAAAAAAAAAAAAAGGAAAAAGAAAAGAGATTCAAGAAGTGATCATCCACTAGCATTTAAGAAAATTAAAGAAGCTTGTCAGCCAAAAAAAACAAAACACAAAGAAAAGAAAATTAAAGAAGTTAAAAAGATCTGGTTTCCTTTTTAAGAAAAACAGACAAGGATGTAGAGCCTAGGACGCCGATCTCCAAACAACTCTATCTAGACTTACAAATGTGGCAGTAGTTTATATACCAAAATTTCATCATAATTCGAAATCGATCGAAGACTAACCCTTTTTCCCTTCCAAAAGATCTCAAGTAGAGCATCCATAAAACCGAAGAATCCTCAGAATCCTTCACTCTCATCATACGCTGAAAAGATCTACCAAAACTTGGACACATTTTTTACCAGATAGCAAAACATTAATCAGACACTTGCCAAACTCCAACAACCACTTCCGTGGAAATTTAATCAGATTATGTCTAACCATAGATCCCAGCACAAGCAAATCGGATCCGCCACCGGCGACCAAAGAAAATTGCAATAAATTCATACCGATTCGAAGCAAATCGTCTAATTTCAGACAATCGATCACCGATGTCCGGTCTATCGCCAAAAAAACTCCAGAAAAAAAAAAATAAATCTAAAAAGAGGCAGAAAATCACTTAAACCCTAGCGTCCGCGAGAGAGGAAAGGAGAGGATAGAAAAGGCAAATACCATTTTCGGCGGCGGCGATCGGAACGAGAGCCGCGGAGGAAGGGACGCGACGTGGAGGAAAGGACGGGAAATCTGGAGAGAATCTCGCTCTCCCAAAGACGAGAATAGGCTCCGAAATCAGGGGCTCGGGGCGGGCGTCCGCGATGAGACGAGACGACTATGGCCGGTTGGGGGTGGGGGGTCCTTGATTTATAGCGTGACGGCAATCGCCCGCGGGCCCGCGGCAAAGCAACGTCCAATCCAGCTTCGCCATGGCGTTGCCTTTTGAGATCAAAAGCCTGTGGTTGTTGAGTTAATTACAATGGTTGCCATCAATTCGCGGTGGACGGCGCCGCGGCGGGGGCAGGAGCGTCATCGGTGAAATTTGTTATTTTCTAAAGAAATATTTATATACACGTATTATTTATTTAAATAAATTTATAAAATATATTCAAAATTTAAGAAAAACTATGGTTATATTTAATAATTTTTACAATTTAGATGATATTTTATTTTATCCAACATTTTAATCTATAAATTATAAAATATTAATCAAATCATTAATCTTAAGTATGATTTCAAAAATAATAAAATAAATCTTAAGTGATATATCAACCATCTAAAGATAAAAATATACGCATCAAGTTAATTTTTTAAGATAAATGATTTCATTGATGTTATTAATTTAACATATGGAAACTATCATATATATATATATATATATATATATCAAGAAAGTTTTTATAAAAAGGAGTAGACATTTGATTTTATTTTATGCCAAAAAAAAAAAGTGCCTTCTCATCTGAAAGTGGGAGACTACCAAGGGCAACATTTTAGCTCGCATCAACGTTGTGACTCAACATGAGACTGCGAGCTTTTCAAGACACAATGCAAGCTTTAAAAGAATTTGAACTGAAATAGATATCTTATTGGCTATGATGCATGATTACGAGGTAAATTTTGTGGTATCGTTGGGTAAGAAAACATTCCTATCATTTGAACAAGATGCACGTAAGCATGAGCACATTAGCATTTCTCTCGTAGGAAACCATGCTGCCACCATACGGAGAAAAGAGAAGGTAAACAACGACCAACCATGCCTTCGGGCTTGAACACTCGTCCGGGTTGACCAAAACTCGGCGATTTTATATATTAATTACTTAATTAGTGTTTGCTCATAATGGATGGTACGGTGTTGGATGCTTCCGGTCCAAGCGCGGACGGGTATTCAATTGTCGTAGCTCTCAGATAAAGGCCACCCGGTCCACTTCTAACATGCTTTAAAAGTTCGAACAACATTCCTTGGAACGAAAGATAGCTGACGTATAGGTCTTGTAAAAGCCGCTTCAACATATAAGAGCAAACGGCGTGTTAGAATTAGTCATTTCGTTAGAATCAGATGGTTATGAAGGCGAAACAGAAAGCTAGGGAGGCAAATGGAAGTTTCCCCTTTCAAGCACTCATATGGTTTCCCGATTCCGAGACAGACCTTTAAATTTAGTGTAATTTTAGTTATCACAGCCTGGGCATGAGATGGAAAAACTGAAGTAGTGGCATTCATCATGATAGAAAGAGTGATTCGCTTGTCCAACCATCTCTAAGCCTTGTTTCAGACATAACAGCTAGACCCATGTTCATATCTTACCAATCGTTTTCCCAACCTTTTAACTTTCCCAAAAGAATGTTGAAGCCAACAAAATTTTTCATACAATCAACCATGTTGAAAATAAATGAAAAGGGGGAAAAAAGACCTTCTAATCATTTTAAACTCTCAAGACAACTAAGTATAGCTGTTCTTGCACAAACTAGGAGAGATTTTACATTGCAAACTCTCAAGCAAATCAGCTTGCTGGTATCACAGTTCCATCTGCGTTCATCCTGTCATCCATGCACCCTGACAAGAAGTAAATCAGTGGTATCATGCCCAGGTGGCTCGTGATTTACAATCAACAAATTGTAGCCATACAAAAGGAAATCAAGTAAAAATAGATAGCAAATAATTCTGATATACATAGGGGGGAAGCCTCTGTTGAAGTTAGGAAATCAAATCCATGATGAACACAAATAAACAAAATCCCTCAAAGGTTTTGAGGTGCAAAAGAGAAAAAACTCAGCAGGAGCAACTAAGTACTTACTAAGATATTAACAATCATGAAAGACTAAAATGGTGAAAACTTGATCTGATAAAAGAAACCCAGGACTTACCCCCTCACATTCTTTCTCCTCGCATCCTCATGACCCATAATGCCCATAGAAGTCGTTCGAACAATATGACCAATCTGTGCATATCGAAACACGGGAATGCATGTTAATGTTAATGTATATGAAGCTTAAACATCCTCCCGGAAATCATTTCTGAAATCGTAATCTAGGTACTTCTAACTAACCTGTCTGGAAGGGAGCAGCTTTGATGTCCAGGGTTCAGTTTTCTTCACACCATCATCGAAGCGAGGACTGATGACACCACATTTGTTCAATTCCATTTAATTCAATCACTATTTCACAAGCCCTATAATGATCAACATCGCCGAAATATAACCTGCATGGGTGAACAGGGGAATTCGAAGGTTATTCCCAAACTTTCTTTGGATCAACTTCTAGTATACACTGTTCGTGCGGTCTTGATTTCTCTACTGCTCCATTTTCATTTGATGCTGCAATCTTTACACAGAACCATGCAGGACATATTAGAATAATTCTTAGTATGTGTGAGAAGAGCATGGTGGCAACAAATTAGCTAAACAAGCAATCTTGTAGTGGCCACATTAGGAATGACCATGGTGGCATGAGCTGCAATCATCAGGTCGTGGCTTTATACCTGTTTCGTGTACTGCAAGCAAAAAATAAAAAGATGAATAATATTGTTTTCTGCTGCCAATGTTCATGGATGCTATGACAGCACAATCACAGGAAAGCTGGTACTCTGACGCGGTGGGCAAGCAGTTTTTTGTAATAAACAACCAGGATCGACCGTTAATGAATCTGAAGCGTGGATGGAACATTTTAATCCTTATATCACTTCTCAAAGAGGGTTCATCATTTCTCATTGTTAGATAAATGACATCCTCACCTATGAGTATGATTCCAGAATATATTTGCCACCTGTTAGGTGCGCATCAAGGAAGCTTGTTGGCTCTTCAAACCAGATCCAAGCGAGCGTTATTTGACATCTTGGAGCAGGAACCAGCAGATATCTTCAGTCTCTCAAGATCCAGTCCAGGCACTGAGAATACGAGCCTCATTGTTAGAACCATGGATCGGTTGCCTGGATAAATCATGGACGTCAAATGTATAGAACCTACTGAATCTTTGCTTTTCGTATTCTCTCCTAACCAAATGAAGTCGACCATTCTTGACCATACTATATTTATACAAATAGACGAGAGCTTGCATCATCACCGTAACGATTGGTTCAATGAGTTTATTGGCCTGTATAGGAACTCATTTTCCTAATGATACCAAACATTTGAAGACAAATTACCAAGAGGAAATTATTGTTGGTGACTTCATCCAAGTCTGGTTCGATGAAGTTGATAGCTTGCCAAGGAACCGAATTTCTGCAGTTACATCAAATGTTTTAAGCTTAATTATTAGTAGAAAATTATAAAAGAATACTATCTTTATCCAGATCATCTGTCCCTAAAAAATCTTGCATATTCCTATTAATGCATTCCCTTTTTTATTTTGCACTCTTGTTTCAAGCATCACTGCCAATACACACGTCGCAGTCGTCAGCAAATACGGATTCAACTTGTTTACAGCCAAAAAAAAAAAAATCCAATTTTTAGCACCAGATGGAACAGGGAGTTAAAAGGTAAAAGCAACCCCCAGGAGTTTCACTTACAAATACTACAACACAATCAATTTGAATTACAAATGTAAAGAGATTTCAAGAGTCATCAATCCCAGTCAAATGAAGCTGAAATTTCAATGCTCCAACAGTCCATCAGTATCTTAATAATGGCATCACTATTTTTTTTTTTTTTTTTTAATGTTTTCCATCTCTCCTTTCAAAAAACTACTGTAATTTGTGCATGCAGCCGTAATCACCCACACCATCCAACTGTTTTATTAGTCCTTATACCAGTTTCGGAAGGCTCAGGTTCAGCTGGCCTTGGTGGTTTTGATTCTCTCGGTTTAGCAGGATCAACAAAAATAACCCATCCATCTAGAAATTTGGCGTTCATCCCGTGTCGTGCTTTGTCAGCCTCTTCTATGGTAGCATACCTGACAAAAGCAAAACCCTTGGACCTACCTGATACCCTATCAGTAATAACCTTTGCTGCAAAAAACCAAGCATCGCCATGTTGCTACTACTTTCAGGTTCCAGTGTACAAGAACAAAGAGAATTCAAGCATGTAAGCATGTTGTGGCTTAGAAATTGATGTACCTTCAAGAAGCTGGCCATAAGGAGAAAATGCTTCTCTAAGTTTTCCGTCTGTTGTTAACCTTGAAAGCCCTGTATCACATGGAAGAAGTTATTAAAACAAGTGGAATAGTATGTTGGATTTATTGCATATGTTGCAGAATATACATATGTAAGACCTTCCATAGGCACAAGAATGCTTATTCTCATATTAAGAAGAATTTCTGATTGACTTCACGGCTATCATTACATTGCTTAGCTATTGCTGAAAAAATTAGATCGAAAAATTTCATGATCTAAGAGAGAAATCAAAACCACTTGCTTTGTGAAACTCCATTAGTAAAATGATGAAAATGCAACTATTTAGAGCATGAAGTTTAGAAGAAGTCCAAACTAATCTGCCCTGTAGATCTGGAGCGAAAATTTGCATCTCTTAGGTGACAATCACTATAAAGCACGGAAACTGGGCTACATAACAGTCACAATGGATCTTATATAGAGTTTATATTTTTCATTTCTCTAGACCTCTTAAAGGCACAATTATTTAACAGGATGGTCCCAATTGCATGCACTTTAAGGGGATCATAGAAGTTTGAGTTCATCACATCCTAGGGGAGAAAAGATGTGCACTTTAAACAAGCATTCATCTATCTTGAGCAAACATTGCAACTCGAGAGGAAAGCTAGCATCATGCATATAATCCCAAAATTGAAAGGTTTTCCATCTAATTATTAGAAGCAAAGTGGTCTGCTGAAAGCCAATTGATTATGTGAGAACTTTTTCCTTTTGCTCCCGATGATGTTAGTTCTTAATTGCAACAACCAATGGATTCCAGCTATCTTTCAAGTTTTAAATGTTGCAAATACTTAAATTATTAAACCATATGAGTTGTTGGAAAAAAGACATACATGCTACTTCTAAGATCTAAAAAAAAATGCTATGATTCTAATGAAAGCAATAGACACAGGGTAAGAAACATAGTGGTATGGAGCAAATAAGAGCGCATTTTCATTAAAGTTGATGTTGCCGTCCAATAAGAGGTATCAGGTCCAACTTGTTGTCATCCGCTAGAAGCACATCAAATGAAGAAGAACCTTTAAACTAAATGTTGTCATTCCAAGATCAGAGAAAACCAAAGAACAAAGTGAAATAAAGAAACCAATGCAAAAAATTAGGAATGAAGAATGATTCTCCAATGAAATATTATGACATTGGATCTCTGTTCTATATTTATTAACCTAGACTGGACTATCATACATGAAGATCAAGTGGCTTTTTTTAATATTATATATATATATATATATATATATATATATATATATATATATATATTTATATTTAAAGCAGAAAGATTGGACAGAGACCAATCCAATTCATTAGGACATCACATCAAGGTTTTTTTAGCAGAAATATTGGACAGAGTCCAATCCAATTGATTAGGACATAAGATCAAGTCAAGAAAAAATTCTTCTAACAATTCTCAAATTTAAGAATAAGTTAATATATAGCACCCCTTAAGAGATTCCAGCCTTTTGAATCCAAATCCCCCTTCGAACTTAGTGAAAAGTAGGAAATTTCTGTTCTTCTCTTGGAAGACTTGAACATGCTATACTCAACTGACTCAAACACTTTCAAAGCATGCTCAAGATTTCAATACACTGATAACTTTTATATGTTTGCATGCCTCCATCTTGACAATAACTCCATCAATATGATAACATGCTCTAATAAAAGGACCCTTGTTTACAGCCTGACAACTATATGCAATATAGATATTTGATAAAATGATAAGTGGCATAGCAATTTTGTTTTCTTTTGAAAAGAAGGTGGGAAAAATACACCTCTAATTCTAATTAATATAGACAATCAAGATGAGCATATAATGACATAACGTTGGATGACTTCACATATCCCATTTTGAATGGGCAATACGGCAATACTATATTATCATCTTGAGCATCCAACAGCACATGGCCACGAACGCACAACAAAACTCATGCTAGCAAGCCCTTCCAAAGGCTTGCAACAAGTTATCCAGAATGAACTACTCCAAAGCACTTAAGAATATTGGTCTTTCCTCTTCCTTCAACCAAAACATCTCAACAAAATCAGCTTCCTGCATGAATCATTTTTTCCCTAAATACGACAAAAGATGGTCTAATGATTGAGCTTCAGCGACTTCACCTCAATGATTCTGTCTCCATCATTCTCAAAAGATTTGCTCCGACATAATTTACGGGATTGCCCAGTAAATCCAGCATAACGAAAGCTTCTGCCTCAGATACATGCAATCTGGTTTATCAGAAAAGTAATTTTTGTTCTTACTATCATAACTTGTTTATCACATTTGAATGGAAAGAGTATGCATTAGCTTGCAGAACATAACACTATTCACAAGCAAACACCCGCAAAGTATTATGCTTCCTCAGTCTCTCTCTCTCTCTTTTTTTGGTTCCCATAGGTATAAATTTAGATCTTACAAAAGACCAGCACGGGTATGCCTAAATTTCTTTTTTCCCCCAAATTGGGAGACAATTGCTATTGTAGGGGCGGTACCACATGCAGTTGTGTTATAAGGTTTTCCAGTGTCAAGAAATTCATCTACCCTTCAAATATGACAAATGCTCTAAAAGTTTGTATAAAGTAGTTTATTTTAAATGTTTTAATTATCTTGACAAGATCACTAATCATCTGCTTCTAATGGCTGCCTAAAAACTATTGATTATTTTTTTTCTGCAACCTGGTGAAACTATCATTTTCTGCTGCACATGCAACTTGATATCCCAGTTTCCAAAGTTTGAATGCAACTTAATAGCGCAGTTTCCTTAAGTAAACCAAAATTACAATATTTTAATGATAGAAATACTGTAGAAATGGTTCAACCTTTTCCCTAATTTTTTTTGCTTTCAAATTTGAAACTAAAGCTCGCAAGATGCAAGGACGCCACATCCAAGTGACAAGATTTTCTTTCTATTCCTTTCTGTTGCTTCATGACGTACAAGTTTGCCACTTTTTTCTCCCATCAGACTTTTGCCTCATTTAGTTCTTCGGATAACTGTTGCATCCTTTATGTCCTCATATATCAAATTCCTTAAATTCATAAACTTCTCCCACGTTGGTTCAAAAATTCAGATGCCACCAACAACAAAGAAAAAGAATAACACCATATAATACCACTAATATCAATAGCTCAAAATGCAGTTACGCCCACGACACAGGTAAGAGGCTGTTGGGAATTGTATCCCAAAAGCCAATCATTAGTCTGTTAACGGTTGAGCTATTTTGTATATATAATTGATCATTAATAAATAAAATACTTTGGCATGTTTTTCATCGCAAGTCTTCATCTTCTAACGAACTCCATTTTTGTGATGAAGTCTTTAGTACTATTTAGTTTCGATAAAGTGAAAATTTATCAATTAGTCCTTAAATCAGTTCACGACCAAATGATAGGTTGTTAAATAAGACGACAGCGTCTATCGAATATAAATCGTTGTATGCTATATAGGTTAGTTGTCCTCTTAACCAATGAGTAATGAAGACACTGGTATGGCATATAGGTGAGATGTATGGGTACATCGTCATTGAACGTGACCAACTCCAAAGCATGCTGCTGTCGAGGATGTCTTTGATGCAATATAGGTATAAGTGTCCCTTAGACCTGAGATCACCTTAGTGACTTGCAAGCAACTCACTGTGCTTTGGTACCAGACTAACTGAATTTCTAATTCAGTAACGAAAGGCTTCTGGGCACAGTCAAATACTTGCGAAGTCGGTGTGTGATCAAGATGGAATTGACCACTCCAAGAGTTGGAGAAGAATGTATCACTATATTTCAATATAGCAAAATCTTGGCCAGGATAATCCATCAGATGGATTTGATATTTTGAAATACAATATGGACAATCTGATCAGAGTTGACAGTTGAACTCTGAGGTGTCCTACGAGCATTTTGGTCAAAGGAATGAATTATATGGAAACCATATCCGTATGGGTTCTAAGGAATGGTGTTTTACACATTCGACCAATCCAGCCGTCAGGTATTACTGCTAGATGGTCACTTCGATTGGTACAAAAATTTATTCCCGAGCTATCAGCTTAGGTTCGAACTTAGGTCACACACATTAGAGCTCACAATCTGATCGAATGGTTGATCAATGATTGAGAATCATTCTAGGATTAAACGATCAATACAATTGATCGTTTAATCTAGTGCAAGTGTTTCAGGAGGATTGATTAGCAATTCAATTGCTAATTGGCTTAATTTGATTAAGCCAAAGGGCTAAGATTAAGTCTAATTAAATATGATTTAATTAGATTTGGTTTGAGCTTGATTGGATCAAGTCTAATTGACTTATTGGATAAGTCAAGTGCGAGGAAAAACTAGTCCTAGTCTAACTAGGACTTAGGTCAACCCAATTTCCTAATTTGATTAGAAAATTAAATCTGATTTAATTGAACCATTAATTGGGTTAGAACCTAATTTAATTTGGTTGAGTTGGTTTTGGTTTAATTTGGTTTAAGAAACCATTTTGACCAAGTCATAGATAGAATCCTAGAAAGACAAGGATTCCTCCTTGCGCCACTTTAGTCCCAATGCCCCCCATGCCTATTTTTTTGATATTTTTCATGGAAAATCCTTTTCTTCCTGATCTTCACGTACACCCCCTCTCTCCCTCTCTTTCTCATATGGTACTTGGGTAGAAGACCAAGTCAAAGGAGTTTATTTTGATATTGGATTCTATGAGATAGAATCCTAACAAATCCAAACTCTTCCCAAAAGGTGCCGCCCCCTCTTCCAATTAATCTCTCTTATCCCACGTGAGAAACCCCTTTTCTTGTGCACCTTTCCTTGCTGGTACATGCCAAAAATTATGAAGGGGGCGGCCAAGAGTTGAGCGCCCCTTGACTTGCCCTATTTGACATTTTCTTGTCTAGTATTTGACCTAGATAATGACTCTTCTTTTTCTATATATTTTGAACGAATTTTGGCTTGAAATTTTCGTAGGTTACAGACCTTTGAGAGAGCTTTGAGGTGTGTGAAAATCAGGAAGAGAGAACCTCTAGGCGTTAAGATTCAATAGACACAAAACTAGGTGTCTAGGTAAGAGCAAAGAGAAGAAGAAGAGAGTCTTCTTCTAGGGTTGCTGTATTCATCTCTTCCCTTCCTTCTTTCTTGGGTTTTCTGAGAGTGTCTCACATCTAAAGCCTCTTCTCCTCCTCTTTGAAAGAGTCCAATCTAGAATAAAGGAGGCATCTGATCAACCGTCGAAGAAAAATCAGCGCAATACTAGCATACTGTGCTGATTTCCAGCATCTGAATTTTTTATCGTGATCGTGAGCTCGTGTGGACGACTCCTAGAGGCCGGACGTGTGTACGGCTTGTAACTTCATCCTCAAACCCAGATCAGTAAGTTAGAATGTCTAACTCGCTCAGATAATAGATCTGATCTATTATTTTTTTCATACATGCATGAGATGTGGTGTAGGTCTAGGTTGATGCGATCAACCTTTCCTTCTTGTTTATTTTTGATTTTACATTTAAATGCCATGCAATAATCATATAATATGGTCTTAGAACTAGAGATTATCTGATATTTAGAATTAATTAGATAAATTTTGAGTCTTCCGCTGCTGATCTAGAAAAAGTTTCAAGATCTAGTCCTTTAATAAGTATCAGAGCCAGATTAATTATTATATGATTATTGATACATGCTTGAATTATTTTTGGATTAGATCTAATTAATAATTTGATATTTAAATCTGAAATTAAAATCTTAGATCATACGAACTGCTTTAAGGTTGTCCTGTTGTAAGGTTTACCCCTTACAGTGCAAAGATTGTCCTAGTTCGTATAGATCTAATATTATTCATAAATTTATTAGATATGATCTGATGTTATTTATAATTTATTTTAAAAAAAATTAAATCTGAAAATAAAATTTTAGATTGCACGAACCGATTTTATAAGATTGTCCTGCTGTAAGGTTTACCCCTTATAGTGAAAAGGTTATCCTATTACGTGCTAATCTAAAACTTTGATCATAAAATTTTAGATTAGATTTAACAAATTTTATGATCTGATTAAAAATATTTTAATCTAATTTTAATCATCATAAATATGTTAGATTTGATCTAAGTTGACTTATGATTGATTGATGTTGAAATTATTTCAATTACATGAACTTGTTTAGATTAAATCTAAAGTAGTTTCATGCTCTTCTTACTTGCATACTGATTATGAATCAAACATGCAACTTGGTTAGTAGAACCATATTGTAAAAATATTTTACAAATATAAAAATTATTTTCGAAAAGTCAAACCCCAACCCTCAGCGGTATAGCATGAACTGTTAGGTTGATCTAATTGAAACTAATTAAACCAGTTAGTATCTAAGGTAAATCAGACCGATGGTGACCTCTTGGTGAAATTATGTTTTGATCGAATCATTTGACTATTTGAGCTGACTCATGTCAGCTAGGTAAATCAGTTTGACTGATTTAGGTGCTCCTAAACTAGCCTATTAATGATCTCCTTTAAGCTGATTTGGTGAAGTTAGTGGGAGGATCATGAGAAGCTGTTTCATATGACCTTTCCTCATCTTCAAATTAAATCCTCTAAAATTATTAGGTCCCTAAAATAAAATAGTTATATAATAACTGGATCATAGCCTCCCATTAAAGTGGATGATAATGGATCCATCAGTTGGATCATCATTGGAGGCCCAAAGGCCTGGTGCTTATCGGTTGATGGAATTATCATTCATCATATGATTTCTTGGATACATCTTTCTAAATGGTGGTCAGGTGGGCCAACCAAAGTTGGGCCTGATCATTCATTAGTTGGATGGGCCAAGTATGGTCATGTTAATGGTTGGACTTAACTGGATCCTTTTCTGAGAAGGCTAACTGATCAGGGGCTAGGGCAAAATTTAATTACTAAAAGTTGTTTGGAAAAATAATTGATTATGAATCTACCCTTAGATGCACATGGGTTGGCCAATCAAAGTTGGACTCGTGTGCAGTCTATATGGATTCTAGTACCCACTAAGAAATTAGGACAATTCCTCAAATTGGAGGTAGAGGCTACCAATTCGAATAAAATAGTGGGAGAATCTTTTAATTAAAAGTCCAAATCTTTAGATTTAATGAATTAATTACTAATTAATGCAGATATGGCTACTTTCCTATCACTCCAATCATTGTTGGACAATGATAAGTTGGTGGGATCCAACTTCGGTAGCTGGTACCGAAAATTAAAGATTGTCCTGTAGCATGAATGCATCCTAATAACGGATGATGCATCTAAGGAGCCAGCTGCAGGTGCACGTGGAACTATCACAGACACTTATCAGAAGTGGCTTAGTGATCGAACCACGATACGGTACATTATGCCGACTGCGATGAGCGATGAGTTCAGTCGTAGATTTGAGACGGCTCAGCCAAAGGCCATGCTTCAAGTGTTGGAGGATTCCTTTGGCACACCCGATGACGTGGAGAGGCATAAGACTAGTTGTGCCATCTTCAACACCAGAATGCGGGACGAAGCCTCTATCACTGATCATGTACTGTACATGATCGAGCTAATAGAGCGCTTGAGCAAGCTCGACTTTTTCTTGCACAAACAGCTTGGGAAAGATGCAATACTGAACTCACTGCCCAAGTCTTATCTCCAATTCCTTACACATTATAGAATGTCAAAGCCTGAAGTTGACTACCACGGATTACTAAGATTACTTCAAAACTTTGAGAAGGATCACCAGCTCCACAAGGAGTCGGTGAACTTAGTGGGAGGTTCATCTTCTCGTTCTCGGCCCTTTGAAAAAAGAAAGAAGAACAAGAAGAAAAAAGCTAAGAAGGTGCAAGTTCATGCTAGGACATATATATACAGGACCAGACCAGGAAAATCAAGCCCGATAAAAGTCAAGTTGAATGCTTCTTTTGCAAGAAGCGGGGGCACTGAAAGAAGAACTGTCCTTGGTACATTGCCTACCTGAATCCGAACAGGCAGAGGAAGAAACAAGCTGTTACTGGGCAAGATATTTATATGATAACTCCTTGCAATTTCTCTATTTGTGATATTACTGATTGGGTATTAGATACCGAAAGCCCTTATCATATTTACAATTCGTTACATGGGTTGCAGATCAGTAGAAGATTCAAGCAAGGCGAAAGATTCCTAAACGTTGGAGATGGAAGACCAGTTTCAGTTATAGCTTTAAGAATTTTGAAACTTATTTTTGAATCTCATACCTTATTCTTAGTGATTATCATTTATATCTTAATTTCTTTTTAAATATCATTTCTGTAGGCCTTTTGGCCATGAACAATTATTAAATTTCAATAAAGAAACGAGTTTGTAATGTCATTGTGAATGGTGTTACTGTTTTCTATGGACAATTGAACAATGGTATATATATGTTATCACAACCTGTTAATGTAGTCTATTCAACTCACAAACATCCTAGATTAGATAATGTGACAGATATCTACTTATGGCACTGTAGGCTAGGTCATATAAATAAGAACAGGATACGTAGGTTGGCTCAAGAGGATATTCTCGAATTTAGTGATTGTAAATCACTTTCAACTTGTGAATCCTTTCTTCTTGGTAAAATGACCAAGTCACCTTTTACTAGAAAAGATGAGAGAGCCACTGAGCTCTTAGGTCTAATACATACTGATGTACGTGGACCAATGAGCACAAGTGCCAAAGGTGGATATGTTTATTTCATCACTTTCACAGATGATCTATCCAGATATGGATATGTCTATCTAATGAAACATAAGTCGGATTCTTTTGAAATGTTCAAACAATTCCAAAGTGAAGTAAAAAAATAAACTGAAAATAGTATTAAAACTCTTCGGTCTGACCGAGGAGGAAAATACATTTCCGATGAATTTCTCACATATCTAGGAGAAAATGGGATTCTCTTCCAATGGACTCCTTCAGAAATACCACAGCATAATGGTATATCTAAAAGAAGGAATCGGACTCTGTTAGACATGGTCCGATCCATGATGGATTTTGCCAGCTTACCGATATCCCTCTAGGGATATGCACTCGAATCAACTTGCCATCTTTTAAATAGGATTTCAAGTAAATCTTTGGTTAAAACTCCATATGAGATATGATCGGAACGTAAGCCAGCACTTTCATACCTCAGGATCTGGGGGTGCTCGACTTATGTCAAACAGTTAATTATAGATAAACTTAGACCTAGGTCGGACAAGTGTGCATTTGGAGGATACCCAAAAGAGACCAAAGAATACTATTTCTACCATGCTGATGAACAAAAGATGTTCGTCAGCCTTAGGGCAATCTTTTTTGAAAAGGAGTTCCTTAGTGAAGAAACTGTTGCCTCTAAGATTGAACTTGATGAAGTTCAACAGGTAGAAAGTCCGACACAAAATGCTGAACCTGAGTCGGATGTGATCAAATCATATCCGAAGCCTAGTGAACCCGCACTATTAAGACCATCCGGTAGAGTATCGCACCATCCGGACGATACTACTGATTCTTGATCTAGAATGGTGATCTCATCGAACTCGATGAGGATCCGATCATTTACATGGATGCTATGCAGAGATCCGACTCTGAGAAATGGCTAGAAGCCATGAGATCCGAAATGGATTCCATGAAGGTCAACGATGTATGGACATTAGTTGACCCACCTGAAGAAGTTAAACCCATTGGATGTAAATGGGTATTCAAAAGAAAGAGGCGCAGACGAAAAGATGGAGACCTATAAAGCCCGTCTGGTTGCCAAGAGGTATCGTCAATGTTATGGTATTGACTATGACGAGATATTCTCCCCAATGACAATGCTCAAATCCATTCGGATAATGCTTGCAATAGCTGTCCACCTGGACTATGAGATCTGGCAGTTGGATGTGAAGACAACTTTCCTAAATGGAGAGCTGACTGAAGAGGTGTATATGATACAACCTGAGGGGTTCACATCCACAGATGAGTCTAAGGTATGCAGGCTTCAGAGATCCATTTATGGATTGAAGCAAGCATCTCGTAGTTGGAACATGCGTTTTGATAAAGTAATCAAAACGTATGGCTTCGTTAAAAACGGAGAAAAACCATGCATTTACAAATGGACAAATGGTCCAGCAGTGATATTCTTTGTTTTGTATGTAGATGACATTCTCTTAATCGAGAATGACATTCCCGCACTATAGGAAATAAAAATCTGATTGTCATCACAGTTCTCTATGAAGGACTTGAATGAAGAATCCTACATCCTAGAAATGAAGATCTATAGGGATAGATCTAAAAAAAATGCTTGGTATATCCCAGTCCACGTACATAGAAACTGTGCTGAAGAGGTTTAGCGTGGAGAATTCCAAAAAGGACTATCTCCCAATAGGTCAAGGAATTCCACTCTCTAAGAAGAATTGTCCGACAACTCCTGAAGAGAGAGCTTATGAGTAGAATCTCATATGCTTCGACAGTGGGGTCCATCATGCATATAATGATATGTATGAGACCAGACATGGCATACTACGAGTAGTGAGTAGATATCAGTTTAACCCTGGAGAAAATCACTGAAAGATGGTTAAAACCATCCTTAAGTATTTGAGAAATACTAAGAACCAATGGTTGGTTTATGGTGAATCAAATTTGAAACTGATGAAATTTATAGACTTCAGTTTTCAATCTGACCATGATGACAGCAGAAGCGTGTCGGAATTTATTTTTACTCTAAATGATGGAGCCATCTGTTGGAAAAGTTTCAAGCAGCATACAGTAGCAGACTCTGCTTGCGAAGCAGAGTACATAGCAGCATCAGATGCAGCAAAAGAAGTTGTGGCTGAGAAAGTTCATCACCGAGCTCAGAGTAGCACCCTCCATTGATAGTCCAGTACTGCTCTACCGCGACAGCACTGGCACCATAGCTCAAGCAAAGAAACCGAAGACACACCAGCGGACAAAGCACATTCTGCACCTCTTCCATCTAGTCCATGAGATTGTGGATCATGGTGACATCGACCTTCAGAAGATCGACGAAAAGGAGAACCTGACCGACCCCTTCACTAAAGCCCTGGTAATCAAGGAGTTCGATAACCATAAGTCGAATATGGGTATTAGATACTGTGCCGAGTGGCTTTAGGATAAGTGAAAGTTGTTGGAAATTGTGTCCCAAAAGTCAATCGTTAGCCTATTAATGGTTGAGCTACTTTGTATATGTAATTGATCATTGATAAATAAAATATTTTGACATGTTTTTCATCACAAGTCTTCATCTTCTAACGAACTCCATTTTTGTGATGACGTCCTTAGGACTATTTAGTTTTGATAAAGAGAGGATTTATCGATTAATCCTTAAATCAGTTCACGACCAAATGATAGACTGTTAAATATGATGACAGCGTCTATCGAGCATAGGTCGCTGTATGCTATATAGGTTGGTTGTCCTCTTAACCAAGAAGTGTAGAGACATTGGTATGGCATATAGGTGAGATGTATGGGTACATCGTCATTGAACGTGATCAACTCCAAAGCATTCTGCTGTGAGGATGTCTCTGATGGGATATAGGTATAAGTGTCCCTTAGACCTGAGATCACCTTAGTGACTTGCAAGCAATTCACTGTGCTTTGGTACCGGACTAACTGAATTTTTAATTCAGTAACGGAAGGCTTCTGGGCACAGTCAAGTACTTGCGAAGTCAATATATGATCAAGATGAAATTGACCACTCTAAGAGTTGAAAAAGAATGTATCACTGTATTTCAATATAGCAAAATCTTGGCCAAGATGATCCATCAGATGGATTTGATATTTTGAAATACAATGTGGACAATCTGATCAGAGTTGACAGTTGAACTCTGAGGTATCTAACGAGCATTTTGGTCAAATGGATGAATTATATAAAAACTATATCCGCATGGATTCTAAGGATGGTGTTCTACACATTCGACCTATCCGACCGTCGGATATTATTGCTAGATGGTCACTTCGATTGATACAAGAATTTGTTCCTATGCTACCGACTTAGGTTCGGACCTATGAGGTTACACACATTAGAGCTCACGATCTGATCGGATGGTTGATCAACGATTGAGAATCTTTTTAGGATTAAACGATCAATACGATTGATGTTTAACCTAATGCAAGTGTTGCAGGAGGATTGATTAGTAATTCGTTTGCTAATTGACTTAATTTGATTAAACCAAAGGACTAAGATTAAGTCTAATTAAATATGATTTAATTAGATTTGGTTTGGGCTTGATTGGATCAAGTTCAATTGACTTATTGAATAAAGTCAAGTGCAAGAAAAAACTAGTCCTAGTCTAACTAGGACTTAGGTCAACCCAATTTCCTAATTTAATTAAAAAATTAAATCAGAATTAAATCTGATTTAATTGAACCATTAATTGGGTTAGAACCTAATTTAATTTGGTTGAGTTGGTTTTGGTTCAATTTGGTTTAAGAAACCACTTTGACCAAGTCATAGATAGAATCCTAGTAAGACTAGGATTCCTTCTTGCGCCACCTTAGTCCCAACACCCCCATGCCTATTTTTTGGTATTTTTCATGAAAATTGCTTTTCTTTCTGATCTTCACATACGCCCCCTCTCTCCCTCTCTTTCTCATACGGTAATTGGGTAGAAGATCAAGTCAAAGAAGAGTTTGTTTTGATATTGAATTCTATGAGATAGAATCCTAATAAACCCAAACTCTTCCCAATAGGTGCCGCCCCCTCTCCCAATTAATTTCTCTTATTCCACATGAGAAACCCCTTTCTTGTGCGCCTTTCCTTACTGGTACATGCCAAAAATTATGGAGGCGGCGCCCAAGAGTTGGGCGCCCCTTGACTTGCCCCGTTTGACCTTTCCTTGTCTAGTATTTAACCTAGACAAGGACTCTTCTTTCCTATATATTTTGAACGAATTTTGGCTTGAAATTTTCGTGGGTTACAGACCTTTAAGAGGGCTTTGAGGTGTGTGAAAATCAAGGAGAGAGAACCTCTGGGCGTTGAGATTCAATAGACACAAAACTAGGTGTCTGGGTAAGAGCAAAGAGAAGAAGAAGAGAGTCTTCTTTTAGGATTGTTGTGTTCATCTCTTCCCTTCCTTCTTCCTTGGGTTTTCTGAGAGTGTCTCACATCTAAAGCCTCTTCTCCTCCTCTTTGGAAGAGTCCAATCTAAAAAAAAAGAAGGCATCTGATCAACCGTCGAAGAAAGATCAGCGCAGTACTAGCATACTGTGCTGATTTCCAGCATCTGAATTTCTGATCGTGATCGTAGGCTTGTGTGGATGACTCCTAGAGACCGGACGTGTGTACGGCTTGCAACTTCATCCTCAAGTCCGGATCAGCAAGTTAGAACGTCTAACTCGCTCAGATAATAGATCTGATCTATTATTTTTTTTCATACGTACATGAGATGTAGTGCAGGTCTAAGTTGATGTGATCAACCTTTCCTTCTTGTTTATTTTTTATTTTAGATTTAAATGCCATGCAATAATCATATAATATGATCTTAGATCTAGAGATTATCTGATATTTAGAATTAATTAGATTAATTTTGATTCTTCTGCTGCTGATCTAGAAAAAGTTTCAAGATCTAGCACTGAAACCCTAGATCTGGTTCCTTCAGAGACTTGGTGAAAAGGTCATGTCAATAAAAACGGCTTCCATTTATAAGAAAGAAAAATCAAGAGTAACACCATGGTTGGGAGAGAAGAAAAAAGAATACAAGAGAAAGTTAATACTTTCTCTTGGTTGAGAGTTTTTTCACTAATGCTTTGGTTGAGAGTTTAGGGGGAAAAAATATTAGTAAGGAGAGAAAAGAAAGAAAGTATATTTCTTTCCTCTTGGTTGGGAGTTTAAAGAAAGAAAAAAAAATATTTTCTTCTCTTCTTGGTTGAAAGTAAAGAAGAAAGAAAAAAAATATATTATAATTTTCTTTTACTATTATACCCTTGAACAAAACATATACGGTACCAATTTATGAAAAATCCAAGTCATTGCATTTAACAACCAAAGTTCAGAATTCATTCAATCAATACAACATAAACCAACTAGTAAAAGTTTCAAAACCAGTCTAGTAAGAGTTCCATTCAAAATATATCAGTCATACATTACAAAACCAGTTTAGTAAGATTTCTACACTTCAATAATTTAGTAAGAGTTCTAAAATTAGCTACATAATCAAAAACTACCATTACCATATTCCATCAAGAACCTAGGTGCCATGCATCATTTTTTCCAATATGTTCTTGCGCCTCTCAATCAGACAACCAAAAATGACCCTTGCTTTTTCTGGATTTTGGATGAGAAAAAGATAGACATCATCAAGTGGGACAAAATTCCAATGGCCACCAATTCATTAAAAATTTCTTCTTTTGTATAAACACGTGGCCGACTTTTTTGGATAATAAAATTTCCCTCTCTAATTGCATCAGCAACATTATCAATTGCTGACTTTAAAAGTTCAATCTCTTGATCAACATCAGTTGAAGGCTTTCTTATTTTACCTTTTGAACTTGAACTTGTGGTCTTGGGGATGGCACATCAATTCCATCATTCACATCATCAAAGCCCTCCAACAGAACTTCATTTTGGGATATTAGTTGATCAATATCATGAATAGTATCTGTGTGACTCCCACTTGAGCTAGTCCATCTTTGTGTTTTCTCCTTTGTAGTTTTGGCACCTTCACTTGTTGCTCTATCTTTAGCAAATAGTTCCATTAAACTCTCATAGTTACGAATAGATTTAGTTCTCCATTTTTTAGCATCAGGATGTGTCTTAATATAAGAAATATATATAAGTATGTAAATATTGCATTAACAATAATCAAATTAAAAATCAAAAAAATAAATAATCAAATTCAAAAACATATCTCTATTAATTCCCTCCAAACCTTAGGTTCTGTCATCCATAACTTTGTAATTGAACTCCAAGCAAAACCACTTAATATATTTCTAAACAACTCAAACTACTCATTAAATTCTACCTTGAAAGACTTCAAGCGGTTCTTCAAATGAGTCTTCGTTCAAATTTATACCAATTTTTTCACTCATTTGTTTAATCATTTGAGCATAAGCAGTGGATGTAAAACTTCTATCAGGCCTATTTCCTACTTGGTTGTTGGTAAACCATTGCTTCAATGAGTACATCATCCATATGAGTTGTCCATCTCAAATGTTCTTTTTCTTTTCACTTGATCTTTTTTATATTACTCATTGATAATATCTATGTCATAAAAACACAAAAAATATATAAAATGCCTATTGAATATTAGAATAAAAGTTTTAACCATAAATATCATAAAAAAATTCAAATACAATCAATTGCAATAAGTCCAATATACAATGAAATAAATAAACAAATAACATAGCAATCACCATGGAATGCCATTCATTATATAATCATTCCACATGTGAAGCGCTATGTAATTTCTTAAAAATTCTCCTCACCTAGCATCTTCATCATCATCCATTAAAGTAGGAACCACTTCTCGCGGTGAAGATTGATTTAAAATCTCTCAATCTACTTCATCAATAAGTTTTTCATCAAGATCTACCTCCATTAAATAATTATGCAAGATGGAATATGCCAAAATAATCTCTGCTCGTGTGTCAACCAAGTAATTGAGCTCTATTATGCTTCTGATGATAGAAAATCGTTTCTTTAATATGCCAAATGCTCTTTCTATTATATTACGCAATGATGCATGTTAAAGGTCAAATAACTCTCGAGAATTTTCTGGTGCTCGAGTGGAGTATTCTTTCAAGTGATAGCGCACTCTACTATAAGGTGTAATAAGTCTACTGCTTAACATATATCCCGCATTAACAAGATAATATTTACCTAATAAAAATTAACAAAAATAAGTAATATTTTATTAAATTATAAAAAAATATGAAATTTATTAATTATCTTTACGAATCTCCAGCTTTATCTTCTCTTCTAAGTGTATTTTTAATTATCCTTGAGTCAAATGCCGTCCCTTCCTAGCCAAGCAAGATATATGTAAATTTTAAATTGAATGAGCATGCAGCCAACACATTGTGTTGGATAATCCTTCCTACCATGATATCTTAGGGCATTAGAACAAGGCACTTTCCCACGAACATATGTTCCATCAATAGCTCCCACACAATCCTAACATATAAATTTTATGTAAATGTTCATTTAAATACATATTTACATAATTAAAAATAAATTAAATAAAATTTGATTTATCTTGAAATATGGATAAAACTTACTATTGTTGAGTATTTCTGAGGAAACTTGCTCTCCTGTGGGTTGAACCAAAAATCGATCTTCTAAAGATATTATTGCTGTTAGTACTCTGTGAAAATGACGATCAATAGTCTCACAGAGCAATGAAAGAAGAATAAAATCGTATGATTCCTCATATTATGTGATAATGTGTGAAGAAACTTAGCAACTTGCTCTTCTACTATTGCTCGTTAAGTGGGTTGGGGGTCACCATATTTTTGTAAGATTTCACATAAATTTATAAAAGCTCGTGGTCCCATTCGAATAACATCACAACACTTTTCATTTGTACTTAAATATTTTATTATTTCATCTTGTACTAGTTGTCTTTCTATAAAAGATTGACTAATAGGGCGATCAATATAATTTTAATGATGATGAAGCATGCGTCGCATCACAAAATTTACAATACAACAAATAACTTCAGCTACAGCTAATTGTCGGCTTCTCTTCCACAAGAGAAACTCATCTATTTCTTCATTTTTTTTATCTTTCCATCAAAACACCTATTTTAATTTAAATTTAAATAAAATAAGTATGTTATGTAAATTTGTATGTTGTAGCAACATTATTTTTTTTCCCCATAAATGAGAAACTCTCCTTCCCCATGGATCTCCAACAAAAGAGAAGTTTTTTTTTTTTTAAATAATGCAAGTAGGAAAAGGCCTTACCTTTTAATTTTTCCGACTTTCCTTATATTTTCATTGTTTTTTCCGTCCATAAGAGTCTCAATCGCATGGAAGGGTGTGTGGAGGCATCTTCCTATCTTTCTATTTGCAGGAGTCTCACATGGGAGGTGGCCGCTTGTTTCCATCCGCAAGAGTTTTAATCGGGTGAGAGAAAATAAGCCCTAGGGGTAAAATAAGATTATAAAAAGTTCACTAAAGTCCCAATTCTTTTCTCAAAAAATAAGCCCTAGGGGTAAAATAAGATTATAAAAAGTTCGCTAAAGTCCCAATTCTTTTCTCTCCAAATCCACTTGATTTGGAGGAGAAAAAAATTGTATGTTTGAGAGGGTTTACATTCTCTCCGTTTCTCTCCTTTTCTTTACACCTTGGTTGAGAGAGAAGAACGTGAGAGGAGAAAAGAATAGAAGAGAAAGTACCAACTTTCTCTTGGTTGGGAGAGAACAGGAGAGAACAGAAAAGAGGAGAAGAGAACATATTAACTTTCCTTTTCTTTAGTGAAAAAGATTCCAACCAAGAGAAAGTTAATGCTTTCTCTTCTATTCTTCTCTTCTCTCACGTTCTTCTCTCCCAATAGGGCTGGAAGTGGGCTCGAGCCGGGCCAGCTTCGGGTCGGGCTTTGGGCTTGGCCCGAAGCCATTCAGGCGGGCTTGGACCTAGACATAGAGCCCATTTTTCTTTCGGGCCGGGCTCGGGCCATAGAAATAGAGCCCATTTTTCTTTCGGGCCGGGCTCGAGCCCAGCCCAAGCCCGAGACCAAAGTTGAGCTCGAAACTTTCAGCCCAAGCTTGAGACCGAAGTTCAACTCGAATTTAGCCCAGCCCGTTTTTCTTTAATATAAGACTTAAAACTCTTAAGTTAAAGCCTTAAATTGATTTAGCCAATAAATACAATGCTCCAAGCTTGCACAGAGCCAACAAATATGGAGCGGGATATAGAGAATTGAGTGGTTTGAGTACTACATAATTGCTACAAATTATGATAGCAAATAATGAATAAAGATTTCTTTTCTTTTTGATAAGTGAAAAAAAATCGGGCTAGCCCAATATTTGGCCCAAATAATAAATTCGGGCTAGCCTGTTTGGGTTTGGATTGGGCTTGGGCCTTAAAATTTATAAAATTTTTGGGCCTAAGCCCAGCCCAAAGCTCGAATAATAATTTCGGGCCAGGCTTGGGCAGGGGCGAGGCCCAGCCCAGCTCGGCTTGTTTCCAGCCCTATCTCCCAACCAAGGTGTAAAGAAAAGGAAAGAAAAGAAGAGAAACGGAAAGAATATAAACCCCCTTAAACGTATAATTCTTTTCTCCTCCAAATCGAGCGGATTTGGAGGGAGAAGAATTGGAACTTTAGTGAACTTTTTATAATTTCTATCTTACCTCTAGCACTTATTTCCTTCCACCCAATTAAAACTCCTGCGGATAGAAACAAGCACCCACCTCTCACGTGAGACTCCTGCAAACAAAAAGATAAGAAGACGCTTCCATGCGCCATCCCATGCGATTAAGACTCCTATGGATGGCAAAAGCAACGAAATATAAGGAAAGTCGGAAAAAATTAAAAGATAAGGCTTTTTCCCACCTGCATTATTTCTTTTTCTAAATTTTACTTCTCTTTTTTTTTTGGAGATATGTGGGGAAGGAGAGTTTCTCATTTGTAGGAAAAAAATTAACATTGCTACAACATATATATTTTCACAACATACTTATTTTATTTAAATTTAAATTTAAATAGATGTTTAGATGGAAAGACAAGAAAATGAAGAAATAGATGAATTACTCTCATGGAAGAGAAGTTGACGATCAGCTAAAGCTGAAGTTATTTATCGTATTGTAAATTTTGTAGTGCAACACAGGCTTCATCATCGTTGGAATTATATTGATCGGCTAATTAGTCAATTTTCCATAGAAAACTAGTACGAGATGAAATAATGTAATATTTAAGTATAAATGAAAAATGTTGTGATATTATTCGAATGAAACCACAAGCTTTTATAAATTTATGTGAGATCTTACAAAAAGATGATGGCCTCTAACCCACTCAATGAACAACAGTTGAAGAGCAAGTTGCTAAATTTCTTTGCACATTATCACATAATATGAGAAATCGTATGATTTCATTCTTCATTCATCGCTCTAATGAGACCATTAGTCGTCATTTTCAAAGAGTAGTAGGAGCAATAATATCTTTTGAAGATCGATTTTAGGTTCAACCCAATGAAAAGCAGGTTCCCACAAAAATACTCAACAATAGTAGGTTTTATCCATATTTTAAGATAAATTAAATTTTATTTAATTTATTTCTAATTATGCAAACATGTATTTAAATGAACATTTACATAAAATTTATATATTAGGATTATATGGGAGCTATTGATGGAACGCATGTTTGTGTGAAAGTGCCTCATTCTGATGCCCCAATATACCGTGGTAGGAAGGATTATCCAACACAAAATATGTTAGTTGCATGCTCATTCAATTTAAAATTTACATATAAGGGATGGCATCCGATTTAGGATAATTAAAAATGCACTTAGGAGAGAAGATAAGCTAGAGATTCCTAAAGATAATCTTTAGTAATTAATAAATTTCATGTTCTTTTATAATTCAATAAAATAATTACTCATTTTTGTTAATTTTTATTAGATAAATATTATCTTGTTGATGCGGGATATATGTTAAGTGGACTTATCACACCTTATAGTAGAGTGCACTGTCACTTGAAACAATACTCTACTCGAGAACCAAAAAATTCTCTAGAGTTATTTAGCCTTCGACATGCATCATTGCGTAATACAATAGAAAGAGCATTTGGCGTATTAAAAAAATGATTTTCTATCATCGGAAGCACAACATAGCCCAATTACTCGATTGACACACAAACAGAGATTATTTTGGCATATTACATTTTACATAATTATTTAATGAAGGTAGATCCTAATGAAAAACTTATCGATGAAGTAGATCGATAAATTTTAAACCAATCTTCATCGATAAATTTTAAACCAATCTTCACCTCAAGAAGAGGTTCCTACTTCAATGGATGATAATGAATATGCTAGGCCAAGAGAATTTTTAAGAATTACATAGCACTTGACATGTGGGATGATTATGTAATGAATGGCATCCCATAGTTATTACTATGCTATTTGTTTGTTTATTTCATTATGTATTAGACTTATTGCAATTGATTGTACTTAAATTTTTTTATAATATTTATAGTTAAAACTTTTATTCTAGTATTCAATATGCATTTTATATATTTTTTATGTTTTTATGACATAGATATTATCAATGAGTAATACAAAAAGATCAAGTGAAGAAAAAAGAACATTTGAGATGGATAACTCATATAGATGACGTGTTCATGGAACCAATGGTTTACCAACAATGAGCAAGAAATAGGCTTGATGGAAGTTTCATATCCGCTGCTTATGCTCAAATGATTAAATAAGTGAGTGAAAGAATTGATATAGATTTGAATAAGGCTCCTTTGAAGAACCGCTTTAAGTCTCTTAAAGCATAATTCAATGAGTGGTTTGAGTTGTTTAGAAATATATTAAGTGATTTTGCTTGGAGTCCAATTACAAAGCTATGGACAGCAAAACCTGAGGTTTGGAAGGTGCTAATAGAGGTATGTTTTTGAATTTGATTATTTATTTTTTTAATTCTTAATTTGATTATTGTTAATGCGATATTTACATACTTATGTATATTTTTTTTGTATTAAGACACATCCTGATGCTGAAAAATGAAGGACCAAACCTATTCATAACTATGAGAGTTTAATGTATTTGCTAAAGATAGAGCAATAGGTGAAGGTGCCACAACTACAAAGGAGAAATCATGAAAATGGGCTAGCTCAAGTGGTAATCACATAAATACAATTCGTGATATTGATCAACTAATATCCCAAAATGAAGTTCTGTTAGAGGGCTTTGACGATGTGAATGATGGAATTAATGTCCCATCCCCAAGACCACAAGTTCAAGTTCAAAAGGTAAAATAAGAAAACCTTCAATTGATATTGATTAAGAGATTGAACTTTTAAAGTCAGCAATTGATAATATTGCTGATGCAATTAAAGAGGAAAATTCTATTATCTAAAAAAGTTGGCCACGTATCTATACAGAAGAAAAAAAATTTAATGAATTGGTGGCCATTGGAACGGAGTCCAACTTACTTGATGATGCCTATCTTTTTCTCGTCCAAAATCCAAAAAAAACAAGGGCCATTTTCGTTGTCCAATTGAGAGGTGTAAGAACATTTTTAAAAAAATGATGCATGGCACCTAAGTTCTTGATAGATTATAGTCATGACAGTTTTTGATTATCTAGCTGATTTTGGAACTCTTACTAAATTGTTGGAATGTGGAACTCTTACTATACTAGTTTTGGAATGTATGATTGATATATTTTGATTGTCCTTGATGGAACTCTTACTAGACTGGATTTGAAACTCTCACTAGTTGGTTTATGTTGCATTAATTGAATGAATTCTGAACTTTGGTTGTTAAATGCAATGACTTGGATTTTTCATATATCAGTATTATATGTGCTATGTTTAAGGGTATGATAGTAAAAAAAGATTGTAGTATTTTCTTTCTTTTCCTTTCTTCTTTACTTCCACCCAAGAAGAGAAGAAATTATTTTCTTATTTTTTTTTTAAAACTCCCAACCAAGAGGAAAGAAATATACTTCCTTTCTTTTCCTTTATTTTCTCTCCTGACTATTATTTTCTTTTCTTTTCTTTTCTTCCCCAAACTCCCAACCAAAGTGTAAGTTAGTATGTGTAATAGTTCACGAAGAGAAGCTGAGAAGCAACTACTACATGTATTTCTATGACTATCGCCAGTCAGAAACAAAGATTTTAGATTCCAAAAAATGGATGTGAAACATGGTGACAGATCCTAACCACTCGTTGCAAATTAAAATCCAAAATCCACCACTACAGCGAAGAATCAAAACGCTTAACCAACCAAAGACGATAACTTTAACCAGCAGAAAAAAAAAAAATCACTAAACAAAGATATGAATCTTATTTAATCTGAAGAACACAAGGAATGCCCGATGGTTTCTCGAAAAGAATTATGAGAACTCACGGAAATATAAGATTTTCGGAACGTAATCACAAGAAATACAGCCAGAAAGAGAGAAAACCTAGAGCTCACCGCTAACAAAGAGCTTGGTGGTAGTAAGTGGAGGAAGGTTGCCGCCGGCGGCATCGTCGTCCGATGGGAAGGAGGAGCTTTGACGGACGGGAGAGAAGGACCACTTCCATTGAGGAAGAAAGGAAGGCGACGCCCTCAGGACGCGGCGAAGTCCAAACGAGGAGGAGAGCGCCATTGCAGAGTGGAGGCCGAGAAAGAGGAGCCAGAACCCTAGACTCTCGCCCCTTCTTCGAATATGGTAAGGGAGTGGCGGCTTTACGCCGGTTTCGGTATGGTCACCATCCGCTCATCTAATGGAGCCCACACCGACCGACGTGGGCCAACTGCGTACAGGGGTTTTGTATGTTCAGCGCGATCCCACCGTTAGATCTCGCGACGTTCGCTTCGAGAGCTGTGCTGATGGATGAATGTGGAGTTCGGAGTGCTTTTGAGTTGTGACTGGAACGCGAGCCAACAGACGGCATCGCAAAAGAAGATCAATCATGCTTTCGGGCCAAAGATACAGCCCGAGCCCAGCCGACGCTGCAGGGAAGGAAAGAATGGACGATCTGATTACTACCATCCCCAGATCAGTTAGGACACGAGTTTATTGAGTAGTGGTCCGAACAAATGAAGTGGTATGAACGTAGGAGGGTAGATATTAGGGTCTGTTGGAATGGCTGGACCAAAATCACGTAGGCTTATGAATTTGGGGGAATACAATTATTTAAATAAGACTGAGCTACACTGATCTTTATTAATAAGGCTGGATTGAGATCATTTTTAAAAAATACTTTCTATATCAAAAAAATTATTTTTTTCTTTTTGACCCGTAAGCGCCAATCACCATGTACAAAGTAGTAGAAAGTATTGCGCATCGTTGTTTTTTCTTATGAAATGCAAGACGGCCCAATGACGCATATATGTATAAAGATAGACCGGTTTAAACCTCACTTAAGTGATTGCACTGGTCCAAACCTATGATTCTACAGGATTTTGAGTTTATTCATCCAAACAACCCTAAGTTACGGTGATGGAAAGGGTTTCTACAAGATTTTGAGTTTATTCATCCAAACAACCCTAAGTTATGGTGATGGAGAGGGAACGATGAGGTAGAGATGTAGTCCGACCGCCATCCTCTTGCCTTGACAGAGGAGAAATCCTTTAAATCGTGCAACCGCACGGTGGTTGTAAAGATCACGTGAATGAAAAAAAAAAAAACCAAAAATTGAATATGAAGCCGCGGATGGATATATCATTATCCTAGACAGCCCATCAGTGATTGCTGATGTGTGATGCCTGACACCTCTACCATCCTATGCACAAGCTTTCCGTGGCGGGCTTCCAGCAGGCAGGAGAAAGTAGAAGAAACCAGACGTGGTTTGCATCATGTAGGTTGTTACCAGCGGTGATAATGGGAAGGGTCTCTCTTCCCCGGCCCGCCGATAATTATGTAACAGGTGAGTCGGCAGTAATAAAATGGCGTGAAGGTATATAACACACTGCATTACAGGTAGCAACTAAAAGGTCCTAAACTGCCACGCATCCAGCTTAACAAAAATCCATCATCTATCAAACATCCGAAAACACTTTCTAAGTTTGAAAACATGAAACATCACTGCAGCTTTACCGTCTTTTTCTTTTTTTGGTACATACAGCTTTACTGTCTTCAACCCACCGATAACCTTCCAGATGGCAAGACCTCACGATCACAGCAAAACTATCAGGTACACAAACCATTTCCATGCATTATTTATCTACAATCAAGAAGTTGATAGTTCGTCCACACTGCCAAAATTAGGTCTATTCAAGAGGCTTCAGCTGTGGAAAGATGCACTTCAGCAATTGCCTCCCTCAGGAAGCTGCTTCTGCACTTAGATTCGGAAGTGCTAACTGCATACTCTAAGACTTCCGTATTAGTTTTGCCATATCCATCCAACAAAAACCTTTCTCCAGCAGCTGGTAACCTGAAGAATACAAAGACTCCGTTCAAAATCATAATTCAGATGCATGGTGGGGACATAATGCCATCCATATAAACAAAGCTGGAAAGAAACCTCCAATCCAAAGGCTCAGACGCATTGCTAGTACTGCCGCGATTTGCATGTTTCCTTTCAGTACCACTTCCTCGAGAGGACTTGCCCTTGTGCTTGTTCTTGTGCTTCTTTTTTTTGGCCTTGGGACGTTGCTGATGGCTCTTCTTTACCGTGTGCATCATGGATGTGGCAGGTGGATCATATACCTCAGGCGCCCATTTCACATACGGCTTCGTTGTTGGGGATATCCCACTTTGTGCACGGCCTCCCTTCATGGCAGAAACAAGCTTCAAAGAACTCTGAAACAAACATCAGCATCATCAATAAATTTGGAATAACAAATCCAAGCTTCCGAACCACACCCTGCACATATGCTGCCTTTCAAGATTAAAACCATGGACAATTTTTTGATGCACAAATGCTTTGCACAGGATTATACCTGATTTTAAATATTAATGGAATTTATGAACAATAATAAATCACATGATGCACTGAGACTCGACAAAAGAAAATGCACATGATTATGCATAGACACCCCAATTGGCACTTCTAAATCCATTTTTGCAGAGTGACTACACTAGACATTATTGATGAGACACACACACACAAGAACCTCTGTATGTCAAAATATAATTAAACAAATAAAAATGCACATTATTGATGACTTATATAGGTACGCACGTACCCACAGAGGATGGGAGCATGGAGCAAACATATAGATGGTGTCTAGGATGCAATATGAAACGAACATAGAGGTTGTATGCATAGATTATCTTCTGGAGGAGTTATATGCAGTTCCTAACATAAAAGACATACAAAAATTACCTTTTTTCCAACCATTTAGCCATGAATTTGTTCCATAACAGATATAAAAGTTGACTAAATATGAAATTCATTCATAATATTCTTGACATATTTTTCAGTATCTTATGAATTTTTGACCTCTCCTGCGCTGCTCATGAAACTAGAGATCAACCAGAATGTCAAGAATGACAGGTGAATCATATGGCGGTGAGCACTAAGTACACCTACATGATTGTAGTTACCAATTAAATAAATAAAAAGTAATTAGATAAGAGGAACTTACGGGCAGAGACATCAAACGTGCATAAGCAGGCCTCTCGATTGTGGAACAACATAGGCCTTGTACTTGTATGCTCGATTCCTTGTTATTTTCCTTGATTGACAAAGTAACCAATGGTATCTCCAATGAGCAAGGAAATGTTGCACATTTGCTCAAGCTTTTGTGTTTGTTTGCATCAAATGAAGCAGAATGGCAGGACTCTTGGCAGGTTTTGATTTCCTTTGAATCGAGTGCTTTATCTTGATCAGAAGTTGCATTAGGGCCAGATAGTCCTCCTTCAACATTTGGAACATGCGGGAATGCACTGGGAGCAAAGGCAGCTTCCCGCACTACATAATGATCTTCCTCATGGACAGAAGAAATGTAGAGAGCCTCCTGATGTGTGATCTTAGCAGTTTCTCTCATATTGCAACATGCACACTTTTTATGTTCTACATGTGATTTCTCACAGCTAAGGCTATATACATATGTCTCACAACCAATATCTCCAGAAACCACATTAGCACAAGGAGTGGGACCGTCCATCCAGATGCTATTGTAATGAGAACTGTCAGAGCATTTACGTTAAAAATTGATCCATCTTATTTATTCAAATTAGCATGATACATTAGCCAAAGATTTTTCTTTTTTTTAATTAAAAAAAAAGTTGCCACAAAAATCATCTAAAATGATCCTCACGACAATGTGAATATCATAAATAATCAATTCCTATTACATATAAAAGACGATCAATTCACAAATGACCCTTTTAATAAACTTCAGAAACTGTTAATCCAGAAGTTGTGGGGGATGAAGAAAATAAAGGAAGAAAATTGTCAGCGAGAAAATCAAGTACATCAGCATTAACAACAAAGCTTGCAGCATCAGATCAGGAAAGATCCAGATACAAATGATAACCCTAATGGCAAAAATAGTCATGCAATAACAGAAAAAATTCTACAAGAATGACCAATTTATATAGACGATAATGATGATAAACGGTTAGAAGCTTAATCGAATGCTATAAAACACATAAATGCTTTAAACAAATCTAGAAGCGTTATAACTCACGCTTCCTGTTCAACAGAGCAGTTCAACTTTCTTGCACTCATGGCACTCTGCATAGGGTGGTCCATACTAGACGATGCAATTCCTATTGGAAGACCATACAAGATTTTGTTACCTCAACATTCAAGAAGCAGATCATGCTAGGTAGAATGGTACATGCAAAATACAGTTCTAAGTAGTAAATAACTTCTTCTAAGTTCGATTACTATCAAACAGAAAATCAAACAGTAATAGACCTACCAAGTATAGGCAATTCAAATAGGAGATGGAAAAGTAACCATTGGCCCTCAAAAGAAACAGTAGAAGATCGAAGCTAAAAAACATTACATAAGTAATGCCATCCTTTTCTGGATAGGAAATGTTAACTCATACCTGAAAGCACAAGTTATTATGTATGCATGTCATGCAGATAGACAGTAGTTACATAGAATATTGAATAACACATGGGCATATGCAAATTACAGCATGCATGCATGATGCGTATATTACTTTAGCAGGCAGTCAAGAGATCCATTCAGACAGTGGAATAAAATACAATAACTTGTCCCACAAAGAAAATAGTAGAAGATTAGAACTAAAGGACACTAAAGTATTATTAACGGTACTAACAAAATTTACATTAACCAAATCACGTATGACATACAGTTCCAATCTTATATCTGCTATTGTTTTTATGCTTGCAAGTGCACTTGTCATCTATATTTATTTTAAAGAAATGTAGCAAAGCTTCTAATGATAACATTATTGCATGATAAAAGTGGTGGTCATGTTTCAAGTGGGCTTGCCTTAAAAACAAGCAACTGGAATTAAAGATCTTTCAGACAACAAATTTGCTGTGTTGCATTCATCCTAGCAAAGCATTAGTCCTTTGCAAACACAATAAAGAATCATGAATTTATAAGATCGAATGGAAAAAATCCCACAGAACAAATCTGGAAATAACAGAGGCCGGCATAAACAAACTACTATTCAAGTAAAAAGTTGTGGTGTCTCGGTATAGCATGTTCTCAATGTGTCAGGAGTCTAAGTGTAACACTTTAAGCTAATGAATAAACAAATGAATACAATAGTTGAAATGTCTAAGCAATATTTGCCCAGCAGTGTTTGCTTGTATTTTTTCAGAACTGGGTATTTTCATTACTCTGTTGATGCCTTTATATAATGTATTCACAAATAAGCATGCCACTGGTGGTACAAGGTTCATCAGATTGATATTGTGCACCCACCAGACAAGTTGCACAATACCTCTAATAAATTAAACAGCTCTTGCTGGACACTCATACAAACACAAGCTCAAGATCCACATTTTTTGGACAATATACGCTCTTGAGTATTTAGATGCATATGTACATACATGCATACACATATCATATTTGATAATGTAGAAACACTGTACATATATGAATATGTACACAACCCGAAACAGACTGCAAATTGATGACACGGCAACATAAAAGTGGGCCATGGTAGTGGAGATCATTGGTTTTCTATGTTTGGAAAGCTGTATCATAATAGTTTTTAGAGATGGCAGCAAAGGAGAAGGTTTCAGATTTCATGCACAAGTATCTTCACAGTTTCAGATAGGTCTAAGCATCAACAGTCTAAAGATCGTGACAAATAAAAAAAAGGAAAATGAACAAGGGCAATCATCTATTATTAGAAAATAAAATCTCTACATAAGAGAAGAACGTGGCTGTTTAAATAAATACACCATATAATGCAGGTGGGTGCATTTCACACTTTTAGGACTCTTGCCGAATGAACTTACTGCATTCAAAAACTACTTTCAACTGACCATCTGAGAAGTAAAGAATTAAGTGTAAACAAACATCAAAAGGACTCCAGATCATCAAAAAATATAATAAAAATCAGGTGACGTACATGTCCACTGTACGTCATTTAGCATGTTCAATTGAATAAACAATTGCCCCAGATTGGGCCGCTTCTTAGTGATATCTAAAGATTTAGAAATCTTCGATATGAATGCTAGTTGTTGATTGCAAAATAATGAACAATCAAGTATCCCTGATAATCTAAAAATGCACAAAATATGAGTGCCATGGAGCTCAGAATACTTTAAAAAAAAAAAAAAAATCTGATTTAAGAGGTCAAAAGGCATGGAAAAAGAGAAGTTAAAAATGGAAACCCACGTATATAAGAAAATTAGCAACAGTCAATGCTGCGCCAAATTAAACCTTAACAGTAATCAGACATTTTCTTTGTTAACAGGAGAAAAACAGAAAAAGAGATTGAAAGATGGTTATTGAATTCAATAACTGACAAAAATGCACCCGTCCTAAGAAAATAAACCAAGCAGAACGCTGAAAGAGAACAGAATAATAATGCAGAATAGAGAGAAGATAAGAATGCACACCAGGAATCGGAAGACAGGAAATAGAAAATAAAAAATAGATCGACAATTACCTCGAACCAAACTTCGCGCTCTCCTCCCAATAGCTGAAGAAAGGAACCAGAACCGAACCAAACACTCCTCGAAGTCAATCTCACCGCCAATATCTAATCCCGAAATCGATCCAGAGATTTCTAGACGTTGGGAAAGAAAACAGAGAGAAAAAGGGGAAAGAAAAACCTAGAAGAACCGTATCGCCATTCCTAGAAGCTATTGCTGACTCAAATTACCACGCCGACTCCACTTCTCGAGATTTTTCAGGCGATGAGAGCAAGAACCGATGTGGAAGGAGGTGGCTGAGCGGATCAAGGTTGTCGACCGGTGGAGGAACTCTCCGAGCATCGTAGGCATGGTCGATGCTCGCAGAGCAGGAACCTTGTCAGGAGATCCAACAAGCCCTGATCCGATGCTCCCCTGCTCCAAATCAGCCCAAAACAAAAAAGGGGAGAGAGCGAGAATTTGGGTGAAAGAAAGCGATCGAGAGCGCTTCCGATTGGGAGCACGGAGAGACGAACGCGGATAACGGCGGACAAGAAGAAGAGGGTTTATAGAAAGAATGGGAATCTCGGACAAGACGACCGGCAGGTGGCGGTTCAGTGGCCTTATAGAGACCGACACGTGACTCTCGAAGGTCGGTTGCTTGCTGGATGATGATGGAAGAATAACTTTTCACCAAAAAAAGATGATAGAGGGACAACTCGCGGGAGGTATAGACTACATAAATTTTTTATACGGACATTCGATCTACCGTCGGTGACAACTGCAGAATAACGGGAGTTTTTGGATATGTTCTCATATACATCAAGTCAACGTCCGCATAAAACTATTCTATAGCTGAGAAATGTCAGAATTTAGATTTTTTGTCGTGCTACGAACGACCGGGGAGACCGAGGTCGCACTTTTGGCCAGTCGGGTAATGTGAGCTCGGCTATGCGGGGTATAGCATGGTACAGTCGCGAGGACAAATGGAGATGTGAGTAAGTGATGACGTTGACGTGCAACTAGATTGCGGGCCCACCTGCGTCTAGAGTATAAAGCGCCAAGGACAGCGTCTCCAGATGATGATGCGCGTTGGTGTGGAAACTGGAAAGGTTTCACCGAGCAATCGCACGTGATCTCAATCGGTGAAGGCTGACGGTGAATCAAAAAAGCACGAGAGTCGAGGGGGAAGAAATGTTGCTGTTTGCTCGAGCGCAATATTTAAACCGTATTCGACGTGCAGTTTTGAGATAGTTTTAATTTATTTAAATTATAGTATAATAATATTAATATTTAATAAAAATATATTATAATTTATAAATTAATTTTTATTAGTAATTTTTTATCAAAAAATTTAAAATCAATAACCAACTCTACATTTTTTTTAGTTTTAAATTTATCATCAATCTTTTTTTTAATTATTTATATATTTAACGTTTAAGCTTCCTCCCATTTTCTCTATTTTTCTCTCATCCACCTCTTTTTTTTTTCTCTATTTTATTATTAATATTTTTTTAAAAAAATTATCTATAAAAATAATACTATGAACAACTATATGATTTCATTAATTCTTAATTCAAACTTAAAAAATATCATATAATTTTTATTTTATTATTTTATAATTTAATAAAATTAATTTTTATTACATCTATTATATTTAATTAAATTAAATATTTAAAATGATATTAAAAATAAATAAAATAAAATAATATTATTTTATATTACTTTGTATATGATAGCTTATCGATGCAGCTAATTTTTATCAAATACTTAGACTAATATAGCTATAACTCAATATAGCTACTGCTATAGCTGCATATCAAATACATTCTTAACGAACACTACTTATGCATTCCCATTTCATACTGATGTGGCTGTTAATATAGATAGCCATGTTAGCCGATATTAATCAAAGGCTGATCGCTTCACAACTCTCATTCATTTTCCTCCCTCTCATTAGAACAAAAAATCATATGATGCAAGCACCGTAGAGTAATATATGGGACATATTTTCTATTTTATCATGTTCTTTCTAATATTAATTGTTGCTGCGATGCTCCGGATAAAAAAGTCAAGATCGATTTTACACCGAGCTGGAGAGCCGAAAACTTTGATTCCATTGAAGAACCTACAAAAGAAGTCCTAAAACTAAAGAAGAGATCCTTCAGTTTATGATCATTCGATGATTAAGTCAGCCGGAGTTCAAGAATAGATAGTAAAAAAAGGATAAAATAGAGAGTACTGTAAATTAAGAAAGAAAGAAAAGAGAAAATTTTAGATTCCTTTTTATAGAGGAATCAAAGAATTTAGCAAAGTTTTCATCTAGTAGGGCTCAGCATCAACTTATCTTTGGAGAGTCCACTTCCTTCCTTTATATAGAGGAGTTTGTTAGATAATTTTATAACCACCTGATCTGAAAGATTGAATTTGTTAGGTGGCTTTAGATAACCATCTCAATTTGTTAGAAATTGGTTACAATAAACTTACCAACGGTGAAGAGATCATAGGTTGGACCATACGAAGGAGAGGTTGCTCAAAGATTTCACCGAGGTCAGTAGGAGGTCGGTTTAATGCCGATGTGCCCTTGATGCTAATATAGGAAAGTCACTTAAATACCGATGTGAGCAGGAAGTTGGCTTGATCTTGATATGCTCTTGATAGGGAAGTTAGTACTAATGTGATATGCCTGACTTGATATTGGATAGTGATGAGGTTCTACGATAAGTTGGCCTACAATTGAACTCATTTAGTATTGCCACATGGTGAGGGATCGGTTAAGTGCACTAACATTAATTTTAATATATATATATATATATATATATATATATATATATATATATATTAAAGTTTTTTTTACTAATAGAGTCATTAGTCTTATAAGTAAAATCAAAAAATATAGTATTTTCTTTCTTCCTCGCTTTTATAATATACTTTTTACTAATTCATACTATATGGCCAAATAATACATATTAAAAAAATTAAAGATCAAATAAATTAATACATCCCTCCAGATAAATTAATACCTAGTTTTTGGAATATGAAATTTATCAATATATAATCCACAGCCAGATAATATACACTAGTAAATTAATCATCTAACAATCAAATATACCTCCCTAAGCAAATTGATATATAATTTCAGAATATTATGTTCACTAGTACATACTACACATATGATAATATATATTCATCGACTTCCTAATACATACTATAATTTTCTTTGATATATACCTAACAGTGATTCAATACACACATTTAGATAAATTGATATATAGTTTTTAGAATATAGAGTTTACCAATATATAATATAAGATCAGGTGATAAATACCCAGTGAATTAATCATTTAGCAACTTGATATATATATCAAAGCAAATTGACATATAGTTTGCAGAATATTATATTTATTAATATATATTATATGGTATGGTGATACATACTTATTGACTTTTTGATATATATCGCAAGTTTTTTTGATACACACTTAGCAATGGTTAAATACATACCTCCAAATAAATCAATATACAATTTTTAGGATATGATTTTTATTTAGAGATATAGACTGGATGACTATTGGGTGTATATCAAAGAAGCTTATAGTATATACCAAGAAATCGATAAATGTGTGTTACCAAACTATGTAGTGTATCATAATGAATATAATACTTTAGAAATTGTATATTAATTTGCTTGGAGGTATGTATTGGATTGCTAGATAACTAATTTATTAAGTGTGTATAATATGTATTGATGAACTTCATATTTTGAAAACTATGTATTAATTTATTTAGAACTATGTATTAATTTATTTAGTATGTATAATATAGTCATATAGTATGTATTGATAAAAAGTATACATTGAAAATGAGGAAGAAAGAGAATGTCTTTTTTTTTTAATCATAAGACTAATTATTCTATTGGTATAAAATGTCTTTGATTTTTTGATTTATTCTTTAAAATTGATACTAAAATAAATATGGCAAACTATGAGGCTCATCCTATATAATATTTTATAATGTCTATCCTATAGTCTTTTTGTTCCTCTTATTAGCTATCTCTACATGGAGGATAAGTGCACCCCACCTTCAAGTCCCCATTTTTGAAAAAAAATTATTGCATGGGCTATGCCAGCCGCATGCTGTGTAGGCAATATATTCTCTTTTTTTCTTATCTCTCTCCCCTTTAGAAGATAAATTAAATATTATGATATGACCAAATAAATTCAGCATAAAGTTGATATACAACCGACATATGCTTTGCAACTTCTCCATATAATAAGGTCTATTAGGGTATCAACTAACTTTGATATCGATTATTATGGAGTCTAGTGATACTATGACTATAGGATCTTCTTGATACCACTTGCATTGCACTCGATCACGTATGGATATCATAACAAAAAAAAAAAGATAAGAAATAGCACACAATCAAGTATACATGGATTAGACTAAGATCTATCTCTACGGAACGTGCAAACTTCACTATGAAAGATAAAAATAAAAAAATATAAGAAAAATATATCAGTCAACTCTTATATAAAAGTCTCAACATAAAGCCTCCAAACTCTTACAAAAGTTCTATCAAACCTCTCAAAAAATTTCTCAGCACCTCCGGGATGTTACCAACTTTTCGATATAATAAATGATTCATCAATCGGAGTTATATAAACTCTAAAAACCCTAAACAATATTTCAGTAGGAAATCCAATTCCAAATACATCCATGATTGATTCTGGACCATCCGATCATGACCAACTTCTTTCTGGGCCGTCGGATCGTGCACACAGCCTTCTGATAAAGCCTGGATTGCTCTTGAGCCGTTTGATCATGATCGGCTCTCTTCTGGACTGTCGGATCGTGTAAAAGCAATCTTGATCATGCCTAATCAAGCCCATAATCGTCTGATCATGACTGGCTCGAACCAGAGTCATCGAATCGCAATCGATCCAAGGAACAGTATCGTGGCCTTGTGAAATGGCATGGAAAACTGTTGATCGATCCATGCGGGCCATTAAGAGTCGGCGATCTATGATGGACCGCATGAGACAGGCTTCGGCGTGCTCGCTGGGCCTGCACGGCATAGTGGCCCGCGTGGACCGCATAAGGCGGGCTTGGGTGTGCCCGCTGGGCCTGCGCACGTCCACATGGCCCATGCACCTGCGCCCATGCGACGATGCACGTGCTCGCACACCTGGCTAACCCAGTGCCATCGTACGCTACCAGTCTGGGCCATGCCATCGATCTATGGACCCCTTTGGTGGGCTCAAAGGCCAGCTACCTGCTCCGACCTTCTTTGGCATGTATCTTCTCCATCTGGACTCTATTTAGGCTGTTCTTAAACTCGTTGGACTACATTCGTCATCTTGGATCTCGTTATAGACTTATTATGGATGAAATCACAAGATATTTTCTTCAACAATCTCCACCTCGACTCGATGTTCGACTTTCACCTATTTTTGAGAGCATGTGATTCGTCTTGCCCCCATGTCCTGAGGCATGCCTGTTATCTCATGGATCGATAAATATGGGAGTTGAGCTAGGCCGCTCGATTTCATCTTCGTCATGGGCTGTGTCCACTCTGACCAAAAATCTGCTTGAGGTAATAGAAATTTCATTCTGCAATATCACCTCTCATCCTTCCGAATTCCCCTCTTATGTCCGATCCACCTCTACTTGGAGCTCAACCTCGCACTGAACTCCCTTTGGCTCCCGAAGCTCCACCTCGTACTGAGCTTCCTGCCAAATAATAATTAATGTCCTCTCATTCTTTTCTTTTCCTCCAATATCATTCTATCACCATGCATGACCTTCAGGATTCCATCACTAGCTACCTATTTGTAATTATTTGAATCCAGTCTACTCAGTGAGATAAGATTTCATCTAAAATCAAGTATGTATCAAACATTCCCTAATCTCCTCATTGCACTATCATGTGTCCTCTAGCTAACCGTTCCGATGCCTCTGATCATATAGCTTGATTCATCCAGCAGATAAATAGTGCCCTCACCATCCTCCAAAAAGTCAAACTGCTCATTTCTAAAACAAACATGATATATGCATGCAAAATCTAAAATCCACTACTGAAAAGAAATAAATACCCTATCAGATATCTCCAAGATATCATCGTTTGACTCGCTATTGACCGTCGCTGTAGTAGCCCTCATCTGATCTCAGAGCTGCAGCCAATCTCCGACATGATGTCCCAACTCGTCGCATCGATAGCATCTAATCTTGCTAGGATCCCTCATCTTGGACCTGAATCATCTTTCTTGCGATCCTCTGCCGCTCCATCTGTTACCATCTACTCTTTCAAAAATCGTCAAAACTGAGTTACTGCTATCTAAGCTCGAAGCTGGATTCTCCCTCCTGAGAATCTCATTTTGAAGAATCGCCATAGTGACCTTATCCATCTTGATGGTGCTCTTTTCCACTAGAAGAGTAGTCATCAAAGATTTATGTGAAGAGAAAAGCACATTAACAAGACCAACGCTCCTAGTCTTCTCCTCAAGCTTCTCACCTACACTAAGAAGATTAGTGAGAATCTTCTAAAAGTGGCTAAAATACTATTGCATGCTTTGACCTTCGATCATCCATAGTTGGTAGAACTATCTTCAAAGAAAAAGGATGTTGGTGAAGGACTTCGCCATGTACAAATTCTCGAGCTTCGACCACAACACCATTGCAGAAGTCTGGCCAAGTACATAGATCACCATCTTATCCATCAGGTACATGTGGATGGTACTCACCGTCTGCATTTGTAACTACTCTCAGATCCTCTCCTTTATGGTGTTCGGCTTTCTTTTATTTAAAAAAGAGCATTGATTAATCTATGTTGGATGAACACATCCTTCATCCTCGCTTACCACAAGAAGAAATTGCTCTTTCCATCGAACCGATTGATCTTCATCTTGATTGTGATTGTCTTCTCCATCTTCTTTGATCTCGATCAATACCATCACGATCTGAGCAACCACGTGCTCTGGTATCGTCTGACTTTGATACCAATTATTAGGATATCAACTTACTATGATACCGATTGTTGTGGAGTCTAGCCAGGACACCACAACCACAAGACCTTCTTGATACCACTTGCGTTGTACTCAATCACATGTGGATATTGTAAGAAAAAAAAAGAATAAAAGATAAAAGATAGTATACAATCAAGTATATGTAGATTAGACTAAGGTCTATTTTCACGAAATGTGCAAACTTCACTATGAGAGATAAAAATAAATAAATATAAGATGAATTATCATTCAATTCTTGGACAAGAGTCTTTCAATAAAAATTCAAAATTCTCATAAAAGCTTTTTAAAATCTTTTAAGAAACTCTCAGTATCTTCAAAATGTCACCAACTTTTTGACGCAAGAAACGGTTCATTAATCAGAGTTATATAGACTCCAAAAATCCAAAAATAATGTTTCAATAAAAAATCGAGTTCTAAACACATCCGAGATCAATTTTGTACCGTTCGATTACGATCAACTTCCTTCTGAGCCATCGAATCATGTATACAGCCTTTTGATCAAGCCCAGATTGCTCTTGAGCTATCCGATCGTGATCGGCTCCATCCTAGACTACTAATTGCCCAAAAGTAGTCCTAATCATGCCTTATCAAGCCCACAGTTGTCCGATCACGATCGGTTAGAATGAAAGCCATCGGATCACGACCGATCCATGGAACAGTATTGTGGACTGCGTGAAATAGCATGGAAAACTACCTATTGGTCCATGTGGGCTGCTGTGAGCTAGCGGTCTGCAATGGACAGCGTAAGGCAAGCTTGGGTGCACTTGCTGGGCCTGCGCGCGTCCGCACGCCCACGCGCTTACTCGCTTGCTTGGTCAGCTCAGTGCGTGGTTGGCCCAGTGCGGTCGCACATTGTCGGTCTGGGCCGTGCCGCCGCCTATGGGCCCCTCTGACAGATCCGAGGGCCGGCTACTTCATTTCGATCTTCTTTTGCATATATCTTCTCCATTTGAATTTTATTTAGATTGTTCATGAGCTTGTTGGACTCCATTCATCGTCTTGCATCTTGTTCTAGGTTTATTGTGGATCAAATCTCAAGATATTTTTCTCAACAAAATTAACTCCAACTTATTTAAAAGCTTAATCGAGTAGACCAGACCAATAGTAGCCACTTTTGAGGTTGCACGTCGCCTGATGTGCCCAACAAAATCTTCCAACTCAGTCAATTAACCATTTGACTTGGTAAGCATCCCAAGCTGACTTAAATCCTCTTACCTCAAGTGATGGCCTCCTTCCACCATGTTGAGAATTAAAACCCATAACAATTATCATGGACGGTGACATTACATCTCAAGGCAGTTATGCCATATTCGGATAGTTATAACACATCTCTCAATAATTATTGCACGTTCTATTACATGGCATGACTTCGGAAACTTGAGACACGATTCATATAAAAGCTATAACAACAAAGAGACTCACATGCCTCCTACCCCTCATATTTTGCGCCTTATCCTTCTTCAACACTATCATAAAGCTCTCTAATTTAAACATCAAAGGATTTGAGTAGAGCTAAATCCGACAAGTTCCCTATTTTGTGGACTAATGATGATGGCCTATATTAGCAATTCAAAGACCGACAGAAATAACTTTCATATTATGGTATGTAAAAAAATATTTAAATAATTGCATGGCTTTTTTTGTAATAGATACACTTTGAAAGTAAAGAATATGCAGTAGTAGCAAAAGTCGACTCACACCACATGACATACTGCCTTATTGGATAATGTTATCTCATGTAGAGCTATAGAATGGTTAGCGGTGCTTGGAAGCTAGTATGAATACATTTAAGAGGCATTTAAAATTCAAGTTTTAGTTGTTTTAAGCTAAAAAAAAATTTATTATAATTTTTTTTTTGCCAACCAAACAAGCCTAGGCTTATATTATTTTGGAAACTTGCAATTATGATTTATTTTTTTAATAAATTAGATAAAATTAAATTAATATAAAATAAATATATTTATGAAAATTAAAAAATAAAATATTTAAAAATCAAAAAGAAAAATTTGCCATCCTATCAATTATATTATTAGTTTATTTATAGATATGTATGAAGCTTCAAAAAAAAAATATATTTGTAATTCACAGTTCACAAGTCAAAACCTTACCATCGAAGCCTAAGCAAGCCATTCTTCGAATTCCTAATTTGGTTGTCCATTTTTTTGGTTGCCGAAAAATCGTTATTGTTATCCATCAAATATCCCTTTCGCATATCGGTCAGGTGCAACAGCCTCCATGTTCTCACCGCAAATCAGCCAAGAGCCTCCTGGACCGTCACATGACCGTTCAGATTTTTTTTTTTTTTAATTAAACCGCTTAAAGTCTTCCTTCACTGGTTCATTCAGGATCGCTACTCGAGCGATCTCAACCGTCCACTAGCTAACGACCCAGCGGTCAATAGCACCCGCTCCCAGGGCCGGGCATTTACGCCACCGGCCCACCGCTTGAGAATCCCACACCTCCCTCCGTTGCTGGTCCGAACCGCTCGATCCGCGCGAACCAAATCTCTTCCGCTGTTGCCGATCGAGCGAGTGCGCGTAACCAGAGAAAGGATTGGAGGAGAAGAGGCGACGGAGACGCAGGAGGCAAGGTCGAGCAGGGAGCTCGCGGCCGGAGTCGGGGTTAAGCTGCTGAACAGGATCATACCAAGGCACATGCTGCCGGCGATAATGAACGACGGGGAGCCGGGGAAGCTGCTGGCCGGGCTGACGATTGCCCATGGAGGGGTTCTTCCAAGCATTAACTCGGTGCTGTTGCCCTCGAAGTCGGAGAAGGCCGGCAAGGGGTCCAAGTCGCCATCCAAGGCCGGCAAGTCTCTGAATCCCTGTTCTGAATTCTGCTGAACTTGAAATCCGTATAATATATTGATAAAAAAATGTTAAATCTCATTAGTTGAAGGAATTGGAGAAAGTTGTTTTGAAACGTGCAAGGAGGGAATTTGAATTTGAGGAGGGTTCCGCAAAATTTCGGATGAGGGTATTTTGGTCAAAGTGCAAGCTTCTGCCTGCGGTACTAATTGGGTCAGGGGAGACCTAAGTCGGGGGATTTCTTATTCTGAAGAAGGGAACGGAAGTCATGCGGTGTTCTAGCGGCCAGGGGTTCCAACGGGCTGTTGCTTTGCCTGTAAGGAGGTTCTTTGCTCGAGATGCTTCTACTAAGCTTTTTGTGGGAGGTAGGGGTCGACCCTCCTGTTCAAATTTGATCTGCTTTTCTATTGAGATAATTTTTAGGATTTTTATCGCATGAATTATATTTTATCCTTTGATGTTGCTTCACGGCCTTGCTATTAATTGTGATCCACTCGCATGAAATAAGATCGTGAACGGGTAAAATTAACATGGAAAGTTGGGCGAAATGCTTTGGAATCTGAGTAGAAGAGAAACAACTGCATATATGTGCTGCACCTAAGCTAGCATGTTGCTTGACCTCTAAATCTCCATAGCCTTCTCCATCTGATTGTCTATAATCTGGGCTTGTGTATCATACTGTGTGAATTTGTTGGCATCCATTGTATGATTGGATCATCCAAATGCGAATTCTACAAGGGAACCTCTTGAGGTAGAGGGATTTGTAAATCATCTCACTCCATGAAAAGTATATCAGGACAGTCCTCGAATGCAAATTGTCTGAACCTCTAATCATCGCAGAATGATGTTTGAGTCCAGGTATGGTCAGGCACTGAAAAATGCTTTCTTAAATGAAACTTTGACCTGAATTTTTTTTTTTTATCTCCAATGCTCTTTCCAACTTTGTAGTGGCTTCCTACATTGAGTGCTTATAGACTTACTGTTTCCTTATCCATTTTGTGGTCTCGTTGATCCCATTGATCTTGGAGGTCTTTCTTCAGGGGTGCTTCTCTATTTTCTTATGTTATCTCTGAGTTTCATCCCCAATGTTCTTTCTAACTTTGTAATTGTTTGCTACATTGAGTGCTTAATAGACTCACTGTTTCCTGATCCATTTTGTGGTCCCATTGATCCCACTGATCTTGGAAGTCCCCTTTTTTTATTTTGAACTTTCTATTGTTGTTATATGCTACATTAATTCATCTGATCTGCCATGAGTATTTATTCCTATTGTTGAACTGATGATGAACAAGATATCTTGATGTCAAATTGCCGTGGGATAAACAGGAAGTGTAAGTTCAAATGCCAGCATGAAAAAAGGGAAGAGAGGAAAAAATGAGAGGGATAATGCAGTAGGACAAATAAAATAACAGAAGAGAGAAGGGAGGAATAGAAGAGGATTATTAGAATAGAGATGTGGAATTCCTCACAAAGATAACACCTATTATCACTCAAATAAGATCCTAGTGATAATAGAGTTTCATCAACCGAAGCCATAAACTGGGCATATATACATATGTGGGACTCATTTTATAATCGTTCTCATTTTCTGTCTGATAAATCCAGAAGTACAAGATAAAATAAACAACCTAAAATTGAATTCTCAGTATTTGCTTCCACCACATCCATGTTGTTAACCTACATAATATTTATTGGTGACTTCTCAATCTGCATCATGTGTTTGGTGACCAGTCAATGACAAGGTCCAGGGTAAGTCATTCCGCTCCATGCATCTTTCCTTCCAGATTTTTCTAAATGATTCATTTGCAGAGGGTGATATATCACCTTGCTTTTCACTTCCTATGTGTAGATCAGAAATGGATAATCATTAATTGGATTTGTCTCTGATACATCGGTTCTATGAGAAACACATTAAATGGATCTGTTGGTTGGTTTAGTTGAATCTTGTAAAGGGGCTTGATTTCTGTCCTGATGCAAGCTAGCAAATCCTTATTAAGTTCTCTGGCATTTGGTGACTGGTGAACATAAATGGTTACCTCTTTATTTAGCCATTACTTCCCAACTTTGTGATGTCTGAGGATAGTGCTTCCACATAAAATTGCTATATATACTAGTAATTGCATTAGAAAGATTCTTTTGTTCTTTAAACTTGCCACACATTATTCGTTAATATGGAAATGTCTCTCTTGATGTATAAATAACCATAGTCAAGTTAAACTGAAACCACATGCATCAGGCATGGATAATGTTATGTTATATCTTCCTTTATGGAGTACCCTAGCTTTCATGCGAACATGCTACAAAACAAGGTGGTCATAGCATGGACTTAATGTGGTTCTTAGGAAGCTGGGGGAAGGAACAATATATGACATAGGAAAGAAGAAAAAAAAGGTGCAAAAGAAATTGTTTAAACTATAATAATTTAAGTAAGTTATCAAATTTGACTGTTACATAGGTTTTAAAATGCACTTTTCATGTGATGTAGGAAATCTTTCAACTCTGTTTTCTTTTATCAATCCAGGGCTTGAATAACAATTTGTTACGGTTATCATGCACATGTTCAATCTCACACACATGCACATCCATGTGCCCATTTGTAGACGTGCACATGCAGACATATGCACTCACATGCATGAACATAGAAACTACCCACTTACTCATGTAGACACAGAAAAATAAACTGATGAGATAAGAAAGGTAGCACGTTATCCTTAAATCTTTCTCCCCAGACTTAGATCTAATGTGCCTAAAATATATAAGAATTTTAAAATGCTGGTACTTCAAGTAAAGTCTTGGTGTTGTTGTGGTATATTGAGCTACAGGCCTTTCATATGATACCAATGAAGCTGCATTAAACGATGCTTTCTGTCAGCATGGTGAAATCATAGAAGGTATTCTGATACATTGTCTAGACTTGTTTTTCTTTGCATTCTTTTATGATCTGATAGATCTCTATTGAATGAATCATGTATGTATGTGACAGTTAAAGTAATATGTGATAGAATAACTGGGAAGTCAAAAGGATATGGCTTTGTTCAATTTCGTATGGAAAATGAAGCAACCAATGCACTGCAAAAGATGGATGGTCAGGTATGAAAAAGTGTCCAGTCATGGATCACATGCATTTTTTTATCCTTCCAGTGTTCGTTTTGAATCCACGGTATTCTGAATCCAGAAATCTTGAACATGCTGACAAGAAGAATTAAGTTTTAAACTGCATTTTACATGTTTACACTAGTTTGCTTTTCAAATTATCATGAGAGAAATATCTACTTTAACATGTTGTTTCAGTTGCTGGATGGAAGAAATATCCGTGTGCATTATGCAAACAAGGGATGAAAGCTCCTTCTTTCAAGATTTATGGATTGTAAGTAAGATTTTGCATGTCCTCCTCCTATTAATTCATTGTGTTGATTGTGTTTAGCTGTCATATCTTTTTGATGGAGCAGTTTAGCTTTTGTGTTAATGTTATGCTTCTTCTGAAGTCTTTCTGTTAGATAAATATTTCTGGAGCTGTCATATCAGCTTGTTGAACTAGGTGATCTATTGGGGTGAAAGTTTGAAGTGTGATCATGAAATTAGATTTATCCCCAGACAACTTCCTATATCACTTTCAAACAGTTGCCTGCCAAACCTAGCCTGTCTTGTATAATATTGCTGTCATGGTCATTGGAAATCAGGTTAGTAGAAACTAGTTTGATTACTAATCTTGCTAATGACATGCTGTAATGATAAAGGCTGCAAGTCATTGAATACATATGTTGAAGTGTGAAGAAGTAAAACTAAGTGCACCTGGTCATCTTAAAGGCCTCGGTTGCTGCATGAGTTAGCAAGAGTTTCTTAGATTCTTAAAATTTCCATGCATAGCTCATTTTGATCGTTATGAAGAAGCATCATACTCATCTTTAGGTTTCTGTTCTAACATTTTCTCGTGCATTAGCTTAAGCTGTTCCAATGAAATAGTTTCCGATGAAATGTGGCAACTTCTATTTTAAAATTTTCACATTCCTTTTTTTTTTTTTTTTTAATGACTACTCTGGAAGCCATTTTGAAACAGGCGATCTCTCATGCAGCTTCAAAAATCTAAGCCAACGAGAAGTTGGAAAGAAGAATATCAAACAATAAAGATGATATTCAAGTTTCAAGGTAACAAACTAATGGACTATGACTTTTCAAAGGTGGGTCGAAGATAAATGAAAGAGTTCGACCGGAGGATGCATCAAAAGGTGGACCAACGCCTTGTGGGAAACTAAACTTCTTGAGTAATAATTGCAGTCTGGTCCTATTTGGTCTCTCTCTCTGATCCAAATGAAGAACCAATCTCATTTAAGTAATTTCTCGTGGGGTAGTTTGTTTCTGAGTTTTTTCTAAAACAGATATATGAAACATGATTTCTATGAAAGATGCTTTATGCATAACTATTTTTCGCAAAATTTACTTTTTATTTTTTATGACTTGCAAGTCTTGGTAAAGCAGAATTTTAGAAGACTATTAAATAACCATTTTTATAAAATTCATTAATTTTAAATTTTATAAATTTATTTTAGTATAACTTATGGGTAACTAACCTCGTAAATTGAAAAAAAAATATTAGAATCTTTTTACATGCTTTTTTTTAGAACCAGGATGCTGGCTAATATTGGGACGAGATAAGAATCGATCGCAGATCTCTTGTGACACCAGAGTTTATCGACTTGCCATCCTCGGTTAAGAAAATTAAAACTGCATTTTCTTTTAACCTTTAGAGGGATTGTTTTGGATGCCTATTATAGAATATGAAAAACATTGATAGGTAGCCTGCTTTAGCATGAGAACAAACTAAGAATTTCGGTTATATAAACATAAAAAAACAAGCATGAAGTATTGGAGGGCATTATGTTCCCACTGCTGCAAATGGTGATGAAATCGTGCAAAGATTTTGAGGCAACCGAAATGGTCTGACAAGACGTTGACGGTTGAAACTTCCTGTTGGGGTATGTTACATCCACGAGGATGGACAGCAGGTGTCCATATCCTAAGCTATAAAAAATAATAATAATAACAAAAAAAATTAATGAAAAGAAAAACACACACTTCCTTCCCCACCGTTTCCTCTTCATCCGGCCGTTTCACTCTGCTTCGCTGAGTTCGGGCGGTGCGGTCAGTTTTGGGGTCCAGGTCTTGGCCGGGCTTTTCGGGGAAGGGCGAAGCTATCGTCGATCGGGGTGAGGAGGCCGAAGGACAGGCACTGGGAGGGGGAGGCGGCCGGTGCGGCGTGAGGACATAAATCGCCATTATAATTCTCGGCACAGAAACCAGATTGATGATAATTCGCACTTATATTCTACAGATTTCCTTTTCACACTCTTGAACATAAGGCTCCCAGAGTGCTGGACATTATGATACAAGAAATGAAGTCGATCTAGTAGCTAAATGCCACAGCATAAGCCCCATGTTTTGTTCTAGCCACATTGAAGTCCAATAGTCACTGATGATTTAGGTTAAATATCTCTTATAGGCTTATAATGCAAAGATCCTTTCATTATGGTTCCATAGAAGATAAAACTTACTTGATATATACTTCTCTCGCATCAGAATTTGTGGATCCTTAGTGCAGCACCGGTGGAACAAACATGAAAATCATTCGAGAAGACATCGTGCAACGTAGATTGTCCTGATTGTCATAGGCCCAAGCCCATCCATAAACCGCCTTGGCAGAACATAGATCGCCCGCTTTCCATAATTTATTTCTTGATGACACGTCCTAGTTTGGCAGAACAACCGATAGAAGTCTGAGCACGAGAAACTTCAAAATAGAGCAAATAAAATCTATTTCACAAGTGCTACATCTTGCAAGCCGCCGTATGAGATGATCATGCACAAATCATAGACGATTACCCAAAATAAAAACGCGCAAAAATGATGGTGCACATAATCAACAGATGTAGCGCAGAGAGATGTGACAATGAAAACGTTGAAAGAACGTACCCTTTTACACAGGTCCCAAAACTCGGTTAAAATCACCAAAGTTCAGAATCATATGCACAATCAGGGAAAACATAAGCACAAAAACTATCGTTAAGTATGAAGGCAAAAGTTTGCAATATCATCAATGGAGATGGTACGCAAATCATCAAATAAACTCAACCATAATAAGGCTTATTCTAGGTTGAGTAATCATCTATGAAAATGCTTATAATGCTTCAGAGGCATGAATCCACCAACACATGGCCATGAAGCCACTTATCCCCGTTGAAGGTAGTGCAATGAGGTCGACACCTCCAATTTTTCAGCAAGCATCCTAAGGAACATATTTGCCAACTCTGATCAGTCTTCAGGTTGAAAGGAAGCTGTGTACTAAGGAAAGCAATATATATAATGGAGAATCAATCGATTCAAAATGTTGTAATTTTGACTGCAACTGATTCTAGAGCACTCTTATAATGACTGATTTTCCTAGTAAGCCGAATCTTGCAGGTCAAAATTTGATGGCTGTAGCAGTTGACACGCTGACCAGCCTTAAACAGACCTACTACTATTTTGCATCTACTTCCCAGCTTCCAGGAAAATACAAGTCACACGCCTTCTGAAGATTCTTAAAATCTTTAGATGAAGCATGATATCTGTATTGTAAGATTTCTAAAGCATTTTTTTAATAAAATATTATAGTTAAAAGCCCAAAAGACAGCTTGAATTCACACAGAACAACTCACAGTTTAAGACCTGTTTGGCCAAGCTTTTGAAAGAAAAAAAAAAAACTTATTTTTTTAAAAAAATATTTATTAAAAAAAATGTTTGATCAGGCTTATTTTAGAAAATAATTTAATTCTAAGTGATAGCAGTTTTTTTGCTGTAGAGAGGAAGTAGAAAATTAAAGCCTCTTCTTGAAACCGGAAGCAAAAATAAAAAATTAATTTTTTTCAAAACATAAATATCCTTACTCAAAATCATTATTTACCACAACTATCCTATTTATTTTCACCTAACCCTCCTATTATTCTCATGCTGCCTGACATCCTCATTATTTTTTATATTTAAATTAAATAAAAATAAAAAAAATTAATTAAAATTAATTATAATGAATATTTTAAATTATTTATCTATTTAAATAATATTAATTATAGAGTAAATCTATAAATAGTTTTTTTCATAATTTAATAGTCAAAAATATTTTTTTTAAAAAATTTACCAAATACAAATTACTTTTCAAATACCGATAAAAATACTTATCAAATAAATTTGTCAAATACAAACATTACTTTTTTGGAAACTTCATCTAAAAAAAAAAATTATTTCAAAATAAGCTGATTTTTATAGCTTGACGAAACCATAAATCATTTCCTCCGCAGACCATATGCTACAATCTACCCAAGGACCAAGGTGCCAGGTAAAAGCAGTACCAATGATATTAATTAGTTATGTCTGGACGTACAAGACTGGTTAGCGATCACAGTTCTAATGCTATAGAAACTATATACCTAACACTTCAAATTTTCTCCCAAGGACCGCTAGTATTATTTGCAACGTACAATGAAAACAAATGAAACCACAAATGCCTACGAAGGTTATTAACACTTGAGTGCAGCACCATGCCAGCATACACAAAATAGCGCACAATGGAGAAAAGGCTATGCATATGAGTACTCCACACAAGGCACAAAGAGCTAAAGCCACAACAAATGAACTGCTTGGACACATGGTAATGATTGGAATAATGAAACATCTATTCACTTCCCCGGATAACTAAAATGACTCATGTTCCTAGTAGGAAGACAAGGCATTTCTGTATGTGGCTGAACATTGAAGTCATGACAGAAGAAACAACATAGAGAAAAGAGAACATAAATAGCCGGTAATGAATCTTTGATATCCTGCCCAATTTTCGCAAATCAAGACGAAGAATGCTAGCATATGAATTCCTTAATTTCAACCAACCAACCTTATCATATCTAGGTAAAGCGTTCTACAACCAAGCTGAACTGAATTCCTATCATTTGGTCTAAAGCTCGTTCAACGAAGTAGCAATTGTCCAAGTCTCCCTTACAACAAAAAAGAGTCTCTACAAAGTAGCAAAGGCAATGATGACACTAGGACTTGAATCGAATTGTGAGACACAAACCTCCAATTCCTATCCTCTTGCACTTTTTCTTATTCTGAACCAACTGCACCCCAACACACATGCAGAATCCCTATGTATCATAGATGTAGAGTTGCAGTCTAACCAGATGAAACATGTTAGGGCAAGACTATTCGAAGAAGATGATACAGAGCCTCACATGATATTATAATGCAAGGATTACTGTAGCATTCTGAAGTTGCCAAACAAGGAAAATGAAAATTGAAGCAAAAAAAGGAAAAATGCAGATAGTAACATGTTCACAAGCTAGCAAAGCTTGACGTCTATTTACCGGCTGCCATCCAAATACATACTTAAACATGATGCATTATACACAAGTCAAACATCTCCAAGCACGCCACACAAAAATTTCTCATCTCCCAGCAAATAATAAAGCGAAAAAGGCAAAAAAAAAAAAATTCTGATTTGTGACTGATGGATGGAGTATATTCAAGAAGTTGTTAGGAAGACTACACCACAAAATCCTTAAAAGAACTAGACACTAAAACACCCACGCATTATAATTAATCAGAATACCTTACACTCGTTTCATTCAAATAGATCCATCCACCTAAAGCTTAAGCATAATAAAACAATCCATCCGCCTTGTCCTCTCTGGTGAACTTGCCAAGCACGTTATCTTTGAGAGCACCATGGCCATCACCAAATTCACTAGTTCTAGATATAGATCTTTTTTCCTTCCCTTAGTTCAGTTTGGTGTTTTTCCCCCCATTATTGAATGGATATATCATCATTTCTATTGCTCCAATAGATTGAGATATGTCAATTCAGAAGATTTTTTTTTAAAAAAAAAATCTATTATCATGATATCCACCTATCTTCAAAGCATTACCAAACAACTCATAGGGTATATTTGGTGTTGCTTCTACTTTAAGGAAAGAGAATTAGAACCCATCTACAGCGTTTCTTTTGACCTCATCTTCTTGTAGAAATACCTTCTAGATGATGTTACCAAACACTAAATTTTATTGGAAAGTGATGTTTTGCCTGAAAAATCACAAAAGCACATTTTTAGGCAATACCAAATGCACCCATAACCTTCTGTTGTTTTTGAAATGTCACCTGTTATGATATCAACATCATAAAGCCCTTCGAGAATATGCAATCCATGAAAAAAACTCATACCTGCGATCTATAGCCTGTATTTCCATTGTGCTTCAGCTTCAGATTCTCAAATCACAAAAAATACCATGCAGCCTTTGGGTTCTTGCATCTCTAATCAGCCTAGCAGGTGCAGTAACACAAATAAAAGCCAAAATCAAATGATTATCCTAAACTTTATGATCATGAATCACAATCCAAAGGGTTAGAGAGAGAGAGAGATGCTTAAAAGACCAAAGCTAACAATATTTCCCAGTTATGCAAAAAAATGCCCACATAAACCAGATAGTAAATTTTAGGTACCAGAAATCGAAACTTCATCAAATGTTCACCTTAAATTTACAAAAACAATTCAAATATGGCAAAATTATGATACAAAATATGGTTTCAAATATCAATATTGATACCAGATTTTTGCCAGAAGTAACAGCATATGGTTCAGGACCCTTACCATCCACACGCTGTGTGCATGTGCCAAAAACGAAAAACCTGCTGTGGTAGTATAGTACCTTCTTAGCATCCCATTTTGGCGATATTTAAAACATCGATGCAAAAAGCAATCCTATTAACAAAAGATGATTCCAGGAATGCGCAAAAACTAACTAAATAAATTCATAAATCCAGCTAGAAAACGATACCTTCCTTGACATTGCTAAATGACAAAAATGCTTCTCAAACTTCTTCACCATGGTTAATATGACCATCCTACAAACCCACAGCAAAAGCATTCCAACTTGATTAAATCTTTCCCCAAGCAAAATATATTAAACAAAGAATGTATGGTATAAACAGTTTAGGAAATCTTCATCGAAACTAGTTTCCTTTCAAACCACACTAAATTAGTTGTGTGTACATCATCCAATTTTTATCGTTAAAAAAATAACCAAAGACCCCTAAAAGAAGCACATCAAGAAGCTTGTACAGGCATTTAAACGAAAACCAGCAAAACCAATTGTTACTAAGTTGATGGGAAAGAGATCGAACGGGGATGGAAAAGAATAAGAACTGTTACTGCCGAAAAATACCCCCCTACTGAATTGCCTTCCAAGGAGCATCCAATTTGCTCGAGAGGCATAGCTCATTCTCCTCGCCAACATACTAGTCCCCATCCTCCCTTCCGCCTCGGATCGAAACCCTAAAGGATCAAAGCATGACCTAGGATAAAATAAACCAGATATTGAATAGAATGGTCCTGAAGAACAACATAACACAACGCTATTATCAACACCATCCAAAAGTTATATCAAAAGTCATCCAAACATCAGATCATGTCAGGTCGATTTTAAAGTGTTCCTGCAGCACGGTGCAAGTCAAATACCGAGAAACCATCATCTGATATTAAGCAAAGCAATTTACAAGAAGCCTAATTGAAAAGTCATCACGCAGAACCCTAACAGAAATGCATCAGAACCCTAAAAATTACACCATATGCCCACCCCCAAGCATCCCTGATTTCAATATTCAAGAACTGGTGAACTTGGTGACGGCCTTGGTACCCTCCGAGACGGCGTGCTTGGCTAGCTCGCCTGGGAGGACGAGGCGAACGGAGGTCTGGATCTCCCGGGAGGTGATGGTCGGCTTCTTGTTGTAGCGGGCCAAGCGGGACGCCTCCTGGGCGAGCTTCTCAAAGATGTCGTTGATGAAGGAGTTCATGATGCCCATGGCTTTGCTGGAGATGCCGATGTCCGGGTGGACCTGCTTCAACACCTTGAAGATGTAGATCTTGTACGTCTCGCTGCTCTTCTTCGCCTTCTTCTTCTTTTTCTTGTCGCCGGCGGCCCCCTCTTTGGATGGAAGGCGCTTCTCGGCCTTGGGCTTCTTCTCGGCAGGGGCTTTCTCAGCCACCGTCTTCTTCTCCTTGTCCTCCGCCGGCTTCTTCTCCGCCGGCTTCTTCTCGGCCTTGGGCGCCATCGGAATCGGTATCAAGAGATTTGAGGTCAGGGGCTAGCGCAGCACGAGATGGGGGATCGACGATTGGAAGGATGGGTGAAGCGAAACGGAGGAAAACTGCTAGGTAATAAAGGAAAGGCGGGGAATGATGATTCGCGGATGGGTATTTGGTTCGGATAGGTGAGTTGGCATGTTGTCTGGCCGTTGGATAAGATACAGGGCGAGGGAAAATAAACGGCGACGATGCTCTACTTTAACGAGCATCGGCCTAGCCACCAGCTGCCATTTGATTTGAAGAGATACAGTGGTGCGACCCTATCAGAGCCCGACACGTGAAAGAACTAAATTGTGCCGCGGGTTCCTTGGGGACCCAAACCCGTTAAGAATTAGCCCTACGACGAAGGAAGGCCTGCAAAGTCAAAGCTTGCTCCAATTAGGCCAGGTGAGGCCCAAATTTCTGAGATAACTATCAATAATCTTCTGCTCCATGAACGTCTTGGCAATATTCTTTAAAATAACATTTGATTGTGGAATAAATTTGGATGGAATAAGAAAAATTATCAGGTATCATAGAAGGAATGGGCTTATTGCCTCACTTGATGTTTGAGTGGAGAGATAAGCGAAGAGGTAAAGAAAATAGAGTGCATGCACTTTGGATTTGATGAAAATTATCTTTTATTGCAAGGACAAAATTACCTTCCATTCTGTGTACTTAAGAGTGGATAGAAAAATAGGGCTTATATGATAATTGACTCATGATTTGTAAGGACATAAGCCTATGCACCCTCCCCAATAGATAGGATTATTCCCAAGTGAAAGAAATACCACTCATGTAATATTAGAAGGGAATTGGGCTAGCTTGCTAGATGAAAAGACCATTTTGTTTTCTTAAACTTTTGGGTTCTACTTACATTAGAGTGGTATGATCGCCAAGGAAAACAAAAAAAAAAGGGACCATTTTGTACGTTAAGAGAAGGAAAAAAGGGTTATCACCTACTTATTCTCCTTCCAAACATAGCCTCAGTTATGGAAAAGGGGGAAAAAACTCTTCATTTCATCCTCTGTCAAATGATTCGTTAAGTTATTCTTCATACATGAAGAAGTGGGAATTTATTTAATCATTCATGGATTATAACTTTTTTTTAGTGATTTTTTCATTGATTGTTTGGAATCAAATCAAGAATAAATATATAGATAGCAGTTCATGTTGACGACGCCACCAACCAAAATTAAGGCGCTGAAGTTTCTCAGCCTGCTCAGTTGCTATCATCTCCTTCGCACAGGCAACGACTAAATAAAGTTCATAGTAAGTTCAGTTGTCACCCAAGCCCACCCAAACCCATAATAAGTATCTTATCAGAAGCAGCCGGCTCGGCCTATAACAATAGAAATATAATAAAGGCTCAAATTAAACAAACTTGGGGAAGTAGAGTAAGCCCCACTTGTCTAATTTGGAAGCACTGAAGGAGGAAATAGCCTAGGTAGGCAAAAGAAAAGCATAATCTCCTTCCTAAGAAAATTAAACATTAGCGCCAACTACCTACCAATCACCATCTCATTTCGAGTAGCCCATGAACAAAAGCTCAGTTTTTAATAGCTACATAATTTGAGCAGCAGCTCATCATATCATGCCGTCTGAACTAACTTTTTTAATTCTTCGATCACCTAAAACGCTTGACACCTTGACCGTGTAATAGCGTAACATGCCACGAGAACCAACGGCTCCAACTGACGATTGTTCCTTCGTACTATCTTCAAATCGTCAATAGAAACATGCACTGGTTGTCATGGTGGTGCTCTCGGGGCTATGGGAATTGCTTGCTGGTTGATTAATGAGACTAATGATGGTTGATGAGATTGGAGCCAAACACAATCCTTTGCTTCGCAAGCTTGTTTCCTCTCCTCCATGGCCCTGATACAACATTTATGTAGCCAAGAGTTAAACAGATATATTATGTACCACATCCAATGAAGGTGCCATCTTACAAGTCTGATAGGATCCACCAGAAATAAAAGGTAGGACTTGGATCGGATCCCCGCATGCCCACTCGATAAAAATAAAAAAATAAATTAAAAAAAAAAAGTTTGGATTCAGATTTGGATCCATAAAAAAAGTAAGCTCCAAACTCAAATCGAACCCAATTCAGTAGTTGGATTTGAGTTTGCACTCGAATTTTTTGATCCAATTTGAGACATGATTCTATTTTATACTCCTTCATGTTATTAATTATTTTTTTTTTATTTTGTTCTCCTTCTGCCTTATTAGAAGTTATAACTTCACCCAAAAAAAAAAAAAAAACAACAACAACAGCAACAACAAACATAATTGATACACACTCATTCTTATAAAGTTATGAAGGCCAAGTGAACGTTCGCACCAATAATAAACGAAAGTGCACAAAACCGACCTACTAAAGTAGCAAAATGTTACTTAATTTTCGAAAATAACATGAGAAGCATTAACAAATTTCAAATAAGTCTTTAAAATGTCGTCACCACTTGATCTTTTTAAAGAGGACTAAATTCCTTCTTAGGACTTCGTCATAGCTTTAAAAGAGAAAAGACTTTGTTGTAAGGAACTTGGTGCGGGTGGGCTAGTGGAACAATTAATCAAGAGCAAACACTCTCCAAAAGCAGATTTTGGTTGGAAAGGAGTATGATATAGAAGGTAAATAAGACTTTGAATTTAAAAAAAAAAAAAAAAATCTAATCACTCTAGAATCTTAGGAAACAGATTTAATGGTCCATTTATGTTTGATTTTGGAATTAAAATAAATAACAAATAAGATTTAGGAACTAACAAGGCAATCAACTAGAGTCCGGGTTACCGGCTTTTCAAGTTCAAACATACCTGTATTATTATCCGAGACAATAAGCAAAACAGATCTTATATTTGGAATCCAAACTTGATTGGATAACATCATCCAACCCTAGGTTAGATCAATTCCCAATTATTATACAATAATGTTACACCCCTGCTAAGAATTGGATTTCAGGGATAGAAATATTTAGGAGTATGACTAGTCTGGTCAAGCAAAGCAACAATGCTAAGCAACTCATGTAACAGTAGATCAAACAAGTTTCTATGAGTTAAACAAAAGTAGATGAAGCAAGATTTTTTTTTTTTTTTTTTTTTTTTTGCAGTGATTATGCAACAAAAGATCATATGAATGAAAGACAAATGTACCGGCAAGTGAGGTGAAGATGTGATTCTGAAGTAAGGAGCAGTCAGCACCTGCAATAAAAAACTTATCCTAAGAAAACATGAAGAAAACTAAACTAAGTTGTAATCGTGCATGACCATTTTTTTTTCTAAAAAAAAAAAAAGCAGGAGAGTTATGACAAGCAGATGTACCTGGATCTGCTCATGGAGGAATTTAATGCAAATAGTGGCCTCATGAAGTACTGATGCTGTATCTGTCTGCAACCAATTCATCCAATGTGTAATCAGTACACATAAGAAGCCAACTCGCACCCATTTTTCTAACCTATATAATCAAAAAATACAATTCTATTACCTTCCCAAATGGAGAAACTAGCTGCTGTAGAGCTGTAATTTTATCCCCTAGCTTCTGGCTCCTCCTCACAGGCGCCTGCCAACATTAAACACAAATAACTGAAAGCGTGCTCCACTCTGGTGATTAGAACTCAAACAAATGATGGCAGTCCACCTACTTTCATCAGCTGTGGATGGGTTGATGCTGATTCATTAGATGGCGGTTGATGCAGCTTCTCCGCGGTCTTCAGCCTCTTTGATGCTTGTGTGCTAGCCGTTCTCTTGCTGATAGAATCACTGGATGCCATCCGTTTATTGCATCCCGCCACACTCTATAACCAAAGCACATACTTGAGCAAGATATCAAATAGATGACATAAGTTTGGCAGAAAGACTTCAACGGTCATTATTCTAACATTAGGTTGAATTAGAGTCATGGTAGATGGTCTCAGGTTGGCAGCAGCAGTAGCCGTCAAAACATCACCCTCTCCTGCTCCATTTAATACCACACCAACAAATACATTAGCTCAATGAGCTACTAAACTAAGATACAAAACCTTGCAAACGACTAAACTGGAATCGTTTCAGATTCGAAAAACCTGGAGTGGAATCTAATGGAGTTGCGGAGAGGCCAGTGGGTGGTGAGAGAGGTGGGGGAAAACTCCCGAGCTGGAAACAGTCGGAGTCCTGAGGAGTGGTGAAGATATCCACACTATAGCTGTTACACGATGAACAATGCAGCGACCAAATCACCAAAAATGTCCTTCAAATAGAATTATATACACAATATATATATAAATAGAATTATATCATGGGAAACGTTGGGAAGACGGAGACTTACTGTCTCTCGAGCTCTGTGAAGGTGTTGGAACTCCGAATCCGAGATTCGCTGTCCCCCGCTGCAACAAACGACGGAGTTCGTCGGTTAAGAAGGTTCCATCTCGAACAATATTCTATACTAGTAAAATTGAAATGTTTATTTAACTAATATTATTGGTACTATGACCAGCATTATTATTATTATTTTGTTTAAGTTACCGAAGCTGGTGTTAGGAGAAGAGAGAGACGGGAAGACGCCGTCGTTCCACATTCCCGAAACCCGAAATTCCCACGGGAAGTGGAGAAACGGAGGGAGTTTGTAATCCGGCGGTGCAGCAGAAACCAGCCACCAGGAATCCACTTCCGGCTCTCCCAGCCGGCGCATGCTACGTTTCTCCCCGGAGGTCTCCTGCCATCCATTTTTTTTTTTTTTAATCAAAAAAACAAGAACCCAAATTTTTGAAGGACACAAGCAATTAGATTTCTGCCCGTCGACATCCATAGTGCGTTTTTTATCCATAAATTAAAAAAAAAAACTTCATATCAAAAAAATTAAAAAGGATAATTTGACAGAGATTTGTGGAAGCGGATCGAGAAACATTACATAACCGGTACATGTTTTGCTTGGGCATCAAACTTAAAAAAACCTTAAACACATTTATTTGTTTGAATCAATATTTTCTCTCAAATACACACACACACACACAAACGGAGGAGGCAAGTCGCTTCCCCTCGTTTGAACGAATAGTGGATGCTTAGGGGAGAGGAGGAAAAGCTGCTACCTCTGGCTGTGGGCTTTGGACGAGCTGAAGGGTGCGTTCAGAAGAAGCCAGTGGGCTCTCGACGCCTCCCGGCCTTCTTATTTCTTGATCTTTGCCTGAAACTTAAAATGCTGCTCGCCTGAAGCGGCTCCAAGTTTTATCTTTTTGTGGGAATTTAGCAGTTACAAGGCATCAAATGCAGAGAAAGGAAAGCGAGAAAGAAACGGGATTTGATGGTGAGTTGTATGGAAATAGCAAACTAGGGGAAGAAATTAGCATGGAAAAAAGGTTAGGGAGGTGCCTTAAATACTAGTAATGACAGAGGGGGAAAGCTTGCTCAAGTTAAAAGAGCTTCCGTTCGAAATCTCTTTCAATCTCCCTTGACTTTGAAGAGCTTTATGATTTATAATTGAGAAGAGGGAGAGTGCTGTGGCGCTTCCACCTTGGGTTTAGCTACTTGTCTCTTCTGTCCTACGAAATCAGTTGACCGTTTTCTTTTCCCAGTCTCAGATCGTATAGAAAAGAGCAAGAACCCAACCTCATCTCGACCGTCACTCTCGGGGTCTGGGAGACAAGTCTCCAGCGGCAGGCCCCGTCATTCGATTGGACTGGTGAGACGAGGTTGAAGAATTTGGGCTGCAGAGCAGGTATTTTCGTATTGACTGAATCTTTCCTAACTTTAGTCAATTAGTCCCACATCAGGAGATCACTAAGAAATTAATTAGCAAGCTAACCTAACCCGTTTAATGTATAATCTTCAGATTCTTTTTGTATTTTTGGTAATAAATCTTCAGATTCCTTTTTAGAGCGATTATAAGCTTCCTATTCTACCATTTCTAGTTAGCACATCCGTTTTCATGGGCAATTAGGCATAAATTACTTTTTTTAGTTATGACTTGAAAAGATCAAGAAAAAATTCCATGTAACTAATTGCATGGCCAATTCCAAAAACTACACCTTATTCAAAAAATTCAGTTGCAACTTTCACAACTCTTATACTTTGTTTAGTACAAAAGATAGATCGGAGAAAAATTGATAGAGGAAAAAAAATGAATGAAACGTCCATCTATTCTTTCATATGTGAAACATAAAAGAATGTATAGAAATATTTTTTTTTTCTCTATTTGGTATAGAATGAATAAAAAAGAGGATGGATGACTTTATATAATATTTTTATCAAATCATTTTTTCATAAAAATATTATTATTATTAATTTATAATATTTATTTATATTAAAAAAAATAGATAATATATAAACTTATAATCATTATAATATATAATTATATAAAAAATATATAAATAATTAATTTTTAATTTAATTTAATTTAGTAAATAATTTTATAAATGAATTATTAATGAATTAATGATATATTATTTATATAAATAACTAGTTAATTTATAATTTAATTTAAATAATTAATTAATATTATAAAAATAGTTAATTAAAAATAGTAAATAAGAATAAAAAATAGAAGATAATTCTAATTATTTAATTATAATTATCAAAATCATATAATAAATTATAATAATTAATGATAAAATTTAATAATATATGATTAATAGTATAAATAAAAATATATAAAAATAAAGAAATATTATAGTTTTGTCAAAAAAAAAAAATAAGGGATAATTTTGTAAATACAAAAATTCATTAATCAATGCTCCATCCATTCTTCCAATTTAGAAGAATATAAACCGGTGGGATAGACCGTCTTTTTTTTTCATCCATCATCTTTTTAACTTCTTAAATGAAATGGTGGATGGTGGCCATCCATCCTTTTAATCTCATCCATTTTTCCTCTCATGACCTCAACTAAATATAGAGTTAAAGTTCATAGATTTTTTTATATCAGATAAAATGAGGATCTAATTTAGTGTCTGTGATACATTCCTTAAGTTAATGATAATGATAATTCTTATTTTCAAGAGTTGAAAATTTAAGATAAGAATTTTCATTGTTAACTCATAAAATGCTCCTGATCGTAGGATCATCATGAGGATGGTGATTGATCCGAAAGATTGGTGTATAATCGCTTCTTTATAGTAGATGAGTCTCGAGTCTACAGTGTAGAGATACCATAGCGAGAGTATAGGTACTCATTAGAGAATGAAGGCACTGAGCGTGACCACCTCGAGCAGTCATAAGGAAGTCTACCTTCTCATCGATGACTGACTCGAAGCTGCAGTGGTGTATCTGGTTCTTTGACCTGAGGTGCATCGATAGTTCACCTTGAGGGTGTTATAGTTTGACTACACCATGACTCGGTCTTCTAGCCATTCAAAATCCTGAGGTGTATGTTGGCTATAGCATGTTCATTATAGGAATTGAATTGCACCAAGAGAGAATCTATCTACCTTAGTGGATGAGGAGCAGTTCTATGATGATCATGAGAATCAAGTCCATAAGTCCATGGTCATGGCAGAGTGAAATAATAGAAAGAGTTTCTATTAAGATTTTTACATCAAACTTGAATCAATTGATTAAATTATATGATGGAAATTAGGATTTGACGAGTTCACCTTAACCCTAATCTAATCGGGCTCAAGATAGAAGAACTTAATCACACAAGTAGCTACACCGAGAGGTTTATTTTCAGTTTTGATGGATTGCCACCATATACTGCTAGGTATCACTGATAGATTTTGGAAGCAATTAGAATGATTTAGATGATCAATCATTCTAGTTGTCTGAATCAGAAGAGTTCTGATCCATCATAAAGGTGTTTCGATGATGGCGATAATAGAGATTATGATATATCCCATTACCATATAGAACTGAACCTAACTGAAACACATAAACAAGGGTTTGGATCTGGATATCATCAATTAGACTAACCCAGTTTAATTGATTTGAATTAGATTTAAATAGGTTCAAGAAAATCGTGCTAGTACACGATTGAGCCTAACGTTCTCCTTCTACTATCATTAAAAGTTATCTCAACTGAGCCAAATGTATTTGTGCTCACTCAAGTACCTTTACTTGGTCTGACTAGAGCTTGTCCAGATTAGAAAAGGATTATCTTAATTTATAAGATAAATTTGAGACAACACCTATCATTTTTCGTCACTTGCTAATTCTTATCTTTGACTTTGGTCAAACATTGACCTTTGACACTTAGACATCTGTTCATGTGTCATGCACCTATAGGAGAGCAGATAGGGGCTTGTCCCCTTGCTAGAAAATAGAAAGAAGGGGGTGCATGCCTAGGGAGGCATGCGCCCATGGATAGGGACGCTTGGAGTCTCATACAGATGGGACTCCAGGTTGCTTCTTGGATTCTACTTAGATGGCATCTAGGAATAGACTTTGACTAATCTTAGGCACCATCTAAGGATGAATTGAGGGAGCTCTCATCTGATTGAATCAGGTGATGTCATTCCATCAATCAGATTTAGATCTGATTGCACGAAGCAACGTGATTGATTGGAATGATGTGGCACTGCATGGTGCAGTAGGGTCTATATAAACCCTATCTGTGCCTAACTTTTATAGAGTTCTCTCTTAGCCAATGCCCCAAGGCTGCCCCTCTCCCTCCTCCATGCCATCTTCTGGTCCTCTCTCTCCTCTCCACGTCTAAGGAAATTTGGGCTTCAATTTGGTGCGATCCAGGTAAGAGAAAGGTGACGAGAAAGGAAGAAGGCGGTACTGCTGCAGAGACGACTGCAGATCTTCGAAAGAAGTTTTGAAAATCCTCCAAATTAGATCCATATCTGATATTTGGAGAGATGATAAAAAAGGAGAAGATCTTCAGAACCAGCCCAAGTGGATATCGGTAGAGGCTAGGCACTTGCGTAGCTAGATCCAGAATCTCAGACAATCAACAGGATCATGACAGGATAATCTGATTATCCAACAATAAGATATAAAATTAAATCAAATTTAATTTAATTTATTTTATTTTATTAGATCTAAAATATCTCAGATCTGATCTAGATTCAAATTTTTTTTTTTTGAAATATCTCTTTTGATCCAATCAGATCTGAACAAACCTAATCCGAGAAATCAGAATTTTTTCTTCACTATCCTGTACCAAAGCTTCACCTTAACCAAAGGCATTGAACTCTGGAGGCCTAGGATCCAATTTATAAAGCTAGGAGGGCAGGAGAATTTTCTTCTAGACAATGTGGGACTAAGGGCCATTTTAATCATTAAAATGAGAAGAAATTCGAGTGAAATTTGGATTAAAATAGTCCCTCGACAAATTCTGTTGAGTTTCCTTAATTCTGACTGTCAGATGGTGATCCAATGCTTCCAAAAATACTAAAAACGGATGTGTAATGGCCCAGATCAAGTTGGATTAAATTTTGACCATTGGATCAAGCTCTGATGGAGAAAATCGGCTATTGATCGTGTGCTTGAGAGTCTGATTCACCATCGGAAGCTTCCTAGACCATCGAATCGAAGCTGGAATCAATCGCGGTCGTTTGATAGCGCACTTACTATTCCCACGGACCACGTAGACCGACTGTACCATAGACTTGAGCCAATCGCCGTGCGCCTTTTGCATGTGAAATTATCATTTTATCTTGTAAGCCGCAATAGAAATACTGTAAACTCCTTAAGGATCTTGGTCCACCACGTGTCAGCGTATGATTTACCATCTTTTGCTGAGCTGGCAGTCTACATCTGGATCGTGAACCGGTTGACAGCTTCTATGACTTAGTCGGCTTTGTCGGCTTGACTTGGCTTGATGGCTTGGCTAGCGAAGTCGATTGAGTCATTTTTTTTTATTTTAATTTTTTTATCTTTAAAAAATTCATATCTGGTCCATTTTAGCTCTGTTTTGCTTCAAATTTATTTCATTACGATCAAAAAAATAAACTCTTTCTATTGATAATAATATTTTATTTTATTTATTTTATTTATTTTTTAATTAATAAAAATATGAATTTTTTAAAAATATGTATTAATTAATTATTAATTCTTTAAAAATAAACATAAATTAATTGATAAATTGATGCTTTTATTGATGGTTGTTAGGGTGCGTAGGGATAGCGAAATCGTGTAGGAGGGCACTGTCGAGGGGTTTGCCAAGACTTGGGGCACCAAGGTGGAGATTATGAGGATTGATGGTGCTTTCAAGCCTTGGGAGACAACGGAAGGAGCCAGAATGTTGGCTCCGAGAATTTTAGCGGCTTGATTGGTGCTTCAGAGACCTGTGATATAAGATGAAGTAAGGAACCAAAGCTGGAGAATCAAGACTGCAGAAAGAAAATTTTCTATAGGTTAGCCATTTCAGTCCAAAATTAGATCGGCAGAACATAAGCAAAATAGAAAGATCATGTTTTGGGACTGCAAGCATGGGACAGGACTAGACTGGCTCAGTTTTAGACTGAGTCAATCCTGTGAAACTTTGTCGACTCAGTGCTGAGACTGTGCTAGTTTAGTGTGCGGGTAGAATTACACGAGGTTTTATTTTGGACTAGGGTCTGGATCGATCCTAGGGATCTTAAAGTCTGGTTTAAGAGGTCTTAAGGGGGCTAACTCATATATGGGTCGGATTTAGATCCAGGGGATGAGAGCATGGGAGACATGGGTGTACATGGGCTCGGTGAGGATTTTTATGTATTGGGTTAGTTAGGAGAATTTTTTGGTTGGACCTAATGGCTATGTATAAATACATAGGTTGTATGATGATTTTAAGAGTGGAATCAATACAAATCTTTTCTCTCTCAATTCTCTCTTCTTCTCTTCTCTCTAGAGTTGTCGCCCCAGGATTTTTGAAGAAGCCCTAAAGAAGGGGCGTCTCCCTCAAGCCCAAAGAAGGAGGTGCTCCATTAAGATTCAGATGGAGGATCGATGGTTTACTGCCCATAGAGAACGTCATAGATTCCTTCAGGTCCATGCTATAGATCAGGAACTTCCGCAATATGGTATCAGGGCTTATGATGTCAAGGATGATTGGCATTCGAGCGATATCATGGTACATCAATTTGGTATCAAAGCAAGGTGATGCCAGTTGGTGGATCTATATCCTTGAGATTGGGAATCCAAGATTACTCCTAGGCAGTGATCTTGGGTTGAAATATGAGGACAAAAATATTCTTTAGTTTGGCAAAAAAATTGATATATTAATACATGATTAATAAATTATATTAATATTGTATATCTGATATGATATTATATTTGATATTATATACTATATTTATGATATATATTACATTATGATATATTATTAATCATATTATGATTCAATGATAATTTTAAATTAGAGTAAAAATATCTTATTATACTTTATTATTTATATAATAAAAATATTTAATATATTACTTCTAATTATTTTATTTTTAAAATTAAAATAAATATTCATATTAATAAATAATATACTAGAAGTATAAATAAAAATATTAATTCTATAATAATAATTAATATATTGTTATAGGATTAATAATTTATTAATTTATAGGACTAATAAATATATTTTATAAAATCTATTAATTATTAATTTTTTTAAAATATGTTGATATTTTATTTAAAATATATTATATATAATTAATAAATATATTTTTATAAAATATATTATGGATAGTCTTGATATTATATAGACAGTAATTTTGGATTTTCATGAAATACTAAATATGTTACTCATGGATACATGGAGATTTTTAATTACTGAATCATGGTCCATCAAATATAGTGATCTTAGATCATTGACAATCAAATTATAAAAGATTTGGATCATTGTGATTATCCTATTTAGATCATCAAATGCTATCTAATAGTGGCAATGAAGTTAATAGAGAATTTTCTATGCTATTATCGAGGTTAGCTCTCTCAGGTTGGTGGACAGAGACCTAGTCTTCGGCTCTCATCAAGTCTTTTCTATGCTGTGCAAGCAGGCCCCTCAAAGACTACGACGTCTCATTCTCATTAAAAATCTTACTTCTAATCTTACATCTTTGTCTCTGTCATCATGTGGGCCTCCTGTTATATTTGACTCTCCCTTGGTGTAATTCTCCTCTTCATTAACTCAATGTAATCTAGATGGGCCTCTATTGTGGTTTTCCTTTTTTCCAAAAATAGAGAGAGAAATTACAAACGCGTTTGGAGCTGATGTCTAACCAAGTTTGATTTTGGACTCCTGAGCTGATGGTTCCATCTCCCTTTCAAGTTCTCGTACTAGTTTTAGCTTTCTACCTTATCATATCATATCACTACAGGATCTGGTACCGTTGCTAATGCTAATATTCGTAATCACCGATGCTAAAAAGCGTTGCAAAATTATTTTTCAACTTTACCAAAGCATCTCGAAAGTGTCACTAAGTGGAGTATTGGAATTTAAATTTTTAATACCTAAATAAATCATCAGTAAGTAATCAAAAATTGCCGATGCTTCCATAAGCATCGGTAAGTATTCAAATACTGACACTTTTATGCATCAATATTTTTCTAATAGTATTAACATGACAGTACGTTGATATTGTTTAAAATTATCGATGCTAATTTATGTCGATATTTTTATAAAATTGATTTTAACTACCAATGCTTTAAAGCATCGACAATTGATAATTTTTCTAAAAAAAAAGTAGCATGTTAATAAACCATTATCCATATAATTTACAAAAAAAATTTAACATCATAATCAATTCATAATCTAATCCCAATATCATAATCTAATAACCCAATCCAAACTTTATAATACCAGCATCACCAACATCATAATCTAATACATAAACCTATTCAAAATTTATAACACTAATATCATAATCTGATATATATGCCTATCCAAACTTTATAACACCAACATCACAATCAAATACATAAGCCTGGCCAGACTTTATAACACCAACATTAGAATCAGATACATAAATTTATCCAAAAATTATAATACCAACATCATAATAATACACAAATCTATCCAAAAATTATAACATCCACAATATCATAATCAAATACATAAACTTATCTAAAACATATAACACCGATACCATAATATAAACATGTTCAAAAGTTATAACAAAATTCAAATACCAACATAAAGTCAAATTAAACACTCTATATAGCTAAATAAATTCATGATTACGTTGTTCATCATATTCGTCAATTACAATCCATAAGCAAAGAAACGATATCAAAAGATATAAAAACTTATCAATGATCCATAGAGGCATGATCGTCGTCGACTCCATGACTGTTAGAACTACCAGGAGCCTATATTAAAGATATAAAAACTTTATTAGTGGAGAGTATAAAAATTATTATACATATTTAAAGAATAAATATAAATACAGTAAGAGATATACCCTAGAAAAGTTCACAAATGTCTGTAATGCGAATATCAACTGATCAATCTAAGTCTGCATACTGGATATCATATCATTATAGCTCTGTCTAATCACCTGCACCTGTGCCTACACCCCTGCATCCACCTATGCCTGCACTTGCGCATCCACCTGCTCCTGCACCCGCATCTCCAGCTGCTTCTCAATCCGTGCCTTTACCTACTCTCAATCCATGCCTCTATCCGAGCCTCGAGCATACGAATATCTATATTGCTAGAGCTCTCTTTAGTATAGTATCCTGAGTAACCCCAACTCTATAACCCCTTACTCGACCATAATAGTCCGGTCCTGGCAGCTCTATCATGACCTGAACCTCGATGCGACTGGCCTCCGTAGATGCTGAGGATTCGCCGACATGCTCTACAATAAGAGATGTAGCTCTCTCCTATATTTAAAAATAAAAAATATATTAATTTTTACTTAAAAATAAAGCTCTATATTATTAAATTAAATGATTATAAATATATATAAATATATCTCTCAACTTGTCAGTAATAAAACGGTCATCTCGATGAACATGAGTCATCTTGTAAAACTCCATCTGACCAGGCTCCCTTCCATGCTCATTCTTCTATAGAAAATATAAATTTTATAAAATATTTCATGCATAAATTATAATTGATAAATTATAATAGTTTGAGTTTTGTACGGTTCTCTCCTTCAATCTCCTACATTCCTGTTAACAATATTAAGTCAGTAGCGGTCTAAATCTCCTTCGATCACAAGCAACAACTATTGGCCACTGTTTCACGCAGCATTATGTGATCTGTTATTCTAACCCATCCCACCAACCATATTGAATGGGTCGTAGATGGCAATATACATTCCAGCGCAAATAAAGAGCGCAAGTTGGTACTATCTTTAGCCTATGCCCCATAATAATGAACTAAATGCATCGCATGTTGTATGTCATATAGTATATCTACAAAATTGTGTGTGTGCGTATGTTCTTAATTTAACAAATGTTATCCTAAAAACTTCCACCAGGAACAGAGACTTGAGACATAGTTTAGGCTACAGCACTAGACAGCTGTTACAGAAAAAAAGATACACGAGAAGATTAGTAAATTGTTTGAACAAACATCCATTCCAAACACAAGATCGAATGACAAAACATTAATTACGGGTAATAAGAAGATAAAATAACATCACAATTCTCAATAGGTTTTGACTAATTACAGATGCGAAGGATGTGAAATATGTGATCAACCATGACTTTCCTGGATCGATCCTTGGAGGACCATGTCCGCTGCATTGGTTGCACAGGAAGAGCTGGTGCCAAGGGAGCAGCATATACCTTGTTGAGTGCAGCTAATGCAAGATTTGCTAAGAATCTTATTAACATACTGGAAGAAGCTGGGCAGAAAGAACGTCAGTTCTGAACTGGCTGCAGTGGGCCGAGGTGCCCCACCTTCCCCTGCAGGTTAGTGCTTCCTGCACTATGTTTTCTCTTTAATTTCTTCTGCTCCCCAAGTTTCACTATCTGCTAACAGGTGTATATGAGGAGCAAAATCTAATGAACCATTAAATTCACTAGTCAATCATCGTCTTTGTTAGCACTCCTCCCCAACTTTTCTGATCCACGGGAACATTATGACTGGCTAAGACCAAAAATAGACTGATAAATGCATCACTTCAAGAACAAGATTTATAAGTTAAGTAAATTTCTGTATGCAATGACCATGACAATTGATCCATATTCCTCAAACTATGGAAAGCTTCCTGGTTACCAGTTGAAAATTGACGTGTGAATTTGGAGTTCTACCATCCTCATCAGACTAATTAATTTATGAAAATTAATTAATTTGGAGTTCTATATTGTGTGGTTACCAGTTGAAAGTTTTTGGTAATAGACTCCATGAAGTTTTTGTCATCCACCATTCAAAAGGAAAAACATCATGCAGAGATTGGTCGGTGAATGCCTTTTTGATTCCCTCCTTGAAGTCAATTAGTAGCTTCTTTAGCTATTAGAGGTTGCGGCAAGATTTCTGAATGCAAGCACCATGGAGTTGAATGGAACCCGACTGCAATTACAAACATAAGATGAGGGGGGACCTTGTATTAGCCAAATTGATTCAATTTTTGCTTAGACTCTGTTGTAGGAGAAAGAACTTGCTGCAAATGATCTCTAGCCAGACTCCTTCCATCTTCAAATTAATTGGGGTTCACAGTTTTAGTAGTGTTGCAGCATGCTAAAATGAACGGTATGTAACATAAAGCTAAAAGTCCATAGGAGAGCTGGTAGATAGGGCTAAAAGTGGGCTCGGACTGGGCCGACTTCGGGTTCAACCCGAAATCATTTAGGCCAGGTTCGGGCTAAAACATAGAGCCCGTTTTATTTTCGGGCTGAACTTGGGTCTATCTTTGATCCGGCCCGAATTCGGGATCGGGCTCAATTAAAACCTACCCACGCCCGACCCACCCCACCCAGCCCCCCTAACCCTAGCGAACCCAACCCATGCTCGGTCTACCCCTGATAAGTACCATAAATTTATCTATAAAAGCATCAATTTATCAATTAATTTATGTTTATTTTTAAAATTAATAATTAATTGATACATATTTTTAAAAAATTTATATTTTTTATTAATTAAAAATTAATTAAAAAATAATAAAAATTTTAAAAAATAAAATTTTATAATCAATGGAAGGATCTTATTTTTTTTATTACAATGAAATAAATTTCATGCAAAACAGAGCTAAAACGAAGAAGATATGAATTTCTAAAAAAATAAAATAAATAAAAATTAAATGAAAATAACATGTGGCTTCGCTGGTTTAAGCTGCCGCGCCATATCAGCCGGCGCATCCAAATGCACCGAGCCAAGCCGACGAAGCCAATGCGCCAAGCCAGCCATCCAAGTCGAATCAGCCATGGAAGCCATCAATCGGTCCACGATCCAGGCGTGGACCGCTAGCTTAATAGAAATCGGCGAATCACAAAGTGATACATGGTGGACTTAGACTCTTAAAGGATTCACAAAAATCTATTGCGGCTCATATGATACTTTAGACTTTTCACTCGACGACAAGAAGCGCTGATTGATTATGGTGTACAGTGCAATCGGTCCACGCGGTCTATGGGAACAGTAAAGACGCAATCGAATGGTTGCAGTCGCTTGCGGTCAAGATCGGATGATGGAGGTTTAAAACTGTGTTTGATTCAAACTTAGCTTCACGCGGATCGCCATCCAATGATAGCGCTTGATCCAGAGGATGATTTGATGGTCCAGAATGCTTCCGACGGTGATTAGGACTCCCAACGCAGGATCAATGGTCAGATTTTCTCCATCAACGTGCGATCAATGGCCAAAATTTAATCCGATCCGATCTGGACCGATACGCATCCGATTTTGATGATTTTTGGTCCGTTGGATTTCTATTGAATGGCTAGATTTCATCAGACTTACTAGATTCATATCAGAGCTATTTTAATCTAAATTTTACTCAAATTTTTTTATATTTTGATGATTAAAAAGGCTCTTAGTCCCACATTGCCTTCAAAAAAAATCTCCAGCCCTTCTAGCTCTATAAAAAGGACCTAGGCCTCTAAAAATTAATAGATCTAGTGAGAGAAAAGCCAAGGTACAGGATGGAAGCCAAGCTCAGGGTTGAAGGTTACTTCAAAGCTACAGTGCTGAGAAGAAGAGCCAGTCTTCTACGCCATCACCATGCCTATACTGATCTACGATCTCCTTCTAATTTTTCTTTTTTTTAATTTTTTATATTTAAATTCTGCATTTGAGTTTTAATAAAGAAAGCTTTATTACTCTTTTCAATTCTAGCTCTTTAAATTAATTATTCTTTTCTTTTGCTCTTTAATTTTATCGCAAATAGCCGCTAAGATCTAAATAATGGATTTTAGTACTAAGTTTATTTTTTTGCACAATTTAAATTCTACTTTTATTAATAAATCTATTTTTTAACTTTAATTTTTTTTTAAATATTTTTTTAAAAAAAAATTAAAAATTTTAGAATTAAATCATTATCTTTCTATGGATTCGATCTGACTCACTACTCTCTTCATAACTTTTAATTAATTTAAAAATTTAAATTTAAACTGATAAATATGGTGTTTTAACGATAACATCGCATTCCTACCAAGTTTTTGGCGTCGTTGCCGAAAAGGCATAAAAATTAAAAATTTTCTTATTTCTTTGATTTTTTTATTGCTTACTAATTATTTTTTTTATTTATTTTGTAGAAAAAAAGAGAAAAGAACAAAGAAGATTAGGGCACGATTCGATGAGATCATTCCTAAATCCTAAATCTCTTTTTTTATTTTTAATATTTACTTTATTTTTAAATTAATTAAAAATTATCTACTAAAATCTAATTAAAAATCTCATCACAAGATTAGAAACTCTAATTGTTTAGAGCATCCATCATATTAGTTTTATTTTTGGTGATTGTTGGAGGCAAAATAAGCTGTTCAAAAATTTAATTAATTACATATATCTAGTTTAATTGCATAGAATTCCTTGCTTAAAAATTTGAATATGCATATCATATTGAATCAATTTAAGGGCACAATCTATTAAATAAAATAAAATGAAAATTTGATCACCCTTCCTTGGCCCACAAACAACCAATCCTCATATTGCATTAATCCAAATCTTTACTCTTAAAATCAATTAGACGTTGACCCTTAAGGATATTTGAGCTCAATAGGATAAGAAAACTTTAGAGTTGAAATAGGTTAGGATTAATCAATTTAACTAGTATCTAGGAAAGTGGTTCAGAAATGATTGGACCCAAAGAAAGGTGGTTACTTAATTGATTTCATTTGCTTATCTGGCCAAGTACAATTGATGTCTAAGGCAAGCAATGGGGGGACTCCCACCGACCTTATACTTACCTGGCCAGTTGATTGGCTGATTCTATACTTGGAGTGCTCGAAGGCTAACTTGGAATAGTTAGGAGCTATCTAAGTCTAGGCTGATCTTAGGTTAGGATTAATTTGTTTGAAACTTATTTAAAAATAAAAATTTTTACTTTAGGTACTTTCAATCTCTATTGCCCTAACATAAGATTGCCCTGGCATAACGAGAAGTTATGTTGCATGATTGTCCTAGGGTATGAAAAGGTTGAATTAACTTAGAACTTAAAAAAAAAAATTGAGGACATTGAGAATATATTGAATTCTCCAACATTCGTGTGGAGAAGGATTTCAAGCCAACTAGTCAAAATGGATTTAGTTTCTATTTCAAATCCTACAACCTCAACATCCACAATGAATTTAGTAAATCAGCCTCAGCCTCAAATTCTTAAGGACTTATGTTATCCAGTTGATTCCGTCCAACCCTCTTGTATCAAGTTGCTACAACCCATAGCAAACAACTTTGAAATTAAACTTCAAATCATTAACATGCTTCCAAAATTTACAGGAATAGAGGATGCATATATATTCATTAGGAAATTTGAAGAGGTTTGTGCAACCATAAAACTACAACAATTGTCAGAGGACGAAATTAAATTGAGATTAATCAATTTTGCCCTTAAGGATAATGCCAAAAAATGGCTTTATTTGTCTATGGAATAGCAAACTAGGAGGAAGAAATTAGCATGGAAAAAAGGTTAGGAGGTGCCTTAAATACTAGTATACAGAGGGGGAAAGCTGCGTCAAGTTAGCAAGTAGCTTCCGTTCGAAATCTCTTTCAATCTCCCTTGACTTTGAAAGAGCTTTATGATTTATAATTGAGAAGGGAGAGTGCTGTGGCGCTTCCACCTTGGGTTTAGCTACTTGTCTCTTCTGTCCTACGAATCAGTTGACCGTTTTTTTTCCCAGTCTCAGAGTCGTATATAGAAAAGAGCAAGAACCTCCAACCTCATCTCGACCGTCACTCTCGGGGTTCTGGGAGACAAGTCTCCAGCGGCAGCCCGTCATTCGATGGACTGGTGAGACGAGGTTGAAGAATTTGGGCTGCAGTAGCAGGTATTTTCGTATTGACTGAAATCTTCCGTAACTTTAGTCAATTTAGTCCACATCAGGAGATCACTAAGAAATTAATTAGCAAGCTAACCTAACCGTTTAATGATAATCTTCAGATTCTTTTTGTATTTTTGGTAATAAATCTTCAGATTTCCTTTTTTAGAGCGATATAAGCTTCCTATTCTTACCATATTCTAGTTAGCACATCCGTTTTCATGGGCAATTAGGCATAAAATTACTTTTTTTAGTTATGACTTGAAAAGATTAAGAAAAAATTGCATGTAACTTAATTGCATGGCCAATTCAAAAACTACACCTTATTCAAAAAAATTCAGTTGCAACTTTCACAACTCTTATACTTTGTTTAATACAAAAGATAGATCGGAGAAAATTGATAAGGAAAAAATGAATGAAACGTCCATTCTATTCTTTCATATGTGAAACATAAAAGAATGTATAGAAATATTTTTTTTTCTCTATTTGGATATAGGAATGAATAAAAAAGAGGATGATGGACTTATATAATATTTTTATCAAATCATTTTTTCATAAAATATTATTATTATTAATTTATAATATTTATTTATATTAAAAAAAATAGATAATATATAATATAATCATTATAATATATAATTAAATATAAAATAATATATAAATAATTTGAATTCGTTTAATTTCAATTTAATTTATTAAATTAACCTTTATAAATGAATTATTTAATGAATTTAATGATCATATTTATTTATAAATAACTAGTTAATTTATAATTTAATTTAATAATTAATTAATATTATAAAAAAAGTTAATTAAAAATAGTAATATAGAATAAAAAATAGAAGATAAATTCTAATTATTTAATTATAATTACAAAATCATATAATAAATTATAATAATTAATGATAAAATTTAATAATATATTGATTAATAGTATAAATAAAAATATATAAAAATAAAGAAATATTATGTTTTGTTCAAAAAAAAAAATAAGGGATAATTTTGTAAATACAAAAATTCATTAATCAATGCTCCAATCCATTCTTCCAATTTAGAAAATATAAACCGGGTGGGAATAGACCGTCTTTTTTTTCATCCATCATCTTTTTTAACTTCTTAAATGAAAATGGTGGATGGTGGCCATCCATCCTTTTAATCTCATCCATTTTCCCTCTCATGACCTCAACTAAATATAGAGTTAAAGTTCATAGATTTTTTATATCAGATAAATTGAGGATCTAATTTAGTGTCTTGATACATTCCTTAAGTTTAATTATAATGATAATTCTTATTTTCAAGAGTGAAATTTAAGATAAGATTTTCATGTTTAACTCAATAAAAATGCTCCTGATCGTAGGATTCATCAGAGGAGGGTGATTGATCCGAAAGATGCGGTGTATAAATTCGCTTTATAGTAGATGATCTCGGTTACAGGTAGAGATACCATAGCGAGAGATATAGGTACTCATTTATAGATGAAGGCACTGAGCAGTGACCACCTCGCAGCAGATCATAAGGAAGTCTACCTTCTCATCGATTGACTGGAACTCGAAGTGCAGTGGTGTATCTGGTTCTTTGACTGAGGTGCCATCGGATAGTTCCACCTTGAGGGTGTTATCAGTTTGACTACACCATGACTCGGTCTTCTGCCATTCAAAAACTGATGGTGTATGTTGGCATAGCATTGTTCATTATAGGAATTGAATTGCACAGAAGAGAATCTATCTACCCTTAGTGAGGATTGAGGAGCAGTTCTATGATGATCATGAGAATCAAGTCCTAAGTCCATGGGTCATGGCAGAGTGAAATAATAGAAAGAGTTCTAATTAAGATTTACATCAAACTTGAATCAATTGATTAAATTATATGATGGAAAATTAGGATTTGACGAGTTCACTTAACCCTAATCTAATCGCTCAAGATAGAAGAACTTAATCACCAAGTAGCTACACCGAGAGGTTTATTTTCAGTTTTGATGGATTGCACCATATACTGCTAGGTATCACAAAATGATAGATTTGAAGCAATTAGAATGGATTTAGATGATCAATCATTCTAGTTGTCTGAATCAGAAGAGTTCTGATCCATCATAAAGTGTTCGATGATTGGCGATAATAGAGATTATGATATATCCCATTACCATATAGAACTAACTTAACTTTGAAACACATAAACAAGGGTTTGGATCTGGATATCATCAATAGACGAACCCAGTATTAATTGCTTTGAATTAGAAATTTAAATAGGTTCAAGAAAATCGTGCTAGTACACGATTTGAGCGGCTAACGTTCTCCTTCTACTATCATTAAAAGTTGTATCTCAACTGAGGCCAATTTATTTGTGCTCATCAAGTACCTTTACTTTTCTGACTGAGCTTGTCCAGATTAGAAAAGGATTATCTTAAATTTATAAGATAAATTGAGGACAAACAAAACTATTCATAACAATAAAAAATTTTTTCGTCACTGCTAATCTATCTTTGACCTTTGGCAAACGATTGACCTTGACATCTTAGACATCTGCTTCTATGTTCATGCACCTATGTAGTAGCATGATAGGGCTGGTCCCCTGCTAGAAATAGAAAGAAGGGGGTGCATGCCTTAGGGAGGCATGCGCATGGATAGGGACGCTTTGGAGTCTCATTACAGATGGGACTCCAGGTCTGCTTTCTGGATTCTACTTAGATGCGCATCTAGGACATAGACATTACTTAATCTTAGCACCAGTCTAAGGATGAATGATGAGCTTCTCATCTGCATTGAATAGGTGGATGTCATTCCATCCAATCAGATTTAGATCTGATTGCCACGAAGCATACGTGATTGATTGAATGATGTGGCACTGCTTCATGGTGCAGTAGGGTCTATATAATACCTATCTGTGCCAATTTTATAGAGTTCTCTCTTAGCCATGCCCCAAGCTGCCCCTCTCCTCCTCCATGCCATCTTCGGTCCTCTCTCTCCTTCCCGTCTAAGGATGAAAATTTGACGGCTTTCAATTTGGTGCGATCCAGTAAGTGAAAGGTGACGAGCAAAGGAAGAAGGCGGTACTGCTGCAGAGACGACGTGCATGATCTTCGAAAGAAGTTTTGAAAATCCTCCAAATCTAGATCCATATCTGATATTTTGGAGAGATGATAAAAAAAGCGAGAGATCTTCAGAACCAGCCCAAAGTGGATATCGGTAGAGGCTAGCACTTGCCGTAGCTAATCAGAATCTCAGACAATCAAACAGGATTCATGACAGATAATCTGATTTTCCACAATAAGATATAAAATTAAATCAAATTTAATTAATTTATTTATTTTATTAGATCTAAAATATATCTCAGATCTGATCTAGATTCAAAATTTTTTTTTTTGAATATCTCTTTTGATCCAATCCAGATCTGAACAAACCTTAATCCGAGAAATCAGAATTTTTTTCTTCACTATCTGTACAAAGCTCACCTTAACAAAGCATTGAACTCTGGAGGCATGATCCAATTTTAAGCTAGGAGGCAGTGAGAATTTTCTTCTAGACATGTGGGAACTAAGGGGGCATTTTTTATCATTAAAATGAGAAAGAAATTCGAGTGAAATTTGGATTAAAATAGTTCCCTCGACATATTTTGAGTTTCCTTAATTCTGACTGTCCAGGATGGTGATCCAATGCTTCCAAAAAATTACTAAAAAACGGATGGTGTAATGGCCAGATCAAGTGGATTTAAATTTTGACCATTGGATCAAGCTAGCTGATGGAGAAAATCGGCTATTGATCGTGTATGCTTGAGAGTCTGATTCACCATCGGAAGCTTCCTAGACCATCGAACTCGGAAGTGGATACTCAATCGCGGTCGTTTGATAGCGCACTTACTATTCCACGGACCACGTAGAGACGAACATGTACATAGACTTGAGCCAATCGCTGTGCGCTCTTGCGATGTGAAATTATCATTTATCTTGTATAGCCCCAATAGAAATACTGTTAAACTCCTTAAGATCTTGGTCCACCACGTTGTCAGCGTATGATTTTACCATCTTTTGCTGAGCTGGCAGTCTACCATCTGGATCGTGAACCGTGTTGACAGGCTTCTATGACTTAGTCGGCTTTGTCGGCTTGACTTGCTTATGGCTTGGCTAGCGAAGTCGATTGAGTCATTTTTTTTATCTTTTAATTTTTTATCTTTAAAAATTTCATATCTTGCGTCCATTTAGCTCCTGTTTTGCTTCACAATTTATTTCATTTACGCATCAAAAAAATAAACTCTTCATTGATAATAATATTTTATTTTATTTATTTATTTTATTTTTTAATTAATAAAAATATGAATTTTTTAAAATATGTATTAATTAATTATTAATTCTTTAAATAACATTAAATTAATTGATAAATTTGTGCTTTTTTATTGATGGTTAGTTAGGTCGCGTAGGATTAGCGAAATCGTGTTAGGGGGCACTGTCGAGGGGGTTTGCCAAGACTGGGCACCAAGGTGGACATTATGAGGATGATGGTGCTTTCAAGCCTGGGAGACAACGGAAGGATCCAAGAATGTTGGTCCGAGAATTTTAGCGGCTTGATTGTGCTTCAGGACCCTGTGATATAAGATGAAGTAAGGAACCAAAGCTGCGGAATCAAGACTGCAGAAAGAAAATTTCTATAGGTTAGCCATTTCAGTTCCAAAATAGATCGGCAGAACATAAAGGCAAAATTAGAAAGATCATGTTTTGGGACTGCAGCTGGGAAGGACTAGACTGGCTTCAGTTTTAGACTGAGTCAATCCTGTGAAACTTTGCGACTCAGTGCTGAGGACTGTGCTAGTTTAGTGTGCGGGTAGAATTACACGGTTTTATTTTGGACTTAGGGGTCCTGATGATCCTAGTGATCTTAAGTCTGGTTTAAGAGGTCTTAAGGGGCTAACTCATATATGGGCTCGGATTTAGATCCAGGGGATGAGGAGCATGGGAGAACATGGTGTACATGGGCTCGTGGAGGATTTTATTTGTATTGGGTTAGTTAGGAGAATTTTTTGGTTGGACCTAATGGCTATGTATAATACATAGGTTGTTGATGATTTTAAGAGTGGAATTCATACAAAAAATTCTTTTCTCTCTCAATTCTCTCTTCTTCTTCTTCTCTCTAGAGTTGTCGCCCCAGGATTTTTGAAGAAGCCCTAAAGAAGGGCGTCTCCCTCAAGCCCAATAGAAGGAGGTGCTCATTAAGAATTCAGATGGCTAGGATCGATGGTTTACTGCCCATAGGAACGTCATAGATCCTTCAGGTCCATTGCTATTAGATCAGGAACTTCCGCAATATGGTATCAGGGCTTATTGATTGTCAAGGATGGATTTGGCATATCGAGCGATATCATGTACATTCAATTTGGTATACAAAGCAAGGTGATGCCAGTTGGTGGATCTATATCTTGAGATTGGAATCCAAGATTACTCCTAGCAGTGATCTTGAGTTGGAAATATGAAGGACAAAAATATTCTTTAGTTTGGCAAAAAATGATATATTAATAAAAACATGATTAATAATTTATATTATATTTGATATCTGATATGATATTATATTTTGATAATTACTATACTATATTTATGATATATATTACTATTATGATATATTATTAATCATATTATGATTCAATGATAATTTTAAATTTAGAGTAAATATACTTATTATACTTATTTTTATATAATAAAAATATTAATATATTACTTCTAATTATTTTATTTTTAAAATTAAAAATAAATATTCATATTAATAAATAATTATACTAGAAGTATAAATAAAAATAATTAATTCTATAATAATAAATTTAATATATTGTTAAGGATAATAATTTATTAATTATAGGCTAATAAATTATTATTATAAAATCTATTAATTATTAATTTTTTTTAAAATATGTTGATATTTTATTTAAAATATATATATTATTAATTTAATAAATATATTTTTATAAAATATATTATGGTAGTCTGATAATTATATTTAGACAGTTATTTTGGTTTCATGAAAATACTAAATTAGTTACTCATGGATACATGGAGATTTTAAATTACTGAATCATGGTCCATCAAATTATAGTGATCTTAGATCTTGACAATCAAATTATAAAAGTTTGGATCATTGTTGATTATCCTATTAGATCATCAAATGCTATCTAATAGTGGCAATGAAGTTAATAGAGAATTTTCTATGCCTATCTATCGAGGTTTAGCTCTCTTCGGTTGGTGGACAGGACCTAGTCTTCGGCTCTCATCAAGTCTTTCTATGCTGTGCAAGCAGGCCCCTCAAAGACTACGACCGTCTCATTCTCATTAAAAATCTTACTTCTAATCTTACATCTTTGTCTTCTGTCATCATGTGAGGCCTTCCTGTTATATTTGATCTCCCTGTGGTGTAATTCTCCTTTCATTAACTCAATGTAATCTAGATGTCGGCCTCTATTGTGGTTTTCCTTTTTTCAAAAATAGAGAGAGAAATTTACAAACGGTTTTGGAGTGATGTCTACCAAGTTTGATTTTGGACTCCCTTGAGCTGATGGTTTCAATCTCCCTTCAATTCTTCGTACTAGTTTTAGCTTTTCTACCTATTCATATCTATCACTACAGGATCTTGTTACGTTGTAATGCTAATATTCGTAATCCCGATGCTAAAAAGCGTTGCAAAATTATTTTTCAACTTTTACCAAAGCATCTCGAAGCTGTCACTAAGTGGGAGTATTTGGGAATTTAAATTTTTAATACCTAAATAATATCATCAGTAAGTAATCAAAAATTGCCCGATGCTTCCATAAGGCATCTGTAGTATTCAATAATACTGACCACTTTTATGCACAATATTTTTCTAATAGTATTAAAATGACAGTACGTTTGATATTGTTTAAATTATCGATGCTAATTTATGTCTCGATATTTTTATAAATTGATTTTTAACTACCAATGCTTTAAAAAGCATCGACAATGATAATTTTTCTAAAAAAAAAGTAGCATGTTAATAAACCATTATCCCTATAATTTACAAAAAAAATTTAACATCATAATCAATTCATAATCTAATCCCAATATCATAATCTAATAACCCAATCCAAACTTTATATACCAGCTATCACCAACTCAATCTAATACATAACTATTTCAAAAATTTATAAACACTCATATCATAATATGATATATATGCATCCAAACTTTATAACACAACATCAAATCAAATACATAAGCCTGTCCACGACTTTATAACACCACATTTAGATCAGATACATAAATTTATCCAAAAATTATATACCAACTCATAATAATACACAAATCACAAAATTATAACATCCACAATATCATAATCAAATACATAAACTTATCTAAAACATATACACCGATACCATAATATAACATGTTCAAAAGTTATAACAAATTTCAAAATACCAACATAAAGTTTCAAATTAAACACTCTATATACTAAAATAATTCATGATTACGCTGTTCATCATATTCGTCAAATTACAATCCATAAGCAAAGAACAGATATCAAAAATATAAAAACTTATCAATATTCCATAGAGGCATGATCTCGTCGACTCCATGACTGTATAGAATACAGGAGCCTATATTAAAAGATATAAAAACTTTATTAGTGGAGAGTATAAAATTTATATAATATCTTAAAGAATAAATATTTAAATACAGTAAGAGAATAATACCCTAGAAAAGTTTCACAAATGTCTTGTAATGCGAATATCAACTGATCAATCTAAGGTTGCATTACGATATCATATCATTAATAGGCTCGTCTAATCACCTGCACCTGTGCTACACCCTGCATCCACCTATTTGCCTGCAACTTGCGGGCATCCTCCTGCTCTGCACCGCATCTCAAGCTGCTTCTCAATCCGTGCCTTTACTACTCTCAAATCCACTGCCTCTATGCCGAGCCTCGAGCATACGAATATCTATTTGCTTAGAGCTCTCTTAGTATAGTATCCTGAGTTACCCCACTCTATAACCCCCTTACTCGACCCTAATAGCCGGTCCTAGGCAGCTCTATCATGACCTTGAACCTCGATGCGACTGGCCTCCGTTAGTGCTGAGGATTCGCCGACATGCTCTACAATAAGAGATGTAGCTCTCTCCTATATTTAAAAAAAATATATTAATTTTTACTTAAAAATTAAGCCTCTATATTATTAAATTAAATGATTATTAAATATATATAAATATACTCTCAACTTGTCAGTAATAAAACGTCATCTCGATGAACATGAGTCATCTTGTAAAACTCCATCTGGACAGGCTCCCTTCCATGCTCATTTCTTCTATAGAAAATATAAATTTTATAAAATATTTCATGCATAATTAATAATTGATTAAAATCTATTATGTTTGAGTTTTGTACGGTTCTCTCCTTCAATCTCATACATTCCTGTTAACAATATTAAGTCAGTAGCGGTCTAATCTCCTTCGTCACAAAGCAACAACTATTGGCACTGTTTCACGCAGTCATTATGTTGATCTGTTATTTCTACCCATCCCACCAACCATATCTGAATGGGTCGTGATGGCAATAACATCCAAGGCGCAAATAAAAGAGCGCAAGTTGGTACTATCTTTGGCCTATGCCCCATAATAATGAACTAAATGCATCGCTATGTTGTATGTCATATATTTATTATCTACAAATTGTGTGTGTGCGTATGTTCTTAATTTAACAAATGTTATTCTAAAAACTTCCACAGGAACAGAGAACTGAGACATAGTTTAGGCTACAGCACTAGACAGCTGTTACAGAAAAAAGATACACAGACGATAGTTAATTGTCTTGAACAAACATCCATTCCAAACACAGATCGAATGACAACATTTTAATTACGCGAGTAATAAGAAGATAAATAACATCACATTCTCAATAGTTTATGACTATTACAGATGCGAAGGATGTGAATATGTGATCAACCATGACTTTTCCTGGACCGATTCCTTGGAGGACCATGTCCGCGTGCATGGTAAGGAAGAGCTTGGTGCAAGGGAGCAGCAATATTTCCTTGTTTGAGTGAGCTATGCAAGATTTGCTGATCTTTATAACATATGGAAGAAGCTGGGCGAAGACGTCAGTTCTGAACTGGTTTGCAGTGGGCGACGTTTGCCCCACCTTTCCCTGCAGTTAGTGCTTCCTGCACTATGTTTTTCTCTTTAATTTTCTTCTGCTCCCAGTTTCACTATCTGCTAACAGGTGTATCATGAGGAGCAAAATTCTAATGAACCATATAAATTTCACTAGTCAATACGTCTTTGTTAGCACTCTCCCCAACTTTTCTGATCCACGGGAACATTATGACTGGTCAAGACCAAAAATAGAACTATAAATGCATCACTTCAAGAACAAGATGTTATAAGTTAATGTAAATTTTTCTGTATGCAATGACCATGACAATTGATCCAATTTCCTCAAACTATGGAAAAGCTTCCTGGTTACCAGTTGAAATTGACGTGTGAATTTGGGTTTACCATCCTCATCAGATTAATTAATTATGAAAATTAATTAATTTGGGAGTTCTATATTGTGTGGTTACAGTTGAAAGTTTTTTGTTAATAGACTCCATGAAGTTTTTTGTCTCCACATTCAAAAGGAAAAACATTCATGCAGAGATTGGTCGGTGAATGCCTTTTTGATTCCTCCTTGAAGTCATTAGTAGCTTCTTTAGCTATTAGAGGTTGGCGGCAAGATTCTGATATGCAAGCACCTGGAGTTGAATGGACCCGACTGCAATTACCAAACATAAGATGGGGGACCTTGTATTAGCAAATTGATTCAATTTTTGCTTAGACTCTGTTGAGAGAAGAAACTTGATGCAAATGATATCTAGCCAGACTCCTTCATCTTCAAATTAATTTGGGGGTTCACATTTTAGTAGTGTTGCAGCTGCTAAAAAAATAACGGTTATGTAACTAAAGCTAAAGTCCATAGGAGAGACTGTGTAGATAGGGCTAAAAGGTTGGGCTCGGACTTGGGCCGACTTCGGGTTCAACCCGAAATCATTTAGGCCAGGGTTCGGAGCTAAAATCATAAGCCCGTTTTATTTCGGGCTGAAACTTGGGTCTTCTTTGATCCGGCCGTAATTCGGCGGATGGGCTCAATTAATAACCTACGCACGCCCGACCCACCCCACCCAGGCCCCCTAACCCTATGCGAACCCAACCATGCTCGGTCTACCCTGATCTAAGTACCATAAATTTATCTATAAAAGCATCATTATCAATTAATTAGTTTATTTTTTAAAAATTAATATTAATTGATACATATTTTTTTAAAATTTATATTTTTATTAATTAAAATTAATTTAAAAAATAATAAAATTTTAAAAAAATAAATTTGTATAATCAATGGTAAGGATCTTTTTTTTATTACAATGAAATAAATTTCATGCAACAGAGCTAAAACGAAGAAGATATGAATTTCTAAAAAAATAAAATAATACATAAAAATTAAATGAAAATTAACATGTGGCTTCGCTGGTTTAAGGCTTGCCGCGCCATATACAGCCGGCTGCATCCAAATGCCCCGAGCCAAGACACGACCGAAGCCAATAGCGCCAAGCCAAGCATCCAAGTCGAATCAGCCATGGAAGCCATCATCGCGTCACGATACCAGGCGTGGACCCGCTGCTTAATAGAAACGGCGAATCACAAGTCTGATACATGGGTGGACTTAGACTCTTAAAGGATTCACAAAATCTATGCGGCCCTCATTATGATACTTTAGACTTTTCACTACGACGATCAATAATCAAGTTCAAACATACCTGTATTATTATCCGAGACAATAAGCAAAACAGATCTTATATTTGGAATCCAAACTTGATTGGATAACATCATCCAACCCTAGGTTAGATCAATTCCCAATTATTATACAATAATGTTACACCCCTGCTAAGAATTGGATTTCAGGGATAGAAATATTTAGGAGTATGACTAGTCTGGTCAAGCAAAGCAACAATGCTAAGCAACTCATGTAACAGTAGATCAAACAAGTTTCTATGAGTTAAACAAAAGTAGATGAAGCAAGATTTTTTTTTTTTTTTTTTTTTTTTTGCAGTGATTATGCAACAAAAGATCATATGAATGAAAGACAAATGTACCGGCAAGTGAGGTGAAGATGTGATTCTGAAGTAAGGAGCAGTCAGCACCTGCAATAAAAAACTTATCCTAAGAAAACATGAAGAAAACTAAACTAAGTTGTAATCGTGCATGACCATTTTTTTTTCTAAAAAAAAAAAAAGCAGGAGAGTTATGACAAGCAGATGTACCTGGATCTGCTCATGGAGGAATTTAATGCAAATAGTGGCCTCATGAAGTACTGATGCTGTATCTGTCTGCAACCAATTCATCCAATGTGTAATCAGTACACATAAGAAGCCAACTCGCACCCATTTTTCTAACCTATATAATCAAAAAATACAATTCTATTACCTTCCCAAATGGAGAAACTAGCTGCTGTAGAGCTGTAATTTTATCCCCTAGCTTCTGGCTCCTCCTCACAGGCGCCTGCCAACATTAAACACAAATAACTGAAAGCGTGCTCCACTCTGGTGATTAGAACTCAAACAAATGATGGCAGTCCACCTACTTTCATCAGCTGTGGATGGGTTGATGCTGATTCATTAGATGGCGGTTGATGCAGCTTCTCCGCGGTCTTCAGCCTCTTTGATGCTTGTGTGCTAGCCGTTCTCTTGCTGATAGAATCACTGGATGCCATCCGTTTATTGCATCCCGCCACACTCTATAACCAAAGCACATACTTGAGCAAGATATCAAATAGATGACATAAGTTTGGCAGAAAGACTTCAACGGTCATTATTCTAACATTAGGTTGAATTAGAGTCATGGTAGATGGTCTCAGGTTGGCAGCAGCAGTAGCCGTCAAAACATCACCCTCTCCTGCTCCATTTAATACCACACCAACAAATACATTAGCTCAATGAGCTACTAAACTAAGATACAAAACCTTGCAAACGACTAAACTGGAATCGTTTCAGATTCGAAAAACCTGGAGTGGAATCTAATGGAGTTGCGGAGAGGCCAGTGGGTGGTGAGAGAGGTGGGGGAAAACTCCCGAGCTGGAAACAGTCGGAGTCCTGAGGAGTGGTGAAGATATCCACACTATAGCTGTTACACGATGAACAATGCAGCGACCAAATCACCAAAAATGTCCTTCAAATAGAATTATATACACAATATATATATAAATAGAATTATATCATGGGAAACGTTGGGAAGACGGAGACTTACTGTCTCTCGAGCTCTGTGAAGGTGTTGGAACTCCGAATCCGAGATTCGCTGTCCCCCGCTGCAACAAACGACGGAGTTCGTCGGTTAAGAAGGTTCCATCTCGAACAATATTCTATACTAGTAAAATTGAAATGTTTATTTAACTAATATTATTGGTACTATGACCAGCATTATTATTATTATTTTGTTTAAGTTACCGAAGCTGGTGTTAGGAGAAGAGAGAGACGGGAAGACGCCGTCGTTCCACATTCCCGAAACCCGAAATTCCCACGGGAAGTGGAGAAACGGAGGGAGTTTGTAATCCGGCGGTGCAGCAGAAACCAGCCACCAGGAATCCACTTCCGGCTCTCCCAGCCGGCGCATGCTACGTTTCTCCCCGGAGGTCTCCTGCCATCCATTTTTTTTTTTTTTAATCAAAAAAACAAGAACCCAAATTTTTGAAGGACACAAGCAATTAGATTTCTGCCCGTCGACATCCATAGTGCGTTTTTTATCCATAAATTAAAAAAAAAAACTTCATATCAAAAAAATTAAAAAGGATAATTTGACAGAGATTTGTGGAAGCGGATCGAGAAACATTACATAACCGGTACATGTTTTGCTTGGGCATCAAACTTAAAAAAACCTTAAACACATTTATTTGTTTGAATCAATATTTTCTCTCAAATACACACACACACACACAAACGGAGGAGGCAAGTCGCTTCCCCTCGTTTGAACGAATAGTGGATGCTTAGGGGAGAGGAGGAAAAGCTGCTACCTCTGGCTGTGGGCTTTGGACGAGCTGAAGGGTGCGTTCAGAAGAAGCCAGTGGGCTCTCGACGCCTCCCGGCCTTCTTATTTCTTGATCTTTGCCTGAAACTTAAAATGCTGCTCGCCTGAAGCGGCTCCAAGTTTTATCTTTTTGTGGGAATTTAGCAGTTACAAGGCATCAAATGCAGAGAAAGGAAAGCGAGAAAGAAACGGGATTTGATGGTGAGTTGTATGGAAATAGCAAACTAGGGGAAGAAATTAGCATGGAAAAAAGGTTAGGGAGGTGCCTTAAATACTAGTAATGACAGAGGGGGAAAGCTTGCTCAAGTTAAAAGAGCTTCCGTTCGAAATCTCTTTCAATCTCCCTTGACTTTGAAGAGCTTTATGATTTATAATTGAGAAGAGGGAGAGTGCTGTGGCGCTTCCACCTTGGGTTTAGCTACTTGTCTCTTCTGTCCTACGAAATCAGTTGACCGTTTTCTTTTCCCAGTCTCAGATCGTATAGAAAAGAGCAAGAACCCAACCTCATCTCGACCGTCACTCTCGGGGTCTGGGAGACAAGTCTCCAGCGGCAGGCCCCGTCATTCGATTGGACTGGTGAGACGAGGTTGAAGAATTTGGGCTGCAGAGCAGGTATTTTCGTATTGACTGAATCTTTCCTAACTTTAGTCAATTAGTCCCACATCAGGAGATCACTAAGAAATTAATTAGCAAGCTAACCTAACCCGTTTAATGTATAATCTTCAGATTCTTTTTGTATTTTTGGTAATAAATCTTCAGATTCCTTTTTAGAGCGATTATAAGCTTCCTATTCTACCATTTCTAGTTAGCACATCCGTTTTCATGGGCAATTAGGCATAAATTACTTTTTTTAGTTATGACTTGAAAAGATCAAGAAAAAATTCCATGTAACTAATTGCATGGCCAATTCCAAAAACTACACCTTATTCAAAAAATTCAGTTGCAACTTTCACAACTCTTATACTTTGTTTAGTACAAAAGATAGATCGGAGAAAAATTGATAGAGGAAAAAAAATGAATGAAACGTCCATCTATTCTTTCATATGTGAAACATAAAAGAATGTATAGAAATATTTTTTTTTTCTCTATTTGGTATAGAATGAATAAAAAAGAGGATGGATGACTTTATATAATATTTTTATCAAATCATTTTTTCATAAAAATATTATTATTATTAATTTATAATATTTATTTATATTAAAAAAAATAGATAATATATAAACTTATAATCATTATAATATATAATTATATAAAAATTATATAAATAATTTAATTTTAATTTAATTTAATTTAGTAAATAATTTTATAAATGAATTATTAATGAATTAATGATATATTATTTATATAAATAACTAGTTAATTTATAATTTAATTTAAATAATTAATTAATATTATAAAAATAGTTAATTAAAAATAGTAAATAAGAATAAAAAATAGAAGATAATTCTAATTATTTAATTATAATTATCAAAATCATATAATAAATTATAATAATTAATGATAAAATTTAATAATATATGATTAATAGTATAAATAAAAATATATAAAAATAAAGAAATATTATAGTTTTGTCAAAAAAAAAAAATAAGGGATAATTTTGTAAATACAAAAATTCATTAATCAATGCTCCATCCATTCTTCCAATTTAGAAGAATATAAACCGGTGGGATAGACCGTCTTTTTTTTTCATCCATCATCTTTTTAACTTCTTAAATGAAATGGTGGATGGTGGCCATCCATCCTTTTAATCTCATCCATTTTTCCTCTCATGACCTCAACTAAATATAGAGTTAAAGTTCATAGATTTTTTTATATCAGATAAAATGAGGATCTAAATGCATATAAAATCAGGAATAACAATTTGGACAAAAGTTTGCACCCAATGGGAAGAAAAATAAGACGGCTGGATTGGATTTGAAGTTAAGCATCGTATGATAAGAGCAATTTGACTGGAGTATACGCATCTCCGAACCAAAAGAATGCTTGCCAAATAATACAAACTGCTACAGTTATTTATGGATAATGATTGGATTGCCAACTTTGAAATTTTTGATTTGTAGCTTTGTTGGTGCCGAATAAGTCGTGCCAGATGAGCGAAGGAGCTACGGCTGTGACATAAAACACAGTTTTTATATGCCACGGTCTCCCTCTTTCTGTATAGATATATCAGTTATCACCAAGTATAACAGTAGTTTAATAGTTGGGCGTCCGAGTAGGAGGTGAATGTCAAAGGCAAGTAGCTTTTGTCTTCTATAATACTGCTTTGAGTAGCAAGCGAAACTTCATTGTACAACCAACATGTGTGCTAATAAAATGTCTACTGAGTAAACTAGTCTAGAGGTCTGGATTCTATTGGGATGACCATTCCCAGCTTAAGAATACCATACTGCAAGTTGGTCATGAGGCTTTCATTTCTTTAATCCTAGGAAATATTTCCTCAAAGTACAGAAGATGCGAGCGAGTGCGCATGTTTGACTTGTTTCATCTTCTTTTTCCTGTAAATGTATTGCCAGAAAAGAAAAATTAAACAGGCAACCGCAAGATCGCCGGTCGAATCTTGGTCCATTGATTTGCTCTTCCTATTTCTACATTAGCTTACAACCTATTGCTGTCTCTATTTCTCTCTAAAGTAAACGCTTGACTCATCTGAAACTGATGGTCAGAGTGTCGTTGTGTTATGTCTTCATCATGCAGGAGTGCTTTCCACACTACACTTGGCATTCATGGATCAGTTCGCATGAGGTAGGGAGACTTGTTAATACCTGACTTGTAGTCCATTTAGTTAATGTTAGTGGAAGTAGAAAATCAGGGCTAAAATGGTATGAAGTATTTCAACAATGATGCAGAAAGATAGATATAATTCGGAAGACAAGCTCGATCCAACCATTGCTTGGAGTTTCGAATAATTTTATCCTTTCTCATTAATATATATATATTATTTAATATTTATGATATTTTTTATTATTTAGAAAAAATTTATTAGATCGTGAATCTCTATCACTAGAATCTATCTTCCAAAGATCGTGATATCTAGATTTACATGCGAAGGAATGACCTATGAGTGAAGGGATGGCTAGGATTCTGACTTGTGCGAAAAGCAAAAAGTTGGTCTATATGATTAGAAAGATAGAGTATAATGGCCTAGATGTAATTCTAAAATTTTATTAAAAATAAACTAGAAAAGTAAAACTTAAGCGTTAATCTTCTCCTCTGTTGCACCCAAATCTAAGGGTAAATAAAATTAAGTGAAAGGTATACAGGGGTTGAGAGAACCCTTCTCTAACCTTCTTTATCTTTTAAAAAATTTTATCAAACAGAGATTCATTTTTTATCCTCCTCTTTCCTCTCCTTATGAACCTCCATCTACCTTCAATCCAAACAAATTATTAAGATCTGTTTGATTGGAGGTATTCTGGTATGAGAAAATGATTTATATGTCAGATTATCATATTTGATATAAAAAATGGAAGAAAGATGGTAAAAGAAATAATGGGTTCCATGCTTATTTTTTAAAGAGAGAAGATAAAATAAATACCATGGAAGGTTGGTATTTGATGAATTCTCGAATGGTGGTGATCCATACTTGACAAAAATATATCCAATAAAGATGCATGTCATTATTGAATTTATTCTGATGTCTTTTCAAATTCATTCAAAAAATTTTGCAAAAAAATTAAGATGAAGAAGGCATTATGCAAAGAGCTAAATGATTATAATCATTATATAGAAACTAATTTAAGATAATAATGTTATCATAATATTAAAAGTTATTTTATATTGAAGGATATATTTATAAATTTAATCATATTCCTATGTAGATTTATCTCCCACCAAACATGGTATTCCTTTTCCAATATCATTTTTTAGAGTAATTTTTATACCAACCAAACATATTAAAAATTAATTTTTTCTATAATTATTTTTTTAGATAAATAATTTTTAGAAATTATCAGATATCCCGTAATCCAATATATCACAACTAAATGGACTTTTAACGTATATTCAATAGATGGGTTTTACTATGGTGCTCTAAAGCCATTTTTAGTTATTTTATTATTTATTTTTTTCTATTCATCTATTTTAAGATGGGTGATATTGATGTATTTATCATCAATTAATTTTAATTGATTGTGTGCATGGCTGGTGCTGTAAATAACTTAAATTTTAGGTGTAATCTAAAAACCAAAAAATTGATGAAGTATTTTAGAAGTCTGCCCCTCCTCCTTCCTTCCTCCATTTCAATGCCGCCGGGGGTCAGCATGTGGTAGCAAAGAGGCGAGCAGTAGAGGAGGAAGAAGGGGAACAATGGAGGTGGAGGAAGGAGGCAACAAAGGAGGAGGAAGAAGGGGATGGTGAGCTAAGCGGCAATGATAAGGCTATAAGAAGGCAAGTGGTAGAGGCGAAGAAGGAAGGAGATGGCAGGCTCAAGCAGTGGTGGTGTGGTTGCAGGAAGGTGAGCGGTGGAGGTGAAGGATGAAGGGGGCGGTGGGCTCGAGTGGCGGCGGTGTGGCTACGGAAAGATGAGCTACGAAGGTGGAGGATGAAGGGGATGGCGGGCCCGAGCAGTGAAAGGAGAAAGGGGATAAAGAAGCAAGTGGTGGTGATGGAGAGGTGAGCGACGATGGGGCAGTGGGCTAGCACAATCGACAGACAGGTGTGCAGAGGAGAAGGAAAAGGAATGGCTGTAGCAGTGGGCCCAAGTAGTACAGAGATAGGTAGAGGAGAAGGAGGATGGGAGGTGGCTGGGAGGCAAGCAGTGGGGAGAAACTATCAAAAAAAATATATATATATATATAATATTATTTTTTTAATAATAAAATATATAAAAAGATGATAGTATAATGATTTAAATATTTTTATAATAAAATATTATTAAAAAAATATTGTAGTAAATTTTTTTATAGATCCACCTATTGTAGGTGTAGGTGGGCTACCGAACAGCCAAGCATAAGAAACAACATGATGAGAAGATGGTAATACCATTTTCAAAGAAAAAAAAGAAGATAACAACATCAAACAGAGTCACAAATTTATTACAATGATTATGTATTTTTGCGTGAGTGAACAAAAAACAATAACAGTGAAATGCTTCCCCTTTGTAGTGGAGGAAAACAGGATGGAAATTTTTTTCTTCATAATATATATATATATATTATCAAAAGAAAAAGGAGAGCAAAGGCCAGCTTGGATCTAAAGTGTTCATCTATTTTAGAAAAGCAGTAGCATCACTGACACGCAAGTCCAACATGCAGTGGCTGCGGATTTGGCTGTTGCCATGAGTTGTTGTCTAAAACATTGCTCCAATTGCAGCAAGATGTCAGTTGTTATGAGACTGTAACAGAACCAAACAAACTAGGTGAAAGCTCGATCCCGTAAAAGTTGATAAAAGGAAAAGGATAAGCAAGGACATTGTGAATAATTCCACATTTGATCCATATGTTTAATATAAAAAAAAAGAAGAAAAAGAAAACAGATCGATATGAGTAAGGACGAGTGCAGACAATTTACCATAATTCAGGACCTCTGGAAAAATGAACTGACATTACGCCTTTTTATTGTACCATTGATCCATCAGACGAATCAACAAAAACAAGATGATTACTTATCCCCTTTTATTATATCATTGATCTACTAGATGACTCGATAATATATATATATATATATATATATATATATATATATATATATATATATATATATATATATATATATATATATATATATATATATAATATAAAAATTATATTTAAAATATAATTAAAATTAAAATTAAAATGAATTTAAATGAGAATTGAAATAGTCCTGTGCCCCAAAACGTTTTATTCATGATTGAAATTGTGATTTAAATAATAGAGAAGGATGGAGACTGAATTTTGATGAATTTACGCATTTTTCATTCTCTTCTAAAATTAAAATAGATGAAACTTTTCTAAATCAAATGATAGTCATTTATTTTTCTTCCCATTTTAGAGTCTAACTTTCCTCAATAAAACATATCTAATATTTAATTAGCATCACCATACTTATTTCTTCAAGGTTGACAACAACATAATAACTGATTCTAAGCCTATACGTACAGTCTTCTTAAGCCCACCAATGGCAACATATTCATAAGCAATTGCTTGAGTTGTGCTGCACATGATTTTAACTAAAAGACTGCAGTAGTTGACTAGCTTACTTGATCGTTGAAAGCCTACATCACTTTCCCTGGCAACGTCACTCTTTAAGCGTTCATTTGGTTGGTGAGAAGATGTTTTTAAAATTAGAATATTTTTTCTATGGAGCAATTTCTAAAAATATGATGCATAAAAAAATAATTTTAATATATTTAAATAAATATTTATTTTTAAAAAAATATATATAATATATATTATATTTTTAATAAAAAATACTTTACCACATTATGTTCATGACTTTAAGAGCATTAGAAAAGAAAAAAGGGCTCCAATTTCCAACCTATATTGAAAAGCAAATAACCCACATCCCGCATGTTTTTTTTTTTTTTCATGAACATGAAAAATTTTATTTTTATAAAAAATATCACTTTTCAATCTTCCTCACTCTAATCAGATAAGAAATTTTTTTTTATTTTTTATTAATTATATTTTTCTCTTCTATCTTCCCACAGACTAAACTAGTCCTAAGAAATCTTTTCATTAGCCTCATATTGCATATCTTTTGAACATCAGATCTCTTACTTGCTGTGTTGATATGCAAGATGCACTAGGACTTGTTCATGGATATCAATATTCTTTATTAGTCCTATCATATAAAATTAATATACATTCTATTGGTGCAAAATCTGATTGACATCGGATCGAACTGGAGTCGAAGAAGACAAGATCACCATCGATGACCTACAAAATAAAATTCCATTCGGAGTCGATAGTGGTAGCTTCGGTAGAATCCTCCGATAATCAAGTCAGCTTTTCTGACCAACAGAAATGGAATACTTAAGAAAGAGTTTGATAGAGTTTCAGAAAGAATAAGAGAACTTAGAGAAAACATATCCGGAGGGTCCCTTTTTATAGATGAAGCTTGATTGATAGTGACGGCCATACTGTCTGATAGTGGGCCGCTCGGGACTGCATGGGATTCGATACGGAGAGGAAGATATTGTCAGACTGATAGTGACGGTCATACCATCCAGTAGTAGGCCGCTCGGAGTCATGTGGGGTTTGCTATGGAGAAAGGGGCATTGTCAGACTGATAGCGATCATTCGTCGAGATTTAATAGCCGTAGTTTAGAGGAAGCAAGCGTTGGTTGGTGAAGAACTTCGACATATATCAATTTCAGAGGAGTTCAGACTCCTGAAGAAAATACGTCTGGAGGGGATCATCCGGGAGCAATCCGTTGGAGGAATCCGACTGAAGGAGAAGTCCGAAAGGAGTTCGGCTCCTGAAGAAGTTCGGTCGAAAGAGAAGTCTGGAAGGAGTTTGACTCTTGAAGGAGTCCGAAAGGAGTTCGACTCATATAGAAATCCAACTGAAGGAGAAGTTTGGAAGAAATTCGGCTCTTGAAGGAATCCGACTGAAGGAGGAGTCGGAAAGAAGTTTGGCACCTGTAGAAATCCGACTGAAGGAGAGATCCGAAAGGAGTTCGACTCCTAGAGGAATCCGATTGAAGAAGAAGTCCGAAAGGAGTTTGGCTCCTGAAAGAGTTCGATCGAAGAAAAAGTTCGGAAGGAGTTCAGCTCTTGGAGGAATCCGACTGAAGGAGAAATCTGAAAGAAGTTTAGCTCCTGGAGGAATCCGACTGAAGGAGGAGTCCGAAAGGAGTTTGACTCCTATAGAAATTCAATTGAAAGAGTCCATAAGGAGTTCGGCTTCTAAAAGAATTCGGTTGAAGGAGAGATTCGGAAGGAGTTCGGCTCCTATGGAAATCCAACTGAAGGAGAGATCTGAAAGGAGTTCGGTTCTCATAGAAATTCAACTAAGGAGAAGTCTGGAAGAAGTTCAGCTCCTGTAGAAATCTGACTAAAAGAGGGATCCGAAAGAAGTTCGACCGCTGGAGGAGTTCGATTGGGGCTCGATCGCTGAGGAGTTCAGCTAGCTAAGATTTGGCCGTTGGAAGAGTTTGGTTGGCTGAAGGAGTTCGACTAAGGTTTGGCCGCTAAAGAAAAATTTTTGATCGAAGCTCTTTCATGATTACCAGCTGCATTAGACTAAGCACCAGACTGGACTTCGATGGGAACGGAGTTTATCTCCAATAATAGTCTCCCCTACTTCCTAGTTCGAAATTCGAAGGAAGGGAGTACAAAAAAGATGATTGTCGAAGTCCTCTTCAGGGCTTTGCATCAGTTTAGGTTGAAGCTTGGGGGAGATATCATCTCTAGCCAAGATCGATGTTGAAGTTGAAGCTCGGAAGAGATCTTATCTCCAGTCGAGGTTGACGTTGAAGTTAAGGCTCGGAGGGATCTTATATTCAGCGAAGGTTCAGGGAGATCTTATCTTCTGTTGACATTGAAGCTCGAGGAAGATCTTATCTCCAATCGAGGTTGAAGAAGATCTTCTCTCCTATTGACGTAGATGTTGAAGCTCGGAGAAGATCTCATCTCTAGCCAAAATTGAAGGAGATCTTATCTCCTATTGATGTAGAAGCTCGGAGGAGATCTTATCTCCAACCGAGGTTGAAGGAGATTTTATCTTCTATTGATGTAAACTTTAAAGCTCGGAGGAGATCTCATCTCCAGCCGAGGTTGAAGGAGATCTCATCTGCTGTTAACGTAGACTTTGAAGCTCGGAAGAGATCTTATCTCCAGCCAAGGTTGAAGGAGATCTCATCTCCTATTGACGTAGAAGCTAGGAGAAGATCTCATCTTCAGCCGAGGTTGAAGTAGATCTTATCTCCTATCGATGTAAACTTTGAAGCTCGAAGGAGATCTCATCTCCAGTCGAGGTTGAAGAAGATCTTATCTTCTGTTGACGTAGAAGCTCGAAGGAGATTTTATCTCCAGCCGAGGTTGAAGAAGATTTCATCTCCGATTGACGTAGATGTTGAAGCTCGGGAGAGATCTCATCTCCTGTTGACGTTGACTTTGAAGCTTAGGAGAGATCTCATATTCAGTCGAGGTTGAAGAAGATCTTATCTCCTATTGACGTAGACTTTGAAGCTCGAAAAAGATCTTATCTTCAGTCGAGTCGGGGCCTCTCTTCTCATCTCATCTAAAATGAACGAGGCCTTCGACTTTGTTCACATTAGGACAAGGTTCTTCTTCTATTCCTAATATGACGATAGGGGCATAGATGGGCCATTGAATGGGCCTCTCCCCTCCTTCTATTTTAAATAATCGGAGGTCTTCGGCCTACTCATGTTAGGACGATGTCCTTTTCCTATTCCTAACATGACAATAGAGGCACAGATGGACTATTGAATGGATCTCTCTCCTCCTTCTGTCTTAAATAATCGAGATATTCGACATGCTCATATTAGGACGAGGTCCTCCTCCTGTTCCTGACATGACAATAGGGGCACAGATGGACTGTTGAATGGGCTTCTCCCTTTCTCCTATTAAATAATCGAAGGTCTTCGACATCCTCATGTTAGGACGAGGTCCTCCTATTCCTAAAATATGGCAATAGGAGTACAGATAGGCCATTGAATGGGCCTCTCTCCTCTTTTCATCTTAAATAATCGGGAGTCTTTGGCCTACTCATGTTAGGATGAGGTCCTCCTCCTGTTTCTAACATGGCAATAGGAGCAGATGGACCATTGAATGGGCCTCTCTCTCCTCCTTCTGTCTTAAATAATTGGAGATCTTCGACGTGCTCATGTTAAGATGAGGTCCTCCTTATGTTCCTAACATGGCAGTAGGGGCACAGATGGGCCATTGAATGGGCCTCTTCCCTCCTCCTATCTTAAATAATCGAAGGTCTTCAGTCTGCTCATGTTAGGACGAGGTCCTTATCCTATTCCTAACATTACAATAGGGACACAGATGGTTTGTTGAATGGATCTCTTCTCTTCTCCTATCTTAAATAATCGGAGGTCTTCGACATGCTCATATTAGGACGAGGTTCTCCTCCTATTCCTAACATAACAATAGGGGCATAGATGAGCTGTTGAATGGATCTCTCCCCTCCTCCTGTCTTAAATAATCAGAGGTCTTCGACGTGCTCATGTTAGGACGAGGTCCTTCTCCTATTTCTAACATGGCAATAGGGGCACAGATAGATCATTGAATGGGCCTCTCCCTTTCTCCTGTCTTAAATAATTAGAGGTCTTCGACCTGCTCATGTTAGGACGAGGTCCTCCTTCTATTCCTAATATGGCAATAGGAGCACAGATGGGCCATTGAATGAGCCTCTCTCCTTCTCCTATCTTAAATAACTAGAGGTCTTCGGTCTGCTCATGTTAGGATGAGGTCCTCCTCCGATAGTACATTCTCAAATTTTCTGAGTTTTAAGATCATAGGAGCGTTATTCCTCTGAACTTCATCAGACGATAAGTTTCGTGCCGGACGATCTCCTCTATTTCGTACTAGCCTTCTCGGTCTGGGGCAAGCTTCCCCTAACTTTGAGGTTAAGAGATGACAGCTCGTCGAAGCACTAAGCCTTCCCCAGAGATAGTGTTGATGATGCCAGAATGCAGCCGATCTCCTTGTTGTTCCTCTCTCATTGATGGTTCTAGCTACGGTAGCGCCATTGGCTTGCTTTAGGCTGGCATCTATGGAGCATTGAGGGGGACGTAGTTGTGGAACCTTTCAGAAGGAGGACTTCTCCACGTCCTTCTGTCGGAGCTTCTTTGATGATGAGCTCGAGGAGTTCGGACTCACTTACGCTTGGAGAGAGTCCGTAAGTGCGATCGAACTTCATTCGGCCCTCCATTAACCATGAATTTACTAGACTCGTCTGCTTGCTACTCTCCAACGGCTTCTTCATCCTTCAATTTGAAGGCTTCTTCCGCACGGGCATATCTCTCAGCCCGGGCTAGCAAATCGATAAAGTTCCTAGGGTACTTCTTCTCCAGGGAGAATAGCAAATCGTTCTTCTGAAGGTCATCCTTGAGTACGGTCATTGCAATAGAATGGTCCAGGTTTCGGACCTCCAATGCAGTAGCATTAAATCGGGTGACATAAGTTTGGATGGATTCTTCCTCCTTTTGCTTGACATTTATTAGAAAATTTGAACCTCGATGCGGACGTCGGCTGCTAACAAAGTAAGCCGCAAACTGATGGCTCATCTGGTCAAAGGAGAAGATCATACCCGGCTTCAACATTGAGCACCAATTTCTTACTGCTCTCTTTAAGGTAGATGAAAAAGCTCGGCATAATATGGCGTCTGGTGCACTATGGAGCAGCATCATGGTCTAGAAGACTTTCAAATGATCGATCGGATCAGAGGTTCCATCATAGCTTTCAAGTTGGGGAAGCTTGAAGTTCGACGGAATAGGCTCTTGCATAATTCAGAGAGAGAAAGAGGAATCGGCAAAGATGTCATCATGGGGAGCTGGGGCGATGTGGCAGAGTTCTTCAATCTATTGATCCATCTCCCACAGTTTGTGATCGAGGACGTCATCTTGTTCGCAGATCTTGGATGGCTTCCTGTTGTAGATGGGGAAGATCTCTTCTAGAGAAAAATCATGATCCGAACATGGATCCTCTGCTCTCTATTTTCTCTTTCTAAGGATGATGGATATGCTAGGCCAAATGCTCTTCCTTAGGGCTGATTTTTGATATTCTGATGGCGGGTTTTCTAGCAGAATCATCATCGGAGGCTGCCGCATGGCCTGCACCATTTCGGTGAGGCCCTAAATCTGCTGCATCAGTAGGTTAAACTGCTTCGGATCTACCATGACCGTCGGTAGAGGTGGTGGTTGAAGCGCCAATGATGGAGCAAGAACAGATGGATCTGGCTCAGACGTGATGGCAGAAGCGGTAGAGCTCCGGGTAGTCGCTTTCTTTGAAGACATTTCTTAGAATCGAGAAAGAGGATGGAGATGAACCTTGAAGAAGAAGGTCGACAGGATCGATTGAGCACTCCTTTAAGAATAAGGATACATCAGAAACAGAGGCCCTTCCTCTAGTGTCAATTCTGTTGGTGCAGAATCTGGTTGACGCCGAATCGAGCTGGAGTCGAGGAAGATGAGGTCGCCGTTGGTGACCTACAAAACAAAGTCTCATCCGAAGTTAGTAGTGGTGGCTCTGGTAGGACCCTCCGACGATCAAGTTAGCTCTTCTGGCTAATAGAAATGGAGTGCTCAGGAAAGAGTTCGACAGAGTTTTGGAAAGAAAAAGAGAGCTTAGAAAAAATGTATCTGGAGAGTCCCTTTTTATAGACGAAGCTTGATTGATAGTGACGGCCATACCATTTGATAATGGGCTGCTCGGGGCTGCGTGGGATTCGGTATGGAGAGGAAGGTGTTGTCAGGCTGATAGTGACAGCCATACCATTGGTAGTAGACCGCTCGGGGCTGCGTGGGGTTTGCTACGGAGAGAGGAGCGTCGTCAGACTGATAGCGATCGTTCATCAAGATTTAATAGTCGTAGTTCGAAGGAAGCAGGCGTTGGTTGGTGAAGAACTTCGATATATATCAATTTCAGAGGAGTTCGGACTTCTAAAGGGAATACGTCTGGAGAGGATCATCTGGGAGCAATCCGTTGAAGAAATTCGACTGAAGGAGAAGTCCGGAAGGAGTTCGGCTTCTGGAGGAGTTCAGTCGAAGAAAAAGTTCGGTAGAAGTTCGGAGTCTGAAGGAGTTCAGTCGAAGGAGAAGTCCAGCAGGAGTTCGGCTTTTAGAGGAATCCAACTGAAGGACTCCGGAAGGAGTTCGACTCCTGTAGAAATTCAACTGAAGAAGGAGTCAAGAAGGAGTTCGGCTTCCGAAGAAATCTGACTAAAGGAGGAGTCCGGAAAGAGTTTAGCACATGTAGAAATTCGATTGAAGGAGAGATCCAGAAGGAGTTCGACTTCTGAAGGAATTCGACTGAAGAAGAAGTCCGAAAGGAGTTCAGCTACTGGAAGAGTTCGGCCGAAGGAGAAGTTTGGAAGGAGTTCGGCTCTTGGAGAAATCCGACTAAAGGAGAAATTCGAAAGGAGTTCGGCTCCTGGAGGAATCCGACTAAAGGAGAAGTCCGGAAGGAGTTCGGCTCCTATAGAAATTCGATTGAAGAAGTCCGGAAGGAGTTCGGCTCATGAAAGAATCCGATTGAAGGAGAGATCCGGGAGGAGTTTGGCTCCTGTAGAAATTCGACTGAAGAAAAGATCCGAAAGAAGTTCGGCTTCCGTAGAAACTCGACTGAAGAAGAAGTCTGGAAGGAGTTCAACTCCTATAGAAATCCGATTGAAGGAGGAATCTGAAAGGAGTTCGGCAGCTGGAGGAGTTCGGCTGGGGCTCGATCGCTGAGGAGTTCGGTCGGCTAAGGTTTGGCTGCTAGAAAAGTTTGATTGGCTGAAGGAGTTTGGCCAAGGTTTGATCGCTGGAGGAGAATTTTCGATTGAAGCTCTTCCATGATTACCAGCTGCATTAGGCTAAGTATTATACTAGATTTTGATGAAAGTGGGATTTATCCCCAACACATTCAATTAGCAAAAACTGTCAGCTATTCTTTTAATTTTAATAATGAAAATATATAAGCAACAGCCAGCAGCTGTTATTTAGGATGTCCAGATTCAAATGTTTTTTTTCCTCGTGGGAATTACTAAGGAACTGTATTTCATTTTTCACCTTTTTTTTATCATCATTTTTTAAAAAAATGCCAAACGTCCAAGGTGCATGTTCCTTAGCTAAAGTCGGCACACTTAATGCCGGCTTTAGCATCGATTAAATTAAGGTCACCCATCAAAGAAATACTAAAGAAATGCTTTCCGCTAATTATTCACCTTTGGATTACAATCAAAGGGCTGATAATGAATTGTCTCCCCCTTTCAAAGCACCTCTTATCAAGACCACCCCAACAGAATCTCCGTCTTCCGCCGTTTAGCGCTGCCGCCGACCCTCGCCATCCTCCTCTCCTCTTTCGCCAAAAGGTCAGATCGTCTCGCCTATCGTCTCGCCTTCCTCTGATGTTGATCCTATAGCAGTATCAAAGGGTCCAGCATCCGATCTTTTTGGATGTTTTCTTTCAGACATGACGATCTCTGTTTCTCCTTTCATCTATTCCTGTTAATCTGATCTTTATTTGGTTTAGATCTTCGATTCTAAATTGTCGGTTGCTCTCACTACATCCGATCTCTTTGTATGTCATGAAGAATGGATTTCTTTTCCTTTTCGGTGCTTATAATGCTTGCTAACTTGTTAATATGCTCTCGGTAGCTTTAGATCTACAGAGCTAGTAAAGGCTGTAATCATGTGATTGCCTGCAAGTATTCGATCTTAAGTACATTGTTGTTGGATTGTTGCTTTAGAAATCTCGGTTTACCTTAAAAATTGGTATCTATAGCAATCGACCAGAAATAAACAACGAAATTAGCTTTGCAACTAGCAGTTGAGATGTGCAGTACTTCGTAGAATTCAGATTTTCAACTAGGATTTACTTTACTAAGCATCAATCGTGGTGATCCAGAATAGGACTGGTAAAGAAATGATTATGGTGATGATAATGGAAATTAAAAGGAGAACATTCATGGGTTTTTCGGATTTTACTAGATATTTTTGATCAGTTGTGCTTTTGTGTTTGAGATCGGGCAGATAAGGTCTAAATGAATAAATGATCATGTGCATTATCAATTGAGGGGAAAAAAAGCCTGAGGTGAAGGATTAGGCAAGCCTATACCATATTAATTGACCATAATAGTGGAGAGATAATCCATAGACTTGAACGGCATGTGCAGTTGGTTGTTTGATCAAGTTCGCAGAGGTGGATGGCATTGACAGATCAAAATATGAAATTTTCAAAACATGCATTACAATTGATCTTGGAAGCGGTAGTCATGAGTTTCCAATCTCAGTTACTCTATGAGAATGGGAGACCAAGTCAGGAGAAGAAAGTTTTAGAACATTCATTTCATTGCTCAAGTATGAAGAGCTTCAAGTGAAAAGATAGTTGAACCACAGGCAATTGTAGATCTTGTTCAGTGCAGGAGTGATACTCATGCACCATATACAAAACTAATTGTCTACAAGTAGGCAGATGTATGTGACTAGAAAACTAGTAAGTACAGGCATTCTAAGCATGTTTTTATGACCATAGATGGATTCATGAATCATGAGTTTGGTTGCTTTTTTTCTTTAAAAAAAAATAATAAATTACTAACACCTGATTTATGAAAAAATATTCACATTTTTGAAAGCTTACTTTTCAAGCTGTCATCAATAAAATTTTCAAAAAATGGATTGTATGAAAGCCAACTCAATTATGCTTTTGTAAGGCTTATTTAACTTTAGGTCATGCATTAACCCTTTATCATGGGCACCGGCAACCATGCATTACTGAAATCACATGATACAAGATGGAATGAGGTGTTAGGAGTCGGTCCTATGCAAAATTGTGGCCACACATAGATTGAAATTAAGATCTAGCATACTGGTCATGTTCAGAATTCTTGAAGCTAGATTGTAGTCACACTTCATGTATGTGCATGAATGGGTTAGAGGGCATTTAGCCCCAAAAAAAATGTGGGTTTAGTATTTTCAATTAGGACCACCTATATTTTGATTCATGTAGCTCTATTTTGTCATACCAGTGTACCATATCCTGGACAATGTTTGTAGACTGCGAACAAGAGAAAAGAAAGAAAAGATGCTTGTAGTACTGATTGATTGTTTTATAACTGCTTAAGTAATCAAAGTGAATTGCAAATTGCACATGACAGCATCATCCTTTGAAAAATAAGCCAGTTTTCCTGCATAATTGCAATGTATACCATTTTATTTTGGTTATTGCTATTCATGAAACTTGTAAAGAGCACCGTAAAATGATAATCCTCATCTTCACTAACTGAAGAGGCATGGTAATTGATTTCTTGTCTCTTATAGTTTATGTTTCCACTACTTTTTTCACATTTGTTAGAGTTTCTTTTGGCATGAGCACTACATTCTAGTAAAGTACCATCAGTAATAGCATCTCTGTAACGACCGCTTAGTGATTATTTCTAATTGAGTGCTTCCAGAATGCCTCTAGAGTGAGATCCAGCTTAGGACATGGGATTTGTGGGTCAGCATCTAACAGGGCTAAGGCCTGAGAATTCGGACGTTCTCAGGCCGAGATCGGTAGAAAGCGCCACATCCTACATTGGGTGCAACTCTGGTGGCCAACATGCATGTCCCTTTTCATTTAGTTTGAAGACAGCTTGATGTTTGGTGCATTTGTTAACATTTAAATACTTGTGACTGGATGTAGCATACAAATTCTGTCAGATGGTTATGTTTGGTGTTCTGAGCTTCATACAGCTGAAATGGAAAAACTGAGTTTTTTTTTTTTAATTTTTAAATTGACATATTATGTTTCTTGTCATTTTCTTTTTCTTCTGAATATTTAACTAGGAGATGGCATGGTTGGTGATCTTTGCCTTCCTACATCATACAGAAGATATTTAGCAGACTGAACAAAGTTTTAGACATGCCATTACATGGCAGCTGCTCAGCCTTTTTCTGTTATTTTGTAATGATGACAAAGCCAGTTACTTGAACATTTAGCCAGTTGCTGATTCTTACTAGTTTCATCTGAACATTTTATTTATGGTGCTATCGGTCCCCAAAGGTTAAACCACTAAGGCTATTGGTAGGGGAAAATGAACTGTTATGTTGCCTATTGTAGGGCTCATATAAAGCTTATGCTGCTCTTTGCAGGCTCAGTAAGGATGGTGAGAGTTAGTGTCTTGAATGATGCTCTCAAGAGCATGTACAATGCTGAGAAGCGTGGGAAGAGACAGGCAATGATTAGACCATCCTCAAAAGTCATCGTCAAGTTTCTTCTGGTCATGCAGAAGCATGGTTAGCTGCATTCTATACCCTGCTACCTGTTTGTTTATGTTGATATTGTAAAACACGATTTTGATTTTGTTCTGCTATTACTTGGTTGTTCAGGATACATTGGTGAGTTTGAATATGTGGATGATCACAGAGCTGGTAAGATTGTGGTTGAATTGAATGGGCGGTTGAACAAGTGTGGTGTAATCAGTCCACGCTTTGATGTGGGTGTCAAAGAAATTGAGCCCTGGACTGCAAGGTTGCTCCCATCGCGGCAGGTTAGTTGTTAACAATCTTTCACTTATAACTAACTAGCAAGCCGACTTTATAGAACTCATCAGAACTCTCTTTGGACTCGTACTACCTTGTTGTGATAATAAAGAATTTATTTATTTTTAAGTTCAGAAAGATAGCAGCTTGGTGATGTCTCTTACAAACTAATGCATCAGTAGTAATATCATACTCTTCCTGGTTGACCATGCAGTTTGGCTTCATTGTTCTGACGACGTCTGCAGGCATCATGGACCATGAGGAAGCTAGGAGAAAGAATGTTGGTGGCAAGGTGCTTGGCTTCTTTTATTAGGTTGGTTAGAGGGTGTAATTCGCTGCTCATCGTTCCTCTCATAGAAAGATTTTGGAATTTGATGGTTATTTTTGTTCTCCTTGTCATTTGGATCTTTTCTTCCTTTTGACTGAAATTGGAAATTAAACCTGTTACTTTAAGAAGATAATTTGTTCTAGTCTATTACTAGTAATTGTTCAAGATCTTTTTATTATATTGTGGTCACACCACTGATGTGACAGCAATTTATGAGATCAAGATGCAAAAGATTTCACAAGACCGGCGGACAAACATCATCCAGCCTACAAATCCAATCTATCAAATGTTTTCTTTCTCTTTCCTTTGTTCGTCATATTCCAAGCTGTTTCAATTTTTAATTTTCACCGTATGTTTTGCAATCTCTATTTATTTCTAGATTCAGTTGTCATTTTATAAATATTGCTTGAGTTCCTTTATAGCTTAGATTTTTTGAATAATAGTTCTTTTTCAGTGGCAACTGTCTTGGTGGTATGGAGGTACTCCTATGAAATTTTGGGTAGCTGACGTGACTCTGGTTAAGTTTCTACATTAATATGCCATCACTGCATAAACAGTTGTTCCCTGCACTGATTTAGTGTTCTTTAAAGAGAAAGATGGGGCTGAAAATGGGTTGAATATGAACTGGTATATTGGTATTTGTATCCATATATTTTCAATAAATATGGAAAAGGATCAAATGTTAAATATAGGATAAACTAGTAAAAGCTCTTTCATTGAGTTTTAACTTAGGAGCTATTTGGTTGGGGGTAATCTGGCATATGAAAATGATTTTTATGTCATATTATCATGTATGGTATAAAAAATGAAAGAGAGAGTGGTAAAAAAATTGATGGGCTTTATGCTTATTTTTTTGGAGAGAAAAGGTAAAATAAATACCATGAGAGGATTGGTATTTAGTAAATTTTAGAATGATGGTAATCCATATTTGATAAAAGTACCTTCAATAAAGCTGCATATGTAATCATTAATTTTTTTGTAATGTCCTTCAAATTTTATTCAATAAAGAGCTTTTGTAAAAATGCTAAGACAGGAATGGCATTATGCAAAAAATTATGTAATTATAATCATTATATAAAAATTAATTAAAAATAATAATATTATTTTAGTATTAAAAAATTATTTTATATTAAAGGTATATTTATAAATTTTGATATATTTTTATATTAGATTATTTTTAAATAAATATAATAATCATTTTTTGGTATCATTTTTTGAAGTAATTTTTCTACCAATCAAATATAGTAAATTTTTTTCTTCTACAGTTTTTTTTAAGTAAATAATTTTCATGAATTATCAGATTATCCGGTAATTTGATATACCTCAACCAAATTGATCCTAAAAGTAAGTCTGCATTTAAGTTTCATGTAAAAATAGCTTCCCATTCTAAACAAAAATTAAAAGCAACTTCCCAAATAGTATGTGTTGGTGTAGAAATTGGTTGTCGTCGGATCCAGCTCGAGTGGAGGTGGACGAGGTCACCGTCAGGACCTGCAAAATAAAGTTTCGTCTAGAGTCGGTGGGGGATGGCTTCGGCAGGATCCTCCAACGATCAAGTCAGCTCTGGCCAACAGGAATGGAGTGCTCGAAAATGAGTTCCGTAGAGCTTAGAGAAGAAGATGAGAGCTTAGAGTTAGCGTATCTGGAGGGTCTTTTTTATAGGCAGAGCTTGATGGTGACAACTGCAGCTGTCTGGTGGCGGGCCGTTCGAGGCTGCACCGGGTTTGATGCGGAGAGGATGGTATCGTCAGATCGAAAGCGACAGTCATACCGTCCGATAGTGGTGGGCTGCTTGAGGTCTGGCGGAGCCGCCTGTAGCATCGTTTGTGGCAGACTGATGGTGACCGTTCGTCTAGCTTTAATAGCCATGGCTCTCAGAAAGTAGGCATTGATTGGTAGACTTCAGCATATATCGATTTCAAAGGAGTTCGGACTCATGAAGAGGAAGCTTAGAAGAAGTTCGGCTCCCGTAGGCGTCTAACTGGAGGTGTGCGGCTAAGGCTCGATCGCTAGGGAGTTTGGAAGGAGCTCGGTCGGTCGAAGAAAATGTCTGGAAGGAGTTTGGCTCCTGAAGAAGTTTGGTCGAAGGAGAAGCTTGGAGGAAATTTGGCTCCTGCAGGTGTCTGGCTGGAAGGGTGTGGAGAGAGTTCGGCTCTTGTGGGAGTCCGACTGAAGCTCGGCCGCTGAGGAGTTCGGCTAAAGTCCGACCGCTGGGAGTCCGAAGGAGCTCGACCGCTAAGCAGTACGGTCGGCTATAGGAGTTCGGCCAAGACCCGTCCGTTGAAGCTTTTCCATGGCTGCCGACCGTATCAGACTAAGCACCAAACTGAACTTCGACAGGAGCAGGGTTTATCCCCAATAATAGTTCCCCCACTTTCGAATTCGAAACTCGAAGAAAGGGAGTGCAGAAAAGATGACTGCCGAAGTCCTCTTCTGGGCTCCGTGCTGGTTCAGGTCGAAGCTCGGGGGGAGATCTCATCTCCAGCCGAAGTTGATGTTAAAATTAAAGCCCAGAGGAGATCTCATCTCCAACCGAGGTTGAAGTAGATCTCGTCTCATGCGGTCGAGGTCGGAGGTTGAGCTCCTCGGGGGGGGGCAATATTATCTTTAGCAGTCGATGCTGACTTGGGGGAGATCTCCTCTCCTGCAGTCGCGGTTAATACGGACGCTCGAGAGAGATTTGATCTCTAGCCGAGGTTGGCTCGGGCGCTCAGAAAAGATATTATCTCTAGTCGAGGTTGTTGCGGGCCGAGGTAGTCACGGTCGCTCGGAAGAGATCTTATCTCTAGCCGAGGTTGACTTGATCGTTCGGAAGAGATCTTATCTATGGCCGAAGTTGACGCGGTCACTCGGGGGAGATCTTATCTCCTGCAGCCGAAGTCGGCCCGGACCCTCGGGGGAGATCTTATCTCCTGCGGCTGAGGTTACCTCGGGGGAGATCTTATCTCCTACAGTCGAGGTTGATGCGGATGCTCGGGGGAGATCTTATCTCCTGCGGTCGAGGTTGATGCGGATGCTGGGAAAAGATCTTATCTCCTACGGTCGAGTTTACCTCGGGGGAGATCTTATCTCCTGCAGTCGAGGTTGCCTCGGAAAAGATCTTATCTCCTGCAGTCGAAGTTGGCCCGGACCCTCGGAGGAGATCTTATCTCCTGCGACCGAGGTTGCCTCATGGGAGATCTTATCTCCTGCAGCCGAGGTTGATGCAGGCGCTCGGGGGGAGATCTTATCTCTTGCGGTCGAGGTTGATGCAGGCGCTCGAGGGAGATCTTATCTTCTGCGATCGAGTTTGCCTTGGGGAGATTTTATCTCCTACAGTTGAGGTTGCCTCGGAGGAGATCTTATCTCCTACAGCCGAAGTTGGCCCGGACCCTCGGGGGAGATCTTATCTCCGGCGGTCGAGATTGCCTCGGAGGAGATCTTATCTCCTGCGATCGAGTTTGCCTTGGAGGAGATCTTATCTCCTGTAGCCGAAGTTGGCCTGGACCCTCGGAGGAGATCTTATCTCCTATGGCCAAGGTTGATGCGGGGCTCGGGGAGATCTTATCTCCTGCGGTCTGCCTGACTCCTGCAGTCGAGGTTATCTCGGGGAGATCTTATCTCCTGCAGCCGAAGTTGGCCCGGACCTTCGGGGGAGATCTTATCTCCTACGATCGAGGTTGCCTCGGAGGAGATCTTATCTCCTGCAGTCAAGGTTAAAGATCTTTGACCTGCTCGTGCTAGAACGAGGTTCTCCTCCTGTTCCTAACATGGCAACTATTGACTGCTTCTTCCCTATCATCACATAGTTTTTGCACCCAGAAACAATATTATTGAAAGGAAAGAATTTTACCGAGGAAAAGTTACTGGCAGCACATCCTCGATTCAGGATTGTGGAGGCGTTGTTCCACCGAATTCTCTCGGGCACCAAGTCCCGTCCAGACGACCTCCTCTATCTCATGCTGGCCTTCTCAATTTGGAGCAAGCTTCTCTTGGCTTTGTCGCTGGAGACGACAAATCGCCGATGTACTAAGCTCCTCCCAAGGGTAACGCTGACGATGCCGTGAGGCAGCTGACCTTTTTATCATTTTTTATTACGACAGTTTTCTTAGCCGATCTTCTTCCGCTTCAGACTGGCATCGAAGGAATTTACCCAGCCACCCTTTTCTGACAAGCTCTTCAATTTCATCTTAGAGCTGAATGCATTCCTCAATATCGTGGCCATGGTAACGATGGTAGAGGCAGTACTTGTTTCGATTGCGCTTATTTAGGGAAGATTGTAATCCTTCTGGTCTTGGTAGATGGTTCTTAACTTTCGTGAGAATTTGAGTTCGAGGAGCATTGCGGGGGGCGCAGTCGTGGAACCTTTCGGGAGGGACTTCTTCGCGCCCTTCTATCGGAGCTTCCTTGGTGGCGAGCTCGAGGAGTTCGAGCCTTGCTTGCACTGGGGAGGTCGTGAGCGTGGCCGAATTTTCTGTGAAACCTTCTGCGGGAGAACTTCATACTTCTTTGTCGGGACTTTCTTGACGACGAGCTCGAGGAGGAGCTCGGCCTTGCTTGTCCGAACTTCATTTCACCTCCTGTGAATTCTTTGTAGGGGCTTCCTTGAAGACATACTCGAGGAGTTCGACCTCGCTTGCGCTAGGATGGTCGTGAGCGCGGCCGAACTTCATTCTACCTTCTGTGAAATCTTTGTAGGGGGTTTCCTTGATGACATACTAGAGGGAGAGTTCGGTCTCACTTGCGTCGAACTTCACTCCGCCCTCCTGTGAAGCTTTCATCGGAAGAACTTCATGCCTCTTTGTTGGAGCTTTTTTGACGGCGAGCTCGAGGGGGAGTTCGGCCTCGCTTGCGCTGGGGAGGTCGTGAGCACGGTCGAACTTCATTCTACCCTTCAGTGAAACCTTTGTCATGGTTTTCACGCTCCCGGGCCCGAGGGGGAGTTCAGGAACGCGGCCGAGCTTCACTCGGCTTTCCTTCATCGTCCTTGGCCCTGAAGGCCTCTTCAGTCCGGGTATAATCTTCGGTCTGAGCCAGCAGATCGACGAAGTCTTTGGGATACTTCTTCTCCAGAGAGAACAGCAAGTCATTCTTTTGAAGGCCGCCCTTGAGCGCAGTCATTACAACGGACTGGTCCAGGTCTCGGACCTTCAATGCCGCGGTGTTAAATCGGGTGACGTAAGTCCGGATGGATTTTTTTCGCTTCTGCTTGATATTCATCAGAGAATCCGAATCTCGGTGCGGACGTCAGCTACTGATGAAGTGGGCCACGAATTGCCGGCTCATCTGGTCAAAAGAGAAGATCATACCCGGCTTCAACGCCGAGTACCAGTTTCTCACTGCTCCCTTTAAGGTAGATGGGAAGGCTCGGCACAGTATGGCATCTGAAGCACCGTGGAGTAGCATCATGGTCCGAAAGGTCTCTAGATGATCAACTGGATTAGAAGCTCCGTCGTAGCTTTCGAATTGAGGAAGCTTGAAGTTCGGCGGGATGGGCTCTTGCATAATTCGGAGGGAGAAAGGAGGATCGGTGCAGACGTCGGTGTGATGAGTCGAGGCGACGTGGCCGAGCTCTTCAATCCGTCAGTCCATCTTTCGCAGTCTGTGATCAAGGGCGTCATTTTGGTTGCAGATCTTGGGGGGCTTTCGGCTACAAACGGGAAAGGTCTCCTTCATAGGAGAATCATGATTCGAACACGGATCCTCTGCTCCATGTTTTCCCTTCCCAGGGGCGATGAGTACGTCAGCCCAGGTACTCTTTCTTAGGGTCGGTTTTTGATATCCCGATGGCGGGTTTTCTGGTGGAGTCACCGCCGAAGGTTGCTGCATGGCCTGCACCGCTTGCATCGCCTCCATGAGGCTACAAACCTGCTGGACAAGCAAATTGAACTGCTCCACATCCATCGCAGCTACAGATGGAACCTAGGTTGTCGGGACTGAAATGGAAGCAGATGGACCTGGTGCGGAGGCCGCCGATCGATGAGTTGAAACTCTCCTAGGAGGCATTTTCTCTTCGAAAAAGAACTCTAGAGAGGAAGAAGAGAGGTCTCCGGAGAGGAAAGAGAAAAATCGTCGTCGAGTACTCCTTTAAGAATAAAAAAACCTTGGAGGTTCGAATGTCCTTCCTCTAGCGCCAATCTGTTGGTGCAGAAATTGATCGTCGTCGGATCCAGCTGGAGTGGAGGTGGATGAGGTCACCATCGGAACCTACAAAATAAAGTTCCATCTAGAGCCGGTGGGGGGATGGTTCCGGCAGAACCTTCCGACGATCAAGTCAGCTCTGGCCAACAGGAATGGAGTGCTCGAAAATGAGTTCCACAGAGCTTAGAGAATAAGAGGAGAGCTTAGAGTTAGCGTATCTAGAGGATCCTTTTTATAGGCAGAGCTTGATGGTGATAGCTGTAGCTGCCTGATGGTGGGTCGCTCGAGGCTGTATCAGATTTGATGCGAAAAGGATGGTATCATCAGGTCGAAAGCGACAGCCATACCGTCCGACAGTGGTAGGCTGCTCGAGGTCTAGCAGAGCTGCCTGTAACATCGCCTGTAGCAGACTGATGGTGACTGTTCGTCTAGCTTTAATAGCCATGGCTCTCAGAAAGTAGGCATTGATTGGTGGACTTCGGCATATATCGATTTCAAAGGAGTTCGAACTTCTGAAGAGGAATTTTGGAAGAAGTTCGGCTCCCGTAGGTGTCTGACTGAAGGTGTGCGACTAAGGCTCGATCGCTGGAGAGTTCAGAAGGAGCTTGGTCGGTCGAAGGGGATGTCTGGGAGAAGTTCGGTTCCTGAAGAAGTCCGATCGAAGGGGATGTCTGGGAGGAGTCCGGCTCCTGAATATGTCTGACCGAAGGAAAAGCTTGGAGGAAGTTTGGCTTCCGCAGGCATCTGGCTGGAAGGGCACGGAGAGAGTTCGACTCTTGCGGGAGTCTGACTGAAGCTCGGCCGTTGAGGAGTTCGGCTAAAGCCCAGCCGCTGGGAGTCCGAAGGAGCTCGGCCGCTAAGCAGTTCAGTCGACTGTAGGAGTTCGGTCAAGACTCGTCCGCTAAAACTCTTCCGTGGCTACCGACCGCATCAAGCTGAGCACCGAATTGGACTTTGGTAGGAGCGGAGTTTATCCCCAATAGTATGAAATGATCAATTATAAAGCAATATTAAAATACGGCAGTACTGTTTTATAATAAGGTAGTATTATATTACAACAACGTAGTATTTTTTCATAATAAGAAAGTATTATATTATAATAAGGTAGTATTGTTTTATCATAAAATGATATTATTTTATGACAAGATAATATTGCTTTCTAATAAGACAGTATTTTTTTATAATAAGACAGTACTATTTTATAACATAACAATATTATTTTATAATAAAATAATATTATATTATAATTAGGTAATATTATATTATAATAAGGTAGTACTATTTTATAACAAGATAGTATTATTTTTTAATAAGACGGTATTACATTATAATAAGATAATATTATATTACAATAAGATAATACTATTTTATAATAAGATAATATTATATTAAAATAAGATAATACTATTTTATATAAGATAGTATTGTTTTAGTAATGTTTTATAATTATAGAGATAATTTGGCCATTTCATGGCAAATGGAAAGCTGTTTTAATTTATATTTAGAATAGGAGTTACTTCTATTTGAAACTTAATTAAAATAATTATTTTTAATTTGAAACTAGAATCATGGATTGTTCACTAATTTAGCGATTAAAAATATTCATTTTTTGTTTTAGAATGATAGTTTACAAGTTTGATATTAGTTGTATTTATATTTTTTTTATCTAAATGCAGATATAAATTGGATATTATTCGTATATTAAATGTATATTGAGCAGAATTTAGTAATAAAAATTAATATAAATGATATAATAACTCTATTTAATGAAAAGACTAAGATTTAAATAAATAATAAAATAAAGTCTCAATCGTCATCCAAGTAAAAAATGTTGGATTCTTGAGAACATAATTATTTAGAAAAAAATTTCGCCGGATTTTCATTTTTGGATTTTAAAAAATCTTTTAAAGATCAGGATCTGGCAAAATTTGTGTTGGTTTCCATATCATGAACTAATCACATCAGAATGTCGATCAGAAACCAATCCAAATCAACATGATTGGATATTGCATGTTACTTTCAAGAACATATTTAAATGGAAACAGGGTGCCACCTTGTCGGTTTTGCATAACATATAAATCCTGGGATCTTACTTGGCCGTTGGGACTCCTATTCTCCAAATAATAATAAAACTTCAAGGATCGATGACCTTATCACTACTCTGGTTGCGCTGTTATCATGTCAGATTGCCAGTATGATTTCGATAAGTAACGATCTTGCAGAGCAGTCTCGTCCAAGTTTTGTGAGTCAGCGTTACAAAAGAAGCAAAAAGCGAATGCGTCACGTTCCAAGTTTTATCGGGCAGCGCTACAAAAACCGAATGTGTTTTGTTCCAGGCAGCGTTACAAAGGTTTGTTCGTTTTGCCCTCCGTTCGCTTTGCCAAATATTTGAAATGCGTTGCCCTTTTTCCACGGAGTAGTCGGTCTTTGCTATTTGATGCTCGGGCCATCTAGCGTTCAGAATGCACTTTATTTGGAAGTTCAATTTTTTGCGACTTTCAATTAATTTTTCTGATTTTAGGCTCCCATCTGAGTAGCGGATGTGGGTTGTAGAGTAATGGATAGGGATTTTGTCCCTCCTGGTCTCGTATGAAAAAAAAATCTTCCATGGCCTAACAAAGTATAGGAAAAAATTATAGACTTTCTTTTCTGCATCATCTGGGTCTTGGTAGCTTCTTGTATGTTAAATCTCGCATCCAACTTTTTTCTTGTGTGTGCGCGTGCGGGTCAGAGAGTTATTTGCACATATAAAATAATAATAATAATAATAACTCATAAAAGTGCTGGATTCTCAACTTTAGTCTAAAAACATATGATAGGATTAAATATTTAAAACATAATAAAAGAGAGATTGCACCATTTCCTCGCACCACATGTGACATTCTGCTAAAGTTGCAAAGAGCTTCACGGAAGACGGAATTCGGCCATCCATAAATGCCCATGCTATTGGCAAAGCACATCTTATTAGTGGAGCTTGAATGCGGAGGATCTTCTCCGCATATGCCTCCGCCGCATCTCTTTTTGACTCCACTCATTTCCTTTTAGCTCATTTTCCACTGCATTGGCTAATGGCGGAATCTAGGAAGCTTGTCATATTTTCTTTTCTTTTATTTTTTTTTTTAAAAAAACCTTTGAAAAGCAAACCTACAGAGCTTTCCTTGTTTTCTGTTTCCTAAATACTTATTGTCAAGGTCCTCCATAAGCATTTGAAAAACATTTGAACCGTCCCTATAGAAAAACAAAAGAAATATTAACACATGCTGACGAGTAATTTGGGACCGGTGCTTTGAGATATTGGTCACTGACTCTCTGAGCCAAGAAAACATTTAGACTGCATTTAGTTATACATTTTAATTTTTAATTTTAAATTTTTTTAAAAATATATTTTTTATTTTTTTATTAAATAAAAATATAAAAATAAAATAAATATTTGATAACTACGTTGCTATAAAGTAAAAAATAATTATATACAAAATAAAAAGTAAAAAATAAAAAAAATATTTTACATATAAAATAATTATTTTAATTATTTTAATTTTAATTTTTTGCTTTTCATGATATTATCAAATATTATTTTTTGATTTTTTATTTTTTAAAAATTAAAAAAAATGGCTAATCAAATGCATCCTTAATTAATTTTTATTGGAGTTTCCACCGCAACACAGGGCAGGTTCAGCAAAGCTACAACTCCATTTATTTAAGAAGCATCTGAAATAGTAATCTCGTTATCTCAGAATTGGCGCACATTAGAGGCGAGATTCAGAGGCTGGCATATGTATTGTTGAAAACAAATAAAGGACGGGGAATCTGGTCATCAGGTTGTGACCAGCTTATTCACCATCTAACAATCACCTGGGAATATGGGCAAGGATGTACCTGGAAATACTGCAAATAACAATGACTACGTTGGTATCCCTCACCAATCCGCTTGTGTTATGGTGGCAGAAAAAGATGTCAAGACAAAATAAACCTGTACACGAGCATGCATGAATTAAGGTGTTCATTCACAAAATCCCCAAGACTGATGATGTTTACGCTAGTTCTAATTTTCTGCATTAAATATATAAATGAGTTGTGCTAAGAGAAAAGATTGCCAGAGTATGAACAGGACAAAATGTCAACCTTCATATGCTCTTAGAAGCCAATGAATATTGGCAGATATTCAAACCAATCGGGTGATCAAATTCATCAAAATACATCCTATTAAAGGGATACATATAAAAATCCATGAGTTTTATTTATATCATATAAGCGATGGCTGGGTATCCGTGCTTCTTTCCTCGTTCCTTTCCACTTCTTCTCAACCACACCAGCTAGTTATGACAATCATGCAGAACAGTTACAGCTATGACATATCATTCCACATGTAAAAATGACCGCGGCTTCAAAGAGGTCTTCAGAGTGTCACTCAATCGTATCGTGATCCTTGAAAGAGTCCTACCTCCTCAGACTCTCCACTATGTAAGTTGCATAGAGATCCCTTCAAAAATTGAAGAACATTAGGTAATTATGTAACAAAGAATTGATTCAAGTCATTCACAAAAAGAAAAAAAAAAATTAAAAGGCAATAGTTATTAATTATTAAATATAAAACCATTAGTACAATTCCCCATTACAACAGCATAGGAACACATGCACATGACAGTTGTGTTTCTTACTATTTTACACCTAGAACTTAGGAGCAGATGACAAGGGCATTTTCATCTCAAGCCAATCACGATGGGCTGATGTTATATGTTCCATGATAAATCACTGCATGCTTATGGTTCCAGAAAAGAATGGCCATGTTGCTAACCAGCTTTTGCTGTAAAGTTTGATTTGTTAATAACATGAATGCATGATCATTCTATGTCGATGTTAAGTGCAGAATGTGCAGAAATGCAAAACAAACGTTCATTAGCCCCTTACATTGAGTGTTGTATGGCTTTATAAGCAGCGGTGGCAGGGAGGAAGTCATTCACTGCAACTTCCTTGTTTTCATTTTTCTTATCTGATTCAACATGTTCAAGGAGAAAACTGTCAATGTGATGCATGCACAAAAGTATACATACATTCTAAACATGGCTATGGACCTGTATCTTCAGTATCCAACACACACGTTTCGTCTATACTGCAGGTTAGTCCTTTAGAGGGTAAGATCCACCATGTGATGGATCATAAACAGATACAAACAGCCAATACAGGGAGAGAGAACATGTGGCTTGGAAGCATCTACATGCTGCCTAGACTACTACTGTATAAGGTCAGGCAATACCAAACAAAAATAGGTACTTGGGTGAATAAGAAGACAAAAGAATTGTATATCATGGAGTTATAAAAGTAGGAAATGATCCTAAGTCTTGAGATTATCAGGTCTTCTCATAGAGTTGACTAGGTCATTCCATATGTCCCAATATCAATTGTCTCATACAGACAATTCTAAATATTAGCTTATTTATGAGGATACAATCTTCAAAGAAGCGCCTGATTTCAGCTAAGCGATGAGGAGGGAGCTCCTTAATATCGCTGTAATGCTTGTATTCAGGATCATCCGCGCACACTGCAATTATTTTATCATCTTTTTCTCCCTGTTTCCAACAACAAAAACCCCATAAACAATTCTTCCCCCAAAACAACAAAAACATATTCATGTTACAGCAAACAAAATACATCGAACTTCATCATGCCTTAAAAGGTGAAACTTATTATTAAAATCAAACCGTCCATTGATAAAAACGTCATCATCATATGCTTATCTACACAGAAAACTGCACCTGATCGATCATAGGCATGAGACCTATAGCTTTAGCCCGAAGGAAACATCCTGGGAGAACTGGTTCCTGTACAAATAGCATCAGAGATGAGAGATGTTTTAACAATAATTTTGGGGAAAAAATTCAAACAAGATAAATCATATGAAAGAAGAAAAACAGCACAAGGGCGTTCAACTTGAAGCAAAAAGGGGCAATCTTTTGTATCACTTAAAGTCTGCTAGTTTCCTTTTCACACCAAATCATCTTTAATATTGCTTATATGATGAGAGCACTTAGAGATAATCACATTGCAACCAATAAACTGAAATTGAAATATATAATGCAAAACACCTGCATGATAATCAACACATCCATGGGATCACTGTCTTCACAAAGAGTGCGTGGGATGAATCCATAGTTGTGGGGGTATACCACCGATGAGTACAGCACACGGTCAACCTGCATACATAGAAGAACAATGATAATCACAGCACAACACTGAACTAAAGCAGCAGCGAGTAATGTCTCTACCTTAATCAGCCCAGTTTTCTTGTCAAGTTCATATTTCACCTTACTTCCCTTTCCTATTTCAACCACCTGCAAGAATGATCAATCTTTAATTAATCATATTTTTGACACATAAATCTCTTATTAAGTGATAGCAACTCTTACTTCATAGTTTCAATTCATAACATTTCCTTCTAATGAGTAAAATGATTTCCCAGGTTGCAGATCGCAAAGGTTTAGGGACTAAAAAATTTAAGGGGTAAACAAGACTGCATCTTTCATTAGAAAGGTTATGGACTCAAAAATTGAAAAGGTAAGCAGGCTGCACCTTTCATTAAAGTACTTCTAACTCCCACAACAACTAAACTGGCCATTTCTGATATTCAGGCATCTCCTTCTGGTGACTACTTTATTATCAAGTTTAAACTAACATTACAATTTACTTGAAAAGAGAGAACAACATCCTTACACAGTTGAATATGGTTGGTGCACCAGGACCTGCATCCAGAATGAAAAATCCAAGTGAGAAAGAATATTGAGCAGAGGGAAAGCAAAACCTAAATGAAAGCAATGTGTGGTGCAGTATATTCAAAATGATATGCCTCCAGGAAAAATGAGTACCTATTTCAAGGTCATGCCAAGGATGTGCTGCGACAGACCTCCTGGACATGGACGAAATTATTCTTTCATTGAGTGGTGGATGCAACACATCCATCTCAGAGGACTTGTTTGTTATTTCAAGAGGTGGAGCCATGATGACAAACTGACAAACATACAGTCAATTTTCCAACATAAACAATTCTGTTTAAGACATCTTAAACTCAACAACTATTGGAAAAACTATTAGAATAAAATCAACTGGCAATGGAAAAACTCAGCCTATAGTTTAATACAGAAACCAGTAGTTCAAGAAGTAGATTTGGCAGAACAAAGAACAGAATATGTCCTGAAATGTGGTTGTAGTTGTAGATAAACATGAACTGTGACAACATATCATAATCCTAGCTTTATCAGTTCTAAGACATGAATTATAATTATAGGTGTTTGGCATGTCATGCAATTAAAGAGGGATAATTATGACATTACAGTCTCAGACAAGATAATCCTCTAGAATTGCCAAATACATGCAAACAAGGCATAACATGCAACATCTGTCAAAAAAATCTGACATCAGCATGCTTCAGATAATATCCTTGGACAAAAATTTCTGCAAAGTTTGGGAAAAAAAAAAGGGAAGAACCTTTTTTTACTCATGATCCAGGCACCAAGCATAAACACAAGATTGTATTGCAATTATGCAGCCAATTAGTCAAACATCCTCATACACATAACATTGTATACATACATGCATACATATATATGAATGTACATATGTATGTATGCATCATGCATATACACACGCACACATACATACATACATACATACATAGGGAAAAATCTTGTTTTCTTTGGGTTACCTTTGCTTCTTTTATCTGTCTATTTTTAAAAATTATTCTAGTCAGAAAATAGAAGTATTTAACCTAAGAAAACATATCAAATTCAAGCAAATATCAAAGTAAAATGATGATGTGGATGTACATTGTTAAGGAACACCATAATGATATGAAAGAAATGTCTAGAACCATCCAATATCAAGAAATTACATGTTATATATGATATGACGAGTAACCCAACATTTCACTGTTGGTTAGAAAAGTCTTACAGGGCAAACACTAATTGCATGGAATATTAAATAAATGGAGCAAAAGCTTGCCAATCAGTTGCTTGAGAATATGCGTGGTTGTCTAATCAACCTCCTTTAAGAAACTATACAAGACTGGCATTTATAAGAGCATATATGGAAATCATATTTGGTGAATTTTGTTGCATCAGAACAGATGGTAGATAACATGAACAACCATTAGATATAGAACAGAGTTGAGAAAGCAGCAGATCATATCACCAGATTTCTAAAATCTCCAAAACATTGCCATGAATCCTATGAAACCAACAGAATTTATGGTACTACCAAAATCTCAGGATTCGTAATATAAATTAGCCATTAATGTTCCGCTGATTTTCCCGGGGCAAATTATCTGGTTAAAGCAGACAAAATACCAGATAAATCCACCGCAGCGATCTATATTTACAGTAAGTTTTATCTGACGAAGCTGGACCAAAACCCTTGCAAGTTTCTTGCGGAAAAAAAAAAAAATCAGAACACGAGTATGAGTTACGACTAGTCGCGTGGAACAATCAGCAGTAATAATGCGACGAAAAATCCACTATAACGCCGTAAATAACCAGCAGAAAAGTAAATGCTCCTGAAACAGAGAAAAACAGCGAGAGAGACAGAGAGGGAGATCCATGACGATACCGGAAAAAGTAAAAAAAAACGACAGAATTATTAAAAAAAAAAGAAGAAAAAACCCCTCAACTCAGAGAGATTTGTAATAAGCGCTGTCTCAGCTTCTACCGCAAACTCTCGTCCAAATTACAAGAATCTGAAAACCGTATCAAAAAAACAACAAAAAAGGCAACAAAAATAAAAGCTAAAATAACTATTAAATTGCATATAAATGCTTAAAACTCCACAATCCAGAAAAGATCTCGATCTAACCCAAGCCAAGTGCATCAAACCAACGCTCAAACAAAATAATATCTCGATCCAAAGTTCCAGACCTAAAACTTTGATCACACCCAACCAAATGCATCAAATCTGAGATCAAACATAGATAAGAACCCTAAAAAACCAGATCCAGGATCTTTGGAGCCATGCCAACAAAGCAACAATACCTCGAAACCCGAGCGCAAGACCGGAAGCCCTTTCGGCTCTCGAAACGGCGACAGGGAGAACAAAAAGCAAACCCTAGAGGCGAAATTTATACCGACAGGGATGGAGAGAGAGAAAGGAAAAGAAATCGAGGAGGTGGCTTGCGTATTCGCATTCCCGCTTCTCCCCCCCCCCGTGGCTATTTATTGAAATAACCCGACATCAAAACGGAGGCATCGTCCGAGTTATTCCAAGGTATCCGAAAAAGGATCCCTTCCCGATTCCAGCGCGATGACACGTGGCTTGACGTTATTGCTCCGCTGTCTGCTGTTCCGGCCGGTAAACGTTGGACCCGTTTCTAACGGTCGAGAAATTATTGTATGCACCAAGTCCAAGTGAACCAGGTCGAGAAATTATTATATGCACGGTGGATAGCGCGCAATCGGGAATTGGTCAAATACAAGGGGTGTAACGTGGTGTGTTATCCACCGTGGGATTTGGCCCGGTCCAATTGCACCTGGTGCATGCAATACTGGGACCCAACAGTCGCCCGGTGGATCGGACGGTTCTGATCGGTTCGCGGACGCTTCCCCGTCGGTGGCGATGGCGTGGAACGGACGACTCCGTAAAGCTGGAAAGCGGTATTATTCTCCGCATGCAAAGGAGAGGTCATCCCTGACGTCTTGGACGTGATGTGGCGTTATGCTGCTCTTTCGGAACTAATTTAGGTTGCTTCCTTCCCTCATCTGTTACGGCATCGATGGATGCTCAGTGGCTAGGACTTGGAATAGAAAGGGCCAGCTTGGAAACGGGCAGGTTGGTCGTGATAGTGATGGAGTGGATTAGACTTGCCAATGCCGTGATGGAGGTGCCTAAGGACCTCTTTCTTAATAAATAAATATTATAAAAAAATTAATTTATTTTTTTACCAATCAACTTATCTATATTTTTTGAAAAAATTACTTTCTTTTATATAGTATTTATTCATTAAAAAAAAAAAAATCTTACCCATATGTATCTATTTTTTTTAACATAAAAAATTTATTTAAAAATCTATATTTTTTTTGATAAATATTTTATAGATAATATTTAGATAAAAAAATAGTTTATTTACATTCTTTTATGCATGAAAAAGTTATTCTAAAATTTATTATCCATCATTTTTTATATTATTATTTAATTAGATAAGTTGTTAAAATTTATTCATATTTTTTATAACATTTCTTATGTTTTTTAAATTTGAAGGAAGTAGATGACTAAGTTATTGAGCATTTAATGATAAAAATATTAAAAATAAGAATGAAATATTTTAAGTATAAAATTAAATATCTATTTTACTAATGAAAAATTGATTTAGTTATTTTTTAGATGGATAATTTTTTTTTTAATTTCATGATAAATGCTATTCAAAAAAAAATAACTTTTTCATCTTAAAAAATGTAAAAATATGAGTAAGTTAGTAATGAAAAAATAGACTAATTTTTTTATGATATTTATCCATAAAAATATGAGCCCTTAGAGGATGGCTAAATAATTTTTCAATAAAGCAGGCATCTAATTTTATACCTAAAATATCGCATTCTCATTTCCAATGTTTCCATCATTCAATGGTTAATAACGAAGTCATCTACTTTCTTTGAATCTAAAAAGTACAAGAAGTATTATAGAAAATATGAATAAATTTTAATAATTTATCTAAAAATTAATAATATGAAAGAACATGAGTAATAAATTTTGAAGCAATTTTTTCATGCATAAAAAATATAGATAAATTATTTTTTTATAAAAATATTATTTAAAAAATATATATTTTTAGATAAATTTTTATCCAAATAGATCCCGAAGCCTTGGATGGAGACCTTAACAGCCGTCGCTTACGGCTGGAAAAAGAGGTTTCTATGGTCAAATCTGTTCTTTTAACACGTTCTACTTGGTCGCCATTTGATTTTTATTTCTTCTTACCAACGAAGAGTATCTTCTAAGTTGTTCCACAAGGTTGACATGGTCCTCTACTCTCGTTACCAATTGGAGGAACGGGGATGTTTGTGTGATAATATGCCGTTTATGATAGGGCAGCTAAACAATTCAATTGGGTTCAACTTGACCGGAGGATATGGTGCCATGGAAACCTGATTTCGGATTTGACGTAGCCATCTATACCCAAAGCTCGGGATCAAAAATTTGGAACTATGTCATGAATCAATAGCATTCTTCCAATCCTTTTCTATCAAAATGGAGTGATGTGCAAAGACTACCTTTAGGTCATCTGTGTTTTGTATGTAAAAAGTTCAGCAAAATAATTTGAACATGTTCGACTGAAACATGTTTCAACATTTAGATATTTTATGGACAGACTAGGGATCTAATTTGCTGGTTTTCTAGCATAATTGGATCAATCAATTCGGTCCTATTTTATAACTGTTAAAAGGAGATGATATCAATTGGAGAGAGAGAGAGAGAAGAAACCATGCAGGATTTTATATGTAATTAATGGGAATATCTATGATTGGAAGCACATTTTGAATCATAAACTTTGAAACATATATCAAGTCAAGCATGCCAGACACGAGCATGGAGTAGATAACCTCCATTCATAAAAGCTGGGCAAAACAAAAGACATCATTTAAATATTGTCCATGAAATGAATATATCATAAGAAGGCATTTCACATTTTCCTTGCCGATTGTGAACTACCGCTTGCCACTCCGATCAGTTTTTAATTTTACATCAATTGTTTGTTCCAGTTTATTAATCAAGAGGATGTGTGGTTGGAAGGATCTTTCATGCTTTGTGATTTTTTATTAAAAAATAATATTTTATAGAGAACGTAGGTTAGTCATGGCCATCAAATGTAAAGGAAATTTAGATAATATGAGTCAAATCGGAACTGCCGTCTCAGTTTTTGGTAGAAAAACATCCTAAACAAATCATAGCATGTTCCCACTTCTAGTCATCAATTCGGGCAGCTGCCCGGATGCTGGTGGGCCTAGCTTGCTTGTCAGCCATCAATGTCGGTCATGTGCAACCCATGTAAAGACTCATGCATGTGCTCCAGACTCCCAAATATGTGCTAATGAAATCAAATAGCCACGTCATCCAAATTACAAGTCAGCACTGCAGCAAGTCTGAATATGTCTCATTTTTTTTAAATTATAAGTAGACGATCACACTATTCTAATACGAGAGAAGCTCAAATAATCAAGATATAAAATATCTTATAGAACCGACAAATAAACGTCTCCTGACCTCCAAATCCAATCCTTCCGATACTCCACAAAGATAATAATTCAATCTGTTGCATTATTCATTTTTCGATAGACGTGTCAAATAGTTATCATAGTAGGTTAATGAAAAAAATATAAATATCATGAATCAATGGATGAGCTTCTTGCTGCTATGAGCCATCCTGAATCCAAGCAATGATGATGGTAGAGTTATCCTCGATGAAGATTCTTTTCGCACAAAGCTCCCGCACAGCAAAGATGATGCCGGGCCAAGCAACGTGAAGCTCTGCTTTTGAGACTGAAGGCTAATAGAGATAGAAACATTCAGCACTAGCAGTCAAGCATCAGTGCCATGAATGACGAAACTAGCTCCATCTCTACTCCCCCTAACACTACCATCAAAGTTCATCTTGACACTCTCCGAGGGAGGAGGTTCTTAAGAGATAAATAAGGCCCATCGGATCACTGCTGGAGTAGCAAGGGAGTCCCAGTGGTCAAGGGTATCAAGGGGACCAGTGGCACCATCGAACCAAAGGTACTCCGTAGCGAAGTAACAAGTTCTCTCAAATACCTTATGTGTAGAAGCCACCTCACCATCAAAGATCAAGCAGTTCCTAAACAGCCAAATCTGATAAGCTATATAAATCATCTGACTACCGTAGGAGTGCTCCCCCTCAGTCACACTCTAATGGATCATGCTTAGGAAGTACTCCAGTCATGAGCCACTACTTGACTCCTAGGGATGGGCACCAACTTATTTCCAAATCAGTCTCGCCCTCAGACAGTGCAGGACAACATACTCGATCGACTCCTCCTCGAACCTATACACCGAACAAGAGATCGAAATTACCATGCCCCTCCCTTTGAGAAGAGTGCATGTCGGTAGGCGGTCCCAAGCAAGCTTCTAAAGAAAAAGTCTTACTCTAGGATGGGCAGCCACTCTCCAAATTCAGACCGCCTTAATCCTCCTAACTGCTATTGATCTACACATCTGGGTCAGATCATGCAAGGGGATCTTCGGGCAACAAAACTGACCTCAAACCCTCACATCCCTACAGGGATAAATCAGGATCAAAGTGATAAGAATCCAGTCAGTAAGTGAACCATCAAACAGGCAGTTGACCACCTAGACTCGTCAACTCCTGCCATCCTCAGTCATTAGGTTGCAAACTCACCCTTGAGTAGCCACCTCACTGCTAACAAAGATCGGTCAGTGGAAAAAGGGCAGTCTCGAGATCCATACATCAAGAGTCACATCAACTAAGCAGCCATCCCCAATCAACCAACTGACCTCATCCATCACACTGTCCCTTGAGCATAGATCTCCTTCCAGATGAAGGAGCAATCATGAGCTACCTAGATCGGGATCTCCTAACTCTACGCTCTGTACCAGGCTCTTATCACCCTGCTTTAAAGATAATCTGGCAGAATAAGAAATCTAGTAGCATATATGACGATCAAGGCTTTCCTCCTGATAATAAGGGATTGGATCCCTAAACCACCATCCTTGATAGGCTGGCAAATCACCTCCCATGCCAAAAGGTGAATTCCATGATGGTCGTGACCAGAGCCCCAAAGAAAGTTTTGAAACCGCTTTTCCAGCTCTCTAAGGCAAGAAATCAATCCAATTATGTTTGCCAGAAGATAAACTAGAATAGAGCTCAAAACAGACCTCATAAGGATCATCCTATCCACAAAGAGAGGGTAATGGCTTGCCACCCCTTGAGACGCTCCAGGATCTGTTGCTCCATAGGTTTGTATTCGGCTCTCTAGAGATGTCTCTCTATAATCAGAACACCTAGATAGGTCAGCATTCCGGTTTGCTTTTAGATTCCAAGCCTCATCTGAATCACCTACTTCACCTGGATCCTCGTCCAGGGGCTGAAGGTGACCAAGAATTTCTAAAGATTCATTATCTGGCCAGATGATCGGCAGTATGCCTTGATAATGAAGGCAAAATACTTCGCATTTTGAGTCGAGGCTTGGTCGATAAGGAGACAATCATATGCAAAAAGAAGGTATGAGAGCGGTCAGGCACCAGGGGCAAGCTAGTAGGGCTTTAGCATCAACCTCTGGACCGCTAGCTCGATGTTCGAGACAAAGCGTTAACGTACAAAATGAATAAGTAGAGGGAAAGAGGGCAACATTAACAAAGTCCAATAGAAGAGTAAAAGAACTCTATCGAAGTGCCATTGATCAGAATGGTAAAGCTCGAGGACTCCATGCAATCAATAATCCAACCCATCCACCACTCTGAAAAGCCCAGCTTCTGAAGAATCTGTCGGAGAAAGGGCCAGCTCATTCGGTTGTATGCATGCTCCATATCCAGCTCGATCGCTATTAGGTTGGGGTGACTAGAGGCACATTGGAGGTCATGCATGAACTTTTATGCCAACAGAATATTATCGGTGATGGACCATCCACCAACAAAGGCATCCTACTTCGAACTGATCAGATGAGGCATGATTGGCTTCAGATGACTGACCAAGATTCTAGTACACATCTTATAAAGAGTAATGCAGAGCCTGATTGATTTAAAGTGGCTCAAAAACAATGCATCATACCACTTCAGAATAAGAGTGATCATAATCTTCTTCTACTCCATTAGAATGCTCTTGCACTCCAAAATCGACTGAATCACCTCTACCACCTTCTCACGAACAATCAGCTAATACCTACGGAAGAAAAGTGGATATGGACCGAAAGACTTTATTTATTTTTGTTCTCAAAATGTCAGTTATGAACTGAAAGGCTTTATTTATTTTTATCAACATTTAATTTTCACATATTTGCGAGACTACTTCAACTGCAACATCATTTTTGTCAACTTCTAATTTTCATATGCTTGCGTGACTACAACTTCAACACAAGGCAAGATCAACCGAAACCATGGATCCCATCCCACATTTCTTCGCTGGAAAATGCTCGAGAACCTCGAAAAAATGTCGCTCAGTTGGCTTGGTGCACCGTCATTCCTGCCGATTAGCATCGCGAGTGTGCTACCAAATGGGGCAAAGTGACGGGTCCAAGATACCGAGGGACTCTAGAATTGGAGAAATTACTATATGAACCAAGTCCAGTGGACCCGTTCAAATCCCAGGGACATAACGAGCATCGCTCGTTTGATCTTAGATTGTTTAAATATAAGGTATAATGTGGCGAGTGGCTATTGGTCTGATCTAAAGACCTGGTCCATCTAATCAGTAGACGTAGAACTGCTCTCGTCGCCGGTCCACTCCATCTGCCTTCCAGCCTGATGATGACGCGAGAAGAGGTCCAGGATCCGGTTGCTGGCGGTAACTCCATGCGTCCATCCGCGAAGGCGTAAGGCGGCCGGGCGGTACGCTCACCGCCAACAGTCGTGGGAGAAGGGAGGAGGGACCTCTCTCGACTCCCGACGCCCCACACCCAACCCCCAACCCCCAACCCCCTCAAATCATTCACAAAACAAAAATGGTAAGCCAGCCTTATGTCTCACTCCCTCTTCAAACCCTTCAACGGTCTCTCTCTTTCCCTCTCTATTCCTTTCTGTCTCTCCCTTCGCCCCATGAGATCAGATTATAGCCAAATAGTTAACCTTCTCCGCTCTGTCATTGTTGTCTTCGTTATTTTTATTCACACTTGCCCTCCTTCGCCTCTCGATATCCTCTCCTTTCTTTTTCTCCCTCAATGGTCTCATTTCGATCAGTCTGGCAGAGGGACAGATCTGTGATTCGATTCTAGGGCTAGGGAGTTTTTTGGCTGGCTTGATAGGATTTGTCGTCGTGCTTCATCGTCGTCGATGGCTGCTCCACCTGCCAGGGCTCGGGCAGACTACGATTACCTCATCAAGCTCTTACTGATCGGCGATAGCGGTAAGTGTCTTTATCTTTAACTCGTATTTGTTGAATTGATTCCGTTTGATAAATATTTGATGTTGTCTGTGGTTAATATTTTTCTTTTTAATGATTTAGTGGATCTTCATTTGATTTATTGTTCGATTTGCGAGAATGGTGAACAGTTTAAAATTAGGCCGTAGAGATCTGATTCTTATATAAAGATGTAAATAGGTATTATACGGTTCCATTTGGGAGGTGAGTCTTGCGGGATCTTACGCGGGACACCTTTGTTTGTTGGCCCGAGCGAGTATTTAAGGAGACCCAATGCTAATTTGGAAACGAGATTTCTGTTACCGTTCGCATGTGATTGATTTTGCTATCATTACCAGTGAAAGCAAATTAATTGGGCATATTTGGGGATTTCATTATCCACATCTCTGTCTGCATCGAGTTTTTTCAATGCTCTGTCATTTCACAAGGCATATAAATCACTTTTAGATTTGCCATTCGTTTTGGTTTTTAGTTTCATATTTCCCATGCGATCACACTTGAGCTAACCTACCAGTCTATCATGTGCTAGTTCTGTCTGTTCAGAAGATTTTACCACCATCTCGTGTGCTGCTATAACAGCAGGTTGCACAGATACAACTCCAGAATGTTACTATAAACACGCTTTGTTGAAGTGGTTTGACTATAGCATTGTTTTTTGTATTGCTAGCTATAAAAATTTCTGGATTTTAGGCTTTTCTCTGAGGAAGCTTGGCTGTGTATATACGGCATTAGTTATTAATTTTACCTGAAATCATCATATATTTACCCTCCTTTCATGGATATAATACTCCAGTTACAATGTAACTTTGTTGCATGTGCTACCTGCTAGCAAAGTTATGTTTACCTTTCCCCATTCATTATATCTTTTATGGAAACTTCTAGTATATATAATTGATGCTTGTGGAGCCAACTTCAAAAATGGCATGGTCTTTTTTGATTGCATGAGCTTCTCTAGATGGTTTCTGTCAAGTCAATTTTGTAAACAGTAATTTTCATGGAAGTATTCTCTGAACCCCCCTAAACATCTACCTATGCTCAACCCCGCTAAAGGCTCCACTGGCAATTATTTGGATTATTTATAGCTCTTGCTCCACTATGTAACGATGCCTATGCCTAATATTGCTAGAAGTGTCTAGCTCAACACTAGTAGATCTAGAACCTAGTTTTTGGAAGTGTTCTTGGTGATCTCATAGATGTGGAACCTAGGTTCCTTGTTAAATTGGGATGGCTGGAGGTCTTTGCACGTGCATTGATTAGAAGAACAGGAAAGGTTATTACTTCCCAGGCAAGCTCTACCAGGGGATATCATTTTGTTTGTTATCTTGAATTAGAATATCTGAGATAAACTTAATGAGCTGACCGAGGAATATATGTTCTATTGTTGAAGTTGGCATGGTGCAAGCATTGGATGTTTGGTGAGGAGTTTAACATTTTGACTTGGTCTTGGTGTCTTTTGTTGGGATACTATAGAAAAGGTAGCCTTGAGGAGGGTGTAGGAGATCCATGCTTTGTGCCATCCAATAATTCAAGAAGGATTAGAAATTTCAAGAGATGTTTCTATTCACCACATATTGCTAATTTTGTTGGACCTGCCAGCCATGATAGAAAAAGGGAAAATGCTTAGTGGGGTGGCAGTGTGACCAAAGTGTTCATTGACATATATGTTGTTATCATGATCGCTCTATGTCACATCCATAATATTCGATTTAGAATTTAGATGTTTGAATTGTTAACATGGGGATTCCTTTTATGTGCGAGTGTAGATGGTTCCTTAACTTCACTAAGGATCTTTAGTCATTAGATTTATTTCTTTTTGTGGCTTTGTGGAATGTGTTGATTGCTTTAATATGATACGAATCATTAAGATCATAAGTTCTTTCATAATAAACTGCATGTTCACCCTCAATGTATTTGGGCTTTGGTGAAGTATCATCTAATGCTTCCATCATACATTATTGAAGAAATTTATTCATGAAATTAGTTACATGAAAATTCTCATACATTCAACATTTACATTCTGTTGGGCATGCGCCACCGAGGATTTTGTTTTTTAAAACCTGTTGTGGATTGCCTATTACTCGCACTCGGCTACCATGTTATTGTATTCAGCCGATCTATTAGAGACACGATGATCGTCCTATACGAGCTATTAAGATTGATGATTCCATCAAATGCCCTTCGTTAATCTCGTCTCCAGTGACCTATTTTAACTGCTTCCGACCAATCCATGAGAATCCGAAATCAAATGTCATCTCCGGTGAATCCTGGCCACGGGTGATGTGTTATAGCTCGTTTTATGATGAGCTAATCTTGCTTTGATGATCTATCATAGGTCATTCAGGAATGACCTATTATAGCTTGTCTTTAAACAGGCTATCTTTACTTCTGTCAGATCCATCTCTCCTTCAAATTTGGAAAGTCCAGATAAAGGAGTCCTCCACGATTCAGTCTCTCGAAAAAGAAAAATATCTTATCCGAATCAATCTTGCGACAAATCTGAAAGCTCATCAGGATCCCAAGATGGTTACGACTCACATCTTCTTCAATAAATAAAGAAACTCCGGAACCCTCCAAGTATGCATCCAACTTGACGCTCTTTCCTCTCATTATTCTCCATCTCCTAACTTGAGCATCGAAGGGTCTTCATGGGAGAACGCCTTGGTGAGAATTTCTTTACAGGTGATTGGGCAAAGCTCCAGCGGTAGTTTCACCTCGGCCACATCCACCTCGGCGGCCAACCTCAGGCGGGGAGATCAGGAGTAACAAAACCCTACATCATTAAGATTTTTTTAACTTTAAATGCTTAGGACCTTTCTTGTATCCCCCCATCTGATCAAAAAGTTAATAAATTATCTTTTGAAGTCTATGTCTGTTTTCAATAGCTTGGTATCTCTAGTTACTTTAGAATCAAAATGTTTTGCCAACATTGAATTGTTTTGACTAAAAGTGGCCAAAATTCGTAACCAAGTAGACGGTTCTGGTTGGTTTGAGTTGATCCCCTGTTACCTCTAGTTGTGGTGCAAAGAGCACTCTGTTTGAGTGCTAGACATATTTCTTATTTGTTCATTGAAGCAAAAATGGTTGGATGCTATGAGCACCTGAATGGTTGTCGCCTAACTTCATAAGTTATCTGGGTTTAGTATATACAAGGGAGTTGATGGGCCTTGTTATGTGTTGGCACTCATTCTTGACAATTGGCTTTTCTTTTGAGTTTTTAGTGATCATTGCTTGCTAATATCTGGCGGTTGGCTTATGATGACCACTAAATTGTTTTCAAGTTTGTATAGATTATGAAATATGTAATAGCTCTTGGCAAGATTCGATTTTCTCCCTTTCTATGAAGGATTGATATTTTAAGTTTCAATCTTATTCGGTGTTGTTGGAGGAAATGGGGACCATGGGAGACCTTAATGGAAATGTTTAGAAGAGATCAAAGAAAGTTCGCTATATTAATGGATATGAGTTTAGATACACAAGTAGAGAAGCATGGTTCTTAATTGTCACTATACTTTTATCAAGTAAGGATTTTGGTGGTCGTTAATTGTAAACATGATTTTGAAACGGGTAGAGATTTTTTTTTTTAAATCATGTGAGAGTTAAATGTGAAGCATGTAGAGGACATACATTGGTTTCACTTTAAACTAGGTTCTAGTTTGCATCTATGGTATATGACAAATTCAGAAAAGCTTCAATGGAAGCCATAGGAGCATCATCATAGGCTTGATGAGATTAGAGCTAAAAACAGCAAACTCCCAGTGGCGTAACTTTGTCATGGTTTACTGTTGTGGTTGATGCTGCTAATTCTTGAAGAGTTCCTTACTAGTAGGTAATAGAGCCTCTGAATGTTTTCTATTTCAAGTCTTGTAGCAACCCTATTTGACGGCTCTTAAGTTGATTAGAAAATTAAACCCATGTGATGATATGTTACATGCATACAAACTGGGCAAACTCGAAGTTGTTTTAGGAAAATATGGTATAACACTATGTCTTGTGCATGTAATACCTTATCTTTTCTTATTTCTTTGATCATTCTGCAATGGTAGGGCCTACTATCTGTCCCTCATAATATTTCTGTTATGGAATTCTGAAGTGGTATGCTATTTCATGTCACTTCATTGGTGTGGCTCCACCCTTTTCTTCTCTCTGTTATGTGTTTCCAAATGGAATGCATTTAACAAACCATCAATTGTGAGAGAATTCTTTGTCAACTTAAAAGAATACATCTAATCCCCCTGTACCTTATGTTACATAGAAGCTCTTCTATTCTATTTTTGAACAGGGCATCCCAATGCATGAGGCTTTCTTCCTTATAGGGTCTGGGGAGGGTCAAATGTACACAGCCTGACCCCTGCAAGTAAAGAGGCTGTTTTCATGTTTTGAACTTCTGACTGCCATGTTACAACACACCGAACCTCACCCTCCATACATACATACATATGTCAGCATCCCAGGACATTTGTGAGTGCTAATGATGAGAAACTGGTGGTAGTAAGAACCATTTTTGGCCACTCAATTCCATTCCAGTCCTTAAACTCAATTTGCCAGAATTGCATGTCATGCTAATACATGCTTTACGTTACTAGAATTCCAGTATGTAATGTGAGCATTCCTCAAATGCTGGCTCAACTTTTCTGACTTCACCTTCACATTAAGTGTATTATTGCATAAACCTGATAAATTTTTCGTTTTATTAATGAGCACCTGATAGTTTTCAATGCTGTCTTCAACAAATACTAAGGGGTTTCACAATTGCACAATCCACTAAACTTTAAATTAGAAATAAAGTTTTCTTGCCGAACGCTTGATAAAACCTTTAATAAGCATCAAGCAATAGTATCACTTTTGATTCTACTTAAGGCCACATGCAGTAATTTTTTTTTAATCATATCTGTCCTCTCTTTTGGGCAATGGAGCTATTTCTATGAGCAATGATTTATTATGCACATGCCTTTTTTTTTTTTGCCCATACCTGGCATGTGTAGTTTCATTTGGCACCAGCTGCTTATCCAACATGTTTAGAAAATGCTAGATCATTGCTTATCATGGATTATTCCCTATTCAACTTGCTTGGTGCTTGTTGTTGCTGTTGCTCACTCACTAGACATTTGCCAGTTGCCATTGGGGAAAAATGCTTTCAGAAAAAGAAAAAGTGATCGAAATATTCCCATGAATGTTGGCTTATTACACTACCTTTTTTCTTCCCGCCATGTAAAGAGCCAGTTTATGTTCATATTCTCTCACTTGGAACCAGCTGCTTCGCCACATGAAGCACATGTTGGATTATTGCTTGTTATGAATTATTCCTTATTGCTTTACGTGGTTGCTCCTTTTTGTTGTTGTTGTATAATCACTAGACTTATTCTAGTTGCTATAGGGAAAATGCAAAACAAAGCCATGTTTTAATTTGGTCAGACTTTTGCTTTTTGATAGTTCTTCACTAGCAAATTTAAGGCCGGCATCAGGAAGGCAGCAATCTTGGTCTTGTTACTGTGCCTTGTTCTCTGCTTGATATAAGATTAAAATGGTGATCTAGATGCTATTTTGTTGCTTTAAGCTGCTGATTTAGATCGTTTTAACATGGTGTCTACTGTTGCAGGTGTTGGCAGGAGTTGCCTTCTTTTGATGGGTCTTTCACCACCAGTTTTATCACTACGATTGGGTGGGTTTTATTTTAGTTAATTATGCCATGGCAAAATTTGTAACTGATATGCCTGTTTTTTCTTGCTATTTTCTAGTTTAAAGTTCCTTTTCTATGATGTGAAATATATTTGTTTATTTTTTATGGATTTCCAATTGCTTATGGTTTGTTTTTTCCGTGGCATTGATTTTAAGATAAGAACCATTGAGCTGGATGGCAAACGGATTAAACTGCAAATCTGGGATACAGCCGGGCAGGAACGGTTTCAAACAATTACAACAGGTGGATTAATATCTTCTCATGTTGCCCCTGCTTAGGTCATTTTTCTTGCTTGTTTACAGATTTGATTTGATGCTCTGTAATTTATCCATGTGATTCCTGTCTCTCTGCAGCCTACTATCGTGGAGCCATGGGTATTTTGCTTGTTTATGATGTTACTGACGAATCATCTTTTAACAGTAATCACCTATCACAGTGCTTCACTTTAATAGGTGCATTTTTCATCCCTTATTTTTTCTTATTCCCGTTATTCTGGCTTCTGAAATATACACAGACATAAGGAACTGGATTCGGAACATTGAACAACATGCTTCTGATAATGTAAACAAAATTCTGGTTGGCAACAAGGCTGACATGGATGAGAGCAAAAGAGTAAGACCTACTATGAGCCATCTCTGAGCTAAATTGATGAATTTATTCTTTTGTGGTTGGCGTTTTCAGTCTTAGGTTGTCATGGTAGATTTTCTGATGTCCTCTATTCATTATTTTTGTTTTCCTGAAGCTTAGCTCAATCTTTGAATTATGAAAAGTTGGGTTCTTTTCAGGCGGTGCCAACCTCCAGGGGACAAGCACTTGCTGATGAATATGGCATTACATTTTTTTGAATCGGTATGTGTCACCAATCTCAGTTCTTTTTTTAAAAAAATGATTTTTTTTCTTCTTCTGTCCTTATGTTTCTTAACAGATTGTCTTGGTTCACAGAGTGCAAAGACAAATCTAAATGTGGAGCAGGTCTTCTTTTCAATAGCTAGAGATATCAAGCAGAGGCTTGCAGAAAGTGATAACAAGCCTGAGGTTGTTGCCTATTCCAAGATGAAAAAAAAATTTGCTTTCTTCAATTTGCTTGTAACATAATGATCATATCTTCACAGGAGCGGACAATTTAGATCAGCAAATTGGATCAGGCAGCCGATGGGGCTAAAGCACCTGAAAGATCAGCATGTTGCGGTTCCTAAAAATCTTTTTCTTGTGCGCAGGAAGGGGTAGGTTCCACGGTGTTGACTTTATGGGGAACCAATTTGGTTGTCAGTTGCATAACGATTGTGGAGATAATAACGGTGGCGGTGGGTGCTTGTATTTTCGGTCTTATCAATTCTTTTCAACCATTAGTTTGGGTGTGATACTTTTGTGGGGACGATTAAGATCTAAATAAGCTTTAACCAACCATATACTCAAAAATAATTTTTTTAGGGTATTGTAATGAATAGTTACTTTTTCCCTTAATCTAGAGAAAACTACTTCATCCTATATAATGGAAGAGCCAGCTAGTTCATTTGTTTTGAGCTTAACTAGTCTTAGAAATTGTAAGTTCAAATTGATTGTGTGATTGGATTTAACTATATTGTTTATCTGGAGTGGGCATGATGGTTTAGCCTATTTCCAAAGTCAGTGAAATATGAACGTGTAAAATTAAAATTTCGTAATAGTAATTAGATATTCAATCTGCATTCTCATATCTAAACTTAGATGGTAAGAAATCCTTTCTTTTCTTTATTTCTCTTTCCCGTTCTTCTTCATTCCTTTTTCTATTTCCTTCTTGATATTGAAGCTTAGAAAAACAAACAAAATAGAAGACTAAAAGGGAAGTCAGCAGTGTTGCTTTTTGAGATTAGAATTCCCCCTCTCTCATGATTATCAAACGTAGAATAGATATTAGACCTAGTTTAGCATCCCCTTTCTTAAAAATATTGCAAGAAAATATTAATCCTAAATGTTATAAGTAAAGTAGTTATGCATATCAATAACGAGTTTAAAATATATATATATATATATATATATATATATATATATTTCATGAGATTTCAATTATGCTCTCTGTCTTCATGTAGAAAAGTGGTCGTGCTATACAAATCCAAAGGGTTTCTATCATACCGAAGAAAGGATTATTTTAGCCTTATAGTTGATGCCGCTTAACCCAATGTGTACATGAAGTAGAGAATAATGCTAGACTTGGATCCCAAAGTAAGACAAAGATTACAATCAAGATAGAGATATTATATTATAATTGGTCCTAATAGCAAATATTTAAAAATCTTAAATCTAGAAAAGTCAGAAAATAAAATATCCGTGAATGGCCTTGGGGTCTTCATGAAAGCAAGTCTGATGGCTAGGTTGACACAACTCACTGGTCAGAGCAAGATATCTTGCAAAAAAGGATAAGATCGCACACATCCTTATAACTATGCTACTAATGTGGTGGAGTCTCCCTCAATGACAAGGTGGTCAGCTTGCAAGATTCGCCAAGCATAAGCGATCCCCATCCAAGTGGCATGGAGCTCCGATCTAAGGATCGTAGGCTCAAATAGATGGCTCCCTCTGTTTGCCACTAGTCCAGAACCTGGTCTGAATCACAAAGCCAGTGCTATTACTCCTATCTCTGACACTATTATCAAAGTTGACTGTACTGGAGGTGGGGGCTTTCAGGAAATAAACACCCGTTGAGCTACTACATGAGTAGAATCGGAGTCCCAGATCTTTGGGGGCCTCAAGATCATTTCAATCAGCTGCACTAATAAGATGAGAGCTCTCTCCAAAGTGACTACGAAGCTGTTCCTTGCCAGCCAGATATGGTAGGTACTGTAGGCTGCTTGGATGCCAATCACTTGAGTCACATCACTTCCTATACTCCATCTCCGAAAGTCTAGAAAAACTTGAAGTGGAGCTTCAGCCCGAATGATCCTTTCATGCTAACTCGCAAGGCACCATACCTATCTGGCCCTCGGACACAAAAAAAGAATGTGCTTTACTATGTCATCCTCCGGTCTGCAGGATGGGCATGCTATCGAGAGAGCAATGCCTTTGTCCCTATGATAAATCTAGTCAAAAGTCAACTCCATACCACCTTTTATAGAAAGAGACACCCTCAAATGCACTCCTGTCCTTCAGATCCACTCAGCATCTAGATCCTTGGTGGGCTCCCATAGAAACAGTCAGTACAGATCAACCGTCACTGCTCTTAGGATATAAGAAGATCTCGAGACTGTGATGTCCTTTCTGCTATGGATAGGGATTGCCATGGACTACACGTGCTCTCCCATCTACTCCCTAAAGATATCAATCACTACCATCTTGTCCTAGCCTCTATCATTTGGATGGAGAAGATCACATACCCTCAAAAAATTTGTTATCTCGAAGCTGATGAAAGCCAGTTATCGACTCAACAGTAGATCAGCAATCCATAGATCCATCAGGACATTCACAGACAACCATCTCCCATAAGCCATCTCATTTATGAAATCAAATCGGGGGCTCGCACACATATCTCTCTCCATAGAAAGGAGTTACTCTGACTAGCTCAGATCTCTCTTCCTACTAGCCACGAGTCATACCTAGCCCTCATCATTATTCTCCAAAGACTTTTAGAGTCGAGCAAAAACCTGACGCATGTCGAGTAATCAGGATCTCTTGCCTCATAACTAATGATTGAATGCCAAGGCCACTGTCTTTTAATGGCTGACATACAATATCCTAGACTAGCAAATGCACACCCCCATCTCCGAGCATGAACCCCACAAGAAGTGCCGAAAGTATTGGTCAACCTTCAATACCAAGATCTTGGGCAAGATCAAGTTCGAGAGAAAATAGACTAGCATAAAGCTGAGAACTGACCTCATTAAGGTGACTTTGCCCATCATGGAGAGAGCTTTGACCTGCTAGCCCTCCAGACACTCCAAGAGGCCTCACATACTCAGCCCTCCTCATTCCACGCATGGAGATAGGGACTCCTAGGTACTACAGAGGCCCATTATGCTTTACAATTCTAAGTCTGTCATTGATTATATATCATAGTTGAATTGATGTTCTCCGATTGAAATACATCGCTGACTGAAGAAGATTCACCTTTTGGTCTGAAGCAAAATAGTACTCCTCCATAATCCTTATGAAGTTGATGGCATTTTAAATTGATGCCCGACCCACCAGCAAGCAATCATCTATGAAAAATAAATGCAAGATTGATTGAATCCCAAGAGCCGATGCATAGAGGTCTAGTATTGGCCCCTGAGACATAACATGTTAGGATCGCAAGAGGACATTAGCATAGATAATAAAAAGATAAAGAGATGGGAGACAACCTTATGATAGCCCAACCATGGAACATAAGAAGTCCAATGGCGTCCCATTAATCATCATGAAAAAGGAAGGGCTATAAATGCACATCATGATCCACCCAATCTAGCGAAAGTGAAAGTTGAAGCCCATTAAGGCCTCCTCAAGAAATTGCCGGCTTATATGATTGTAGGCCCACTTTATATCTAGATTAATCACCATGAGGCTTCGACGGATGAAGGCATAGTGAAGGCCATGCATAAACTTCTAGATGATGAGGATATTGTCAGAGATATTGCGACTGTCGATGAATACCCATGCTTCAAATAGATCAATTATGGGAGAGTGGGCTTTATCATGTATACTATCAGCTTGGCACACACCTTGTACACAGTCGTACAGAGATTGATTAGTCTGAAATGCCTAGCTCTGAAGCATCTTGCTGCTTCGGTAGAAGGGTGATGAAGGTTTGCTTTCAAGCCTCCAAACACTAGCTAGTAGCAAAGAACTCCTACACCATAGCCACGATATCTGATCGGATGATAAACCAATATCACTAGAAGAAAAGGGAAGAGAAGCTATTTGATCTAGGGGCTTTGTCCTTTGCCATGGATCAGACTGCGTGCTGCATCTTATCTTTAGTTATTGCTCCAAGGAGATCCTTATTCTCCTACTATGTGACCACGCCACTAGGAGGGGGTGACACAAAAGTCCTAACCCCACCTAATGACATCGTCCACCGTGATTTGAAGAAACACACAAGCTCTTGCCTGATCTCCTCCTTTCTTCTCAGCCACTGCCCGTTGATATCCTTGATTGTCTTGATCTGACTCATGTGCCTCTAGATAATAGTGGCATGATGGAAGAATTTTGTATTCCAGTCCTCCTCTTTAATCTACTAAATCCTAGACTTTTATCTTCATAAATCTCCTATTGTCTCAAGAGTGAGTGGTGTACGGAGGGCTTACCTTGAAAGTCAGCCAAGTCATCCTTCATGAGTTCGCCCTCCTGATTCTCATACTTTTAGAGCTCCGAGATAGCTTTCTCCACTATCTCGAGTCTCCTAAAGATATCACCCACCTTGATCCTGTTTCACCTCCGCAATCGCCTCCTCATTAGCTCCAGCCTTCGAGTCAGTTGATACCTAGCATCACCTTGAGCTGATAGTCTCCAATCTCTCTATGTCCCATGATCGAGGTAAGATAGCCAAAACTTTTCAAACTAGAATGGACTCTGATAAGAGAGAGATGTGTCAATGGTAAATAAGATCGAATAGTGATCGGAGGCGATCCTCGATAGATGTCTAATAAGGTGGGTCGGCCCGCTAAATTCAACTATCCATTGCAAACATCCCGTCAATCTTCTCCTACACTTGGGCTCTTTCTTGGCAGTTATTGCATCAGTTAAATCTATGACCAACAAAATTTAGGTCAACTAAGTCGTTGGAATGTAGAAAGTTCTTGAACTCTCTCGACTCCACATCATCCGCAAATGGCCTACCCCCCTCTTTTGGTGAGGACCATCAATGCAATTAAAGCCTCTAGCGACAACATAAGGGATTCCTTGATCAATCAAGTTAGATACCTTTTACCATAGAACTCTCCTCTCCCTATAATCAATGCTTGTATGTACATCAGATAAAAATCAAGTAAAATCATTCATTTCAAAAATGACAATAGTAGCTTGCTAAGTACATCGATAAGACATCCACAGTAGCAACCCCAGCTTTCCAAACGATAATAATTTCTTCCGACAAATCATGTGACTCTATATCATAGAATCCCTAGCTTGTCAGGAATCGACAATAAATGCAAACCAGTCTCAGACTAGAAGCCTTGTCTCTATAAGCACACACATCTTTGGGTTATGTTGCTGCATAATTCTTGTAAACGTCAAGTGGAATGATGGCTTGCCCATCCCCCGAACATTCCAAAAGAGCAACTTCATTAATCACCGATGATAGGGAGTGGATGGGTCTCAGGTGCACTTTGTCGGAGAACCACCAGCTTTCAAGCTCTTCTTGTTCTCTTCTCACAAGTCCATTTGACCTCTATAACATGTAGGCCATTTTAAGCCGGCTCACAACTTCCTCATGGCCCAAACAAACTCCACCCTCCATCAACTTTCCATTGCCCCCAAGATCACCCCCACTGTGCTTTCCTTACTTGCCAAGGAAGACTCACTGGTGGTCTAACTCCGAGATGGTGCAAGCCTCCAATGCTCCTCCCCCGATCGAGAACTATCAGATCCATCGACTATCGTCCCTTAATGCCTATCCCATCCAAGCGTGGTGTTGAGGGGCAAATATGCCATTCCCTAGTTGCTAGCGATAGGCTCTTGATGGTTCCGAAAGTGAATAAAGAGTTGGGTTGGATATCGCTACCCCTGGCCGGTGGGTATCAGGACAACAACCACCTCCCCTTTGGTGTTCTAGAACCCGCTCCCCTTTGGCCCACTATTCAAGCCTACATCACTAGGCCTAGCCAGATCCGGGCTCGGGGCATTGATTAGGGTCCAATTAGCTTCTCGTGGTTGGATAGACTGAGTTGGACTCCTAGCCCATTTCAAAAAGGGCCTGCCCACTTTAGATATGTAGTTGTCCTACGGGACTGGACTCTCCTCTCGACCCGCTTCCATATTCTTTTGACTCGGACCCAAATTCAGTTAAGTCTTGAAACTTAGATTCATACTCGATCGCTCTAACATGGTTCGCCTCCGAGTCGCCCTTCGATTTTCTGGTGAGTACTAGCGGACAAATTTGAAATAATATTATAAAATAATATAGTGAAAGAAATGAAATTTAAAATTTTTTAAATAAAATAAATATTAATCAATATAACCTATTTTAAATTATATATTAATGAAGATATCATAACAATATTATCCATCATTTAATATTACTTCTAGAATACATTTATTTTTAATTCTTTTTTCATTAAATATGAATATACAATTAAATGGTTGAATGAATAAGTGCATTAACTATCTTAAAATTTTTGCTAATTAAGGAATTATATTTTATATTTTTCTTTAGGTACGACTAAAAATATTTTTTATTTGTTTGTTGAAATAATATATATTGGCCTACCAGTGAATAAAAACGCTGTAATATAATTCAATAGCATGCCGTCTTCACTGTTATAGATTGCTTTCTGCGCCATAGTGGAAGTCACGTATATAAGAGCACCATCGGTGGAAGTCACGTAGGCCCCACTTAGTGCATTTTTACAGGAATGCGTCCCAGCTTGACTGGACCGAGTGGCCTAAACTACGCCAACATCTTGCCTCTATAGGGTTTGTCTGCTAAGTTTATGCGTTACGGCCACCATGGTGCCGTCCTTGGGAAGTAGGAGTTATGTTGTAATCTTCCTTAATTTCAAATAAGTTTGCCATGAATCTTCCATGCTAGCCATCCTCGGAAGCCCTCAATTGTCAGTGATGTATTTTAAGCTATTTGTCACGAACCCACGAAAGGAGTCCAAGACTTCACCCAAACTCCGGCAGACTTTAGAAGCTTCCAGAGTTATCTTATACTCTAGAGATATTTCAGCCATTTTTTAATAATTTCTAAATATTTCACTCATTATTTTAGATATAATTAACATATTTAAAATTAGGGTCTATTAGAAAAATTTAGTAGGATTGGGTTAGATTTTTCCTTGGATCATGGATTGCATAGTTTATTCAAGTAAAGCCCATGGAAGAAGAAAAAAGATTTACATAGATTTTTTTTTATTTTTTTCATTTTGCTATCCAACAAACTCATAGATGAGATTTAAGACAAAAATAAATTGAGCTTTTTAATAATAATAATAATTAAAAAAAAAGGGTTAGATCGGGTAATATATTAGGTTTGTATTGAATTCAGCAAGGTTGAGCTGGATTTCCAAACGGGCCCTTTAAGATATTAAATTCCTGATTTTTCTGGACAAACAATGTATATGGCACACTCAATCTATAGTATAAATTAAACGTACTTAGCCGTTAATTAAATGTAGGGCGGTAGCATCTGATTCCATCGTTTAGACAATTGGTTCCATGTGAAGGCCAGGAGAGAAACGGTTCGAAGAAAATGCTCTTGGTCTGCGACCACGTTCTGAACGTCGATGGAATACTTTCATTGTGACGTTTACGCACGCGCTGACATTTTTACATCATTTTTGTGCTTACCATTCTATGGTTTGCTTTGTTAACATAATTCGTCAACCTAAGCTTCGCTGCAGCATCTCTGATTATTTAAACATATTTAAAACCCGGTCTTCTTCCGATTTATGTATACGCCTTATTTCCCGTAACTACACCATCTAGAATAGCGAGAGCAACGCGAGGGAGTGCATCCTAAGAACTCGGGGTGTTCATTATAAGTCTCGGAACAGAGCAGGTGGAGGCTTTGAACTGGAGCAGAAAGGCAGCTCCGCCTTGCCGTTTGCCTCCACGGAAGGCTGGCGAAATACCAGAGCTCCTGATCTAGGGTTAGGGTTTTCTTTCAACTCTTTTATCTCTCAGGTATGATCATGCCCTCAAAGATCATCTGTTTTAGAGTAAATCCGTCCCTTCTTCGTGTTTTCTCTTTGAATCTTCCAGTATTTAAATTAACTCTTTTCCGATTTGAGTCGTAAAACACAGAGCAAATCCATTGAAAATCTACTACTCTGTAATGGCGATGAAAATTCAAGACTCGCAATCGATTCTTTTCTCTATCCTTCTCTTTTTCTCAGGATTTCTGATCTTTTTTTAAAATTATTTTTTTACTTAGAAATGCTTGAGTTTACGGTTTCATCTTCTTGATTTAGGTCGGTTTTGGGTTGAGATCGATCACCATGGCATGGTTTAGGGCAGCATCGGGCGTAGCTAGATTAGCCATTAGGAAAAATCTAGCTCAGGCACCGCATCACATTGCAAGAACCAGAACCAGCGCTCTCCCCCATCCGCCCACCCGGGGCTTCCACTCCACGGTCCTCAGACACAAGGCCGAATCGGCCGCCCCGATCCCCCGCGCCGTACCCTTGTCCAGGCTCACCGACAGCTTCCTCGATGGTACGAGCAGCGTCTATTTGGAGGAGCTGCAGAGGGCCTGGGAAGCCGACCCCAACAGCGTCGATGAGTCCTGGGACAACTTCTTTAGGAACTTCGTCGGCCAAGCTGCCACCTCTCCGGGCATCTCTGGCCAGACCATCCAGGAGAGTATGAGATTGCTGCTCCTCGTCAGGGCCTACCAAGTCAGTGGCCACATGAAAGCCAAGTTGGATCCTTTAGGTTTAGAGGAGCGTGAGATTCCGGACGATCTGGACCTTGGTTTCCATGGGTTCACGGGGGCAGATTTAGATAGGGAATTCTTCCTGGGCGTATGGAGGATGGCTGGTTTCTTGTCCGAGAACCGCCCTGTTCAGACTCTTCGGGAGATCTTGAACAGGCTTGAGCAGGCTTATTGTGGGTCCGTCGGGTACGAGTACATGCATAGTGCTGATAGAGAGCAGTGCAACTGGTTGAGGGACAAGATCGAGACAGTGAAACCCAGAGAATACAATCGGGAGCGCCGTGAGGTCATCCTCGATAGGCTTATTTGGAGCACGCAGTTCGAGAATTTCTTGGCTACCAAGTGGACTGCTGCTAAGAGATTTGGTCTTGAAGGTGGAGAGACACTGATCCCAGGCATGAAGGAGATGTTTGATAGAGCGGCTGACCTGGGGGTGGAAAGCATTGTTATTGGAATGTCACATAGAGGAAGGCTGAATGTTTTGGGCAATGTCGTACGGAAGCCATTGCGGCAGATTTTTAGTGAATTCAGTGGTGGTACAAAGCCTGTGGATGGGGAGAATGGGTTGTACACGGGAACTGGTGATGTAAAATACCATTTGGGTACTTCTTATGATAGGCCTACTAGAGGAGGGAAGAGAATTCATCTATCTTTGGTCGCGAATCCTAGCCATTTGGAAGCTGTGGATCCTGTTGTGATTGGAAAGACACGAGCAAAGCAATTCTATTCTAATGATACCGAAAGAACAAAGAATCTGGGAGTGCTGATTCATGGTGATGGAAGCTTTGCGGGGCAGGGTGTGGTTTACGAGACTCTACATCTGAGTGCCCTGCCCAACCATACAACAGGTGGAACTATTCACATTGTTGTTAACAATCAGGTTGCATTCACCACTGATCCGATGTCTGGAAGGTCTTCGCAATACTGTACAGATGTTGCGAAAGCTTTGAATGCTCCAATCTTTCATGTAAATGGAGATGACATGGAAGCAGTGGTCCATGTTTGTGAGCTCGCGGCAGAGTGGCGCCAGACATTCCACTCTGATGTGGTGGTTGACATAGTCTGCTATCGACGTTTTGGTCACAATGAGATTGATGAACCCTCTTTCACACAGCCTAAAATGTATCAGGTAATAATTCTTTATCTATTTTATTTTTGAAACTTTAATTTATTGTTTTTGTTTGGCTTTGTTTACCCACTGCCATTTCATGTCTTAGGTATTGATGCCTACCTCTTCAATATATTCTTCTTCTATTATTATTATTATTATTATTATTATTATTATTGGTTTCTTCTTTTGCTTTTCCATTTGATTGTTTAAAAAAATCATTATAAATATATAAAGGTACAATAACAGGAACTTGAATTTCCTTCTTCTGAGAATAGTTGTTATCGTGATTGTCATCAGGTACTCTAAAGAAGGTTTCACCATACTAACTTGTGTTATGCTCAAATAGGTAATTCGAAATCACCCAAGCGCACTCGAAATTTACCAAAACAAACTTTTAGAATCAGAACAGGTCTCTAAAGAAGATATTGAAAGGATTCACAACAAAGTCAATTCCATATTGAACGAAGAGTTTATTAACAGTAAAGACTATGTTCCAAGAAGGAGGGACTGGCTTTCGGCATACTGGACTGGGTTTAAGTCACCTGAACAGATTTCACGTATTCGCAACACTGGGTATAGTCTTCTGTCTCTTGCACTTTCTTCCCTTGCATCTCTTATTCTGATGCAGCTTTACTTAAATCATTGTTTCATTTTGCAGAGTCAAACCTGAGATTCTGAAACGTGTTGGCAGAGCCATAACAACTCTTCCTGAAAATTTTAAGCCTCACAGAGCAGTCAAGAAGATTTTTGAGCAACGTGCTCAGATGATTGAAGCTGGAGAGGGCATAGACTGGGCACTTGGGGAGGCACTTGCTTTTGCCACTCTTATAGCGGAAGGAAACCACGTAAGGTTGAGTGGCCAAGATGTTGAAAGAGGTACTTTCAGTCATCGCCACTCAGTTATTCATGACCAGAACACAGGAGAGAAATACTGCCCTCTGGACCATATCCTCATGAATCAAAATGAGGAGTTGTTTACTGTTAGCAACAGGTGTGTGCTCTAAATTCTTGTATGTGCTTTACTTTTTGCTGATATCCATTAACCATTATGTACTTAAAAAACTGCATTAACGTGCTCATTTGGGTATGTGTTGCATGTTTTTTCTCTTTCTGGAAACAGCAATTAATTTTGGAGAGGAAAATATATTGCTCTTTTTTTCAACATGTGGTGTGGGATGTGCATGGGACCTTCAGCACTCTGATACCTATAGTTGCTTATATCAAATGCTGAATTGTTGGATTACCATGTTCACATGATGTTGACACTTCTGACATGTTAGTCAGTCTGAAATTTCAATTCTATGGCTGGATTTTTCAAAACTGTGTGAAATGCCGTGCCGGTTGAGCCTAGATGTGCACATGCAAATTGTTGATGTGAAATTCTAGTGTGGACTTATCTGATATTTTTGATGCATTTATCTTTTCTTAAGTAATCATGCCAACTTAAATGGTCAATGAGAAAAGAGCACTTACTCAGAGTGAAAGAGATAGGATGTGGTGAAATAACAAATTATGGGATCAAAATTCATGTGGGTTTATCAGAGGAACAACATGGGCCGGTTCAGAGGTTGGACAAGATCATCCATGATTCATTAGAGTAGGTAGAAGTAGATCTGAAATTGATAATTGAAACTTGGGATTGGCCTCCTGTCTTATTTACTAGCTGCACAACTTGGCACCTGCAATGTATCTGAGATTGAAGAACAAAATTATACTCAACATGTGATGCTTACTCATAATTCATCAACTATTTACATCAGGAAGAATAATAAAAATAAATAATTAGTCATTTTATTTGCAGATACAGGAAACTTCATGAAAACCTAGATGACTGTGACATTCTGAAGACTTCCATTCGCTTTTATTTCTATTAGTATTTCTACTTAAAGAGATAACTCAAACTTCCTGAGTTTATCTCTCTCTTTTGATGAAGAGTCTCTTTCTATCGAGCAAAATGACCAATATAGGTGCATCCTGCTAAGAATTCTTTGCTTTCATTTACCATGACATAAATTGTTACTGTTGGAGTGCTTTTAGGCCTTTCTCCCCATCGGCGAACATGCATATCAAATCCTAGCTAATTTTCCATTAGAGATGAGCGAGAGGATTCCACTGACCAAAAACAGTTGATTTCATCTCAATTATCAGCGTCTTTTTTTCATTGAACAGTTCTTTCAGATGTATGAAATTTCGGACCACACAAGTAGATCAACTTTGGTTTCACGTTCCACTTGATGAGTTTGGGTGCAGCCTAAGTCTTCAATTTAGTGGTAATTTTACAACTCCATTATGGTTCTGCTTGCATATTTTATTCAGTGCCATCAATCACGTTCAGAGCTGAAATGACCATTGTTTATATTACTGATGATACAGGATTCTGTATCTGACATAACTCCAAGTTGTTCCAGATTGGCAAATGTAGGAAATCAAAGGCTGTTTTCATAATTGTTGCTTTGTTAGTGTGGCCAATACTTTGTCCTTTATGGTCGTATAATGATTTATTAATTTGTATCTAGGGCTTTAGAAACAGATTGGCAGTAAGGAGGTTAAATGTAGGGCTTAGGTGGAAGCAAGAGAGCAAGCTTTAAGAGCTAAACATTGGTAGATTCCGGAACCCTTTATACTTTTCATTTCTTTCTTTTCCACCTTTTATCATTATTTTCCTCTTACCTTTGCTAATGTTCTGAGCCCATCGTCTCATCTTATATCCATGTTGTTGGATCAGCTTGCCTTTACTGATGTTTTATAGCTGTAGTTCTACTTAGTTCTGTGGTGTGTATGTACAAAACAGTGATCTAGCTGGTAATAGGTGCAAATGGAATCTTTAAATTGTTGATTGATTGAAGTCTTGAATATATGGAGAATCATGTCAAGGAGAGTAGGCTGTAGGTAAAGTAAAAATGACCAGTTTGCTGTTGAGCTGTATGTGATGTTGGTGATGAAGGAGAAAGTGTGCTGCTTGTTTTCTTATATGAAAGTGATATTCACTTCTTATTCTTGACCATCCACCATGGAGATCCCTAAATTATATCAATAGTAGGGAAATGTAATATCTTTTTCGAAGTCTATGGGCAAGAATTTTGATGAATTTCATTATTCTTCCATTATGCACCAATTTAGAAGGATTTGGTTGGGGTAAAGAATCAAATAATAAGATCGAGATTCTAAACTGTAACAATCAAAAGAATCATTGTCTTCATTTCGTACCTCTGTTCTTGAAAGATCGGGCATGGTTGTGTAGGTGTATATGTCTACCACAATGATCTTTTTGGCCTTGTGCTGATCCTCAAGGAGCTTTATTGCATCTCAGTAACTAATTCGACAAGCAAATGTTTATCTAATTTGTGAAATATTGGAATTGAGAACCCTATAATCAGTTGATTCCAAGGGTATACTATCCATTATTATTTCCCTAATTTTGTCTTGTGCTGCTCCTTGAAAATCATCTCTCAGAATGCATGGAATCTTAATTTGTGCTCATGAATGATTTTCTGTTGCAAAAACTTATTGGCAATCACTTCAGCTTGTTACCTTAGATGCATGTCACTTTCTGTTCTGAGAACCTACATTGCATGCTGATAAGAATCTATTGTCATGATGCATCAGATTTCATCATTTTACAGCTGTGTTAAGCATGACTTTATGCTGACACTCTACATCCACTACTTTTTGCAGTTCCCTTTCAGAATTTGCTGTCCTTGGATTTGAATTGGGCTACTCCATGGAAAATCCTAATTCACTAGTGCTTTGGGAAGCTCAGTTTGGCGATTTTGCAAATGGTGCCCAAGTAATGTTTGATCAGTTTTTGAGCAGTGGGGAATCTAAGTGGCTTCGCCAAACAGGGCTTGTTGTTTTACTTCCCCACGGTTATGATGGTCAAGGCCCAGAACATTCAAGTGCACGACTAGAGCGTTTCCTTCAGGTAGTTTTGGTAGCTAATTGCCTATATGTATAAGACCTAAAATTTGGCTCTGGTAAATCATACCTTCAGCATATCACCTTCCTCCATTTCACTGCTAGGTGGTTGAAGATATGCTCCAAAATTGTGAATTTTTTTCAGTTACAAAACAGAAAGAATTTATATGATGACTTTTTTCCTTTTAAACATCGTTTTTTGTATGAGTTGATATTTTGTGGTCTCGGTGTCATGATGTAGCAACTACTATGTACTTAAAATATTTTACCTGCATTAACAAAAGATGTATTTTTAAAGTAGATATCCAATTTTGCACTTTTGTTATAGGCTGTTTAAATATATTGTAGCATTACTGGTCATCTAATGACTAATATGCATAAAATGATGTACAGATGAGTGATGACAACCCTTACGTGATACCAGAGATGGAACCAACACTTCGGAAACAGATCCAAGAGTGCAATTGGCAGGTTGTAAATGTTACAACACCTGCAAATTATTTCCATGTTCTGCGCCGACAGGTTAGTGTTTATGAATATGCTTTAACACCATCACATTTTTGTATAATTTCCTCTATTTATTCAATTTTTATGGTTTGATGTCTAGATACATAGGGAATTCCGCAAGCCCCTAATTGTAATGGCTCCCAAGAATCTGCTTCGACACAAGGACTGCAAATCGCATCTATCTGAATTTAATGATCTTGAAGGCCACCCAGGATTTGGTAAGCAAGGAACACGCTTCAAGCGGCTTATAAAAGACCAAAATGATCACAAAGAGGTTGAGGAGGGTATCAATCGACTAATATTGTGCTCTGGAAAGGTAATTAATATTTTTCCTCATGCATCATCTTCTTTGAGCAACCCAAATAACTTGCAACCTCTAGAGTGGTCTGATAAATTTAATACAGACCTTTACTATCGTTTGATTTCTTGATGAAAACTTTGTATCTGGCATTTGCTATTTTGCAGGTGTACTATGAACTTGATGAGGAACGGAAGAAAAAGGACCGCAAGGATGTGGCCATCTGTAGAATTGAACAGCTTTGTCCATTCCCCTATGACCTCATGCAAAGGGAGCTCAAGCGATATCCAAGTATGACAATTAGCATCAGTTCTGGATGGATAGCCATTTGACAACAACATGCACATGCACATACATTGTGATTTTGGAATTTTAACCTTATATGATGATTGTTATATCCTTGTGTAACTGAATATGGTTGAAACCAAGGCTTGCTGTCTTGGTACTAGAATCTATACCAATACCACTTAGGTACAGTGTCGGTATGCCTAGTATAGGGTCGGTTACCGAGACTCAATAAACTACCCATATTGAGTCTTGACTTGGTATTGATACGGTATTGCTCGGTATGGGGTGGTAAGCACCAGTACGGTGAACCATGGTTGAAACCCCACTCAAAGAGCCTGTCATCTTCGTCTTTTAGAAGGCAGGAGAAAAACATACAATGGTAAATTGTCCAAAATGGCACACAAGCATGATGATTCAAACAAAAGATTAATTGGTATTTGCCTTTTATTTTCCCTGTAAGTTGTATCTGAAAACCTGCCAAATATTAGGGGGGTGAATGAGCCGAGTTTTGTGCAGCTTGGTGTAGGATTACTGTAAAAAGATGAAAATTGTGGTGCAGAGAACTAAAGAGATTACAAACTTATAAACAATTACCATGACATAACCAGGCTTGACGGCTGCCTAGGAGCTCAGACTTTATATGGAGGACATGACCTACTGGAGGACATGACGTTATCTCATGGACCTAAAATCTAGACTTTGGCTTTCAACAGGCCTGCTTTTTGGCCACCTGACTTGACTTAGCTATTGAGTCATCTAACCATGTTGGGTGATCACAATTTTTTATCTGGACATCTTGGTATATACATTCATGATTGGTAGCTGGTCACCTTTTAGCTTGTTCTTAAGGATAGATTTTCTTTATATAGTCATTTCTCAGTGATATGTTGTTAATTATATTAAACTCAACTATCTTGAAGTAATATTCTTGTGATTTTTGTAGCTGAGCTTATTTCTATTGTTTTCTTCTTTTTTAATTCCAGATGCTGAGATTGTCTGGTGCCAGGAAGAGCCGATGAACATGGGGGCATATAGTTATATTGCCCCTCGCTTATGTACTGCCATGAGGGTACTTGGGAGAGGGACTTTTGATGACATCAAATATGTTGGAAGAGCACCTTCTGCTGCTACAGCCACTGGTTTCATGTCTGTACATATGCAAGAGCAGACTGAGCTGGTACAGAAAGCAATGCAGCAAGGGTCAATCAATTATCCTTATTGAAGCCTTGTATGACAATATTATATGTTTTTGAACAAATAAGTATGTGGTGGTTGCCTGGCTTTTATGATTTTTTTTTTTTTCAGGCACCGAGATGTTGCTTCTCTTGAAATTTTGACCACCATAAACATTGTACTCAATGTTGCGGAGTTTCTATTTTCATTTGATTTTCATAGCTGTGCTCAGAAGTATTGCTGATTTGACTGCCACCACTCTTGGTTGTGTGAATAATATCTAACAATTTACTTTTCTATTTTTTCAGGAGGAACAGAATTTTGAATGCTGATTTAGGAGATAATCCTGTGCATATTATCTTTATTGTGTCTATTATGGTACATGAACTCTTTTTTGGCGATAAATTCATATTCCCTGATGCAGTTTGTTTCTGAAGGTAATCCATCACCTGGAGATGCATTGCGTTGGAATGTGATTGGATAGCTGATCTTTTGTTTGAAAGCACAGCCAATACCCTTGGCCAGCAGGTGTGTTCCTAGCTGAATTTGCGTGTGATTGAAAACTAGAAGTTGTGCACAAACAAGTATTTTTTTGGCCAAAGCCTCATGGAAAGTGATCTTGCAATCCGAATCGAAGAACAAAAATATATTAATTGTGCCTCTCTGGTTCAATTTTTGTTTCTTTACTGTGTTGCATCTATTTACTCCTTAAGAATGAACAATTTCTTATTTTTTTGGTTCAACAGTATAAATAATTTTAGCATCAGAAATTAGTGTTCATAGGTCTTGTAAGTGTTTCTTTTCTAGCATGGTTGTTTTCTTGATGCATGTGATTGAACAAGCCCGGCTACTCGATTGCGTCAAATAAGCAAATTATTGGCTCCTCTTCAATTGGTTGCATGCGGTTGGGCTCTCCTAGCTTTCTCGTCTTTTGTTAAATATGAGCCCAGCCGTAACCATAACCTTCGGACTTTATTCTCTGGTGTTTGTGATTGGTTTTTTTTTCGCTAGAAAATAGGTAAAACTCTTATAAATGAAACAGAAGAACCTGGACGTATTAAAAAAAAAAAAAGGGCAAAAATGATGAACCTGAAGAAATCAGGCCAGGCGTGTAACGAGGCAACACACAAGTAGTAAAGATGAGGCGAAGTGTTGTGGATTGGAACAAAAGCTGAGCACCTTCAAAAGGTGCAGACCATCCATGCTCTCTCGAAAAAAGAGACCAAGATATTCCCTTGTATCTTTTTGAACAAAACAATGCGTATTGCCAATACAAATAGAATAAATCAAATGAATGAAAGTAGAAACAAGACACACTCTTCATTCAGCTCTACCACCCAACAGAGCTAAAAGTAAAAGAAAGGAAAATAGTCAGACAAGCTGTCACCTAACCTGTTACACTTGTCCATTTTGGAAGCCCTTCTCTTTCTCCTTGCTTTACAATCATCACAGCCCTCTCGCCCCGGTTGGTGGCTGCAATAATTAAACTTCCAAAGCCGTATTTAACAGCCAATTCTCATACCGCTGCTCTCCGACTCTGAGCACGTGACCAAGGCTGCCGCGCACGCGCCCCACACCCGGCACGCGGATTTCGGCTAATTGGCTAACGGAATCAAAGAACATCAGCAACAAGAAACCAAAGGCTGCTGCTGCTGCCCACCTAAGAAGAGAAGAAGAAAAAAAAAAAAAAAAAAAAAAAGGAGAGAACAGGGCACGCCCCCGCAGCGGCTAAAACTAACCTTCGCTTTTCAAGGAGCAGTCTTTGCTTTCCCTATCTTGTCTTTTCGTCTTCTTCCTTCTAATGCTCTGCTACTGCTGTTCCTTCTTTCTCCGGTAGTTGTTGAAGAAAAGAACGAGATTCTTTTGAGTTTAAAAAACAAAAAAAAGGGTAAAATATGGAGTTGGTGGTGGTCACTGGTCAGAATCTGGAGGCCTCCAAACAGCTTTGTGTCCTGCTTAGGAGGAGCAGCTCTTCTGCCTGGACCTTCCCCCATGATGACGACGACGAACTGCTGCCGCTAGTGTTGGGATTATTTGGCGTGGTTGCGCTGCTTCTTGCGAGGCCCTTGGTTTGGCCGTTACTCGTGCCTTCCCGGTCTCGTTCAGCTGTTACCACGTGGTCGTCCAGTTGTACGGAGAAGAGGGAGTAGACGGGCCTGTGGTCGGAGAAGCGCGACTCCCCTCTCATGTACCGCATCTGCTTCATCCCCTTCCCTCGCCACAGTATCCGGTCGCACCTGCCATCCCATCCCCAACCACCAACCACGTTAACTAGCTAGCATATCGGATTCGGATTCTGAATAAAGAGTAAATTTTTGTTAAATGGATACAAGCATTAGTCTGAATCTGAGCCCTCGTTAAGTTTTAATCCATGTACTCATAGTTTTATGCCTTAACTAAGTGTATAATAATAATATATCAAACAATGCATGCTGTGAGTGTGCATTAGGAAGAAAAAATATTCTAGAGAACAAGATGCTGGTTATGAATACGGTATTAATTACAGCTTTCAGTGCCACCGTCATGCTTCCTTTATACGGTAGAGAGACTGACACATTGAAAAAATTAAAAATCTATTGTGGAACAAAGAATCTCTTCCACCGAAAAAAAGATGCCTAATTAATCCAGGTTACCGACCCACCTTCCGTGGTTCATATGGCATGTTGATTCCTAGCTAAGCAAGGTAATTAATTAAAGATGGCCGACCAACGTGCTGCAGTAAAAAAAACTAAAAACTGTATTTATATGGAAACGAACAGCCGTTTCTGACTGTCTAATCCTGATTTAATTATGTTTCAATCGTGGGTTACGAATGATGGGGCGGTGATGTGAAACAGAGACGGAAATGAGCTGCAACAAGTCAAACTACTTGGCCAGCTACAGAAAATAGGGCACTGCATGTGTTTTTGAGTTCCAACTTCCAGTTCACAGGATAGAAATAATCACACGGAAGGGCCAAAAAGGACCCGCATGACAGAAGCGTACGAGAAATAGAGTATGACCGTTGACCTTGAGCTGTTCTGAACAAAGCTACTTCCACCTCTCTCTTTCTGGTCACAAGTTTTCTACAATACGTTTATATTTGCCTTATATATATATATATATATATATATATATATATATATATATATATATATATATATGGTAACATGTATTTGCTCTAGATTCGTTTTATAAATAGGACCACTTACAGCTGTTGTCTTGTTCTGCTTGAGAAAATTGCTTGATTCTATCAACTGCAAATAGCTTATTGACGTCTATGTGCTAACATTCAATCGGGTCTGTGTCCATTAATTTGGCCAGTTGACAAACCGGGTGGTCCAGACTAATTTAAGTCAACTCCTCATGTCAAGAATCTTTACCATGTTGCGAAATAAACTATTATGCTAGCAGCACAACTAGGCGAGAGAGAGAGGCTAGGGGGTGTAGACTTTACCAAGCCGGCGTGCGTCTCTTCTCTCCAGATTTAGCGGGGTTGACGGCATAAACGTCAGAATTAGCTAAATATTTATAAGTGGGAGGGAAATATATTCTCCCTTCCTCCCATCCAGCAAATACACGACCAGCTCTCTGCTCAATCCTAAGCTGCAAGCATGAACGCCAGTCAGCCAGTTCTTGAAAACAGCATGTAAAACTACAACTATGTATACACGTAAACAAACTTGATAGCATCTCTCACTTGATCTTTCTCTAGCAGCGCTTCCCAGTCGTTCCTCCGCACCAGTTCACGTGTGTCGGTGCAGCTCGTAGCTAAGCGATAGTTAAGATCTCCGAGCCATATAATCTTGCTGCAAATCATATATATGAGGTAAAAACTGTATAGAAGTTTGCTTTCATAATTTGATTGTTGGTCCATAATTGTTGTACAGGATCATGTTCCTATTACGTAGTTTCCATGCAGAAAAGCAAGCTTTTTAAAGCCACTCACTCGTGTTCCAAAATGGTTTCTGGTGACGCTGCCCCTGGACGAGAAAATCTATGAGACTGGGGGAATCTGGTCCTCTTGAGAATCTCCATGACATCGGAGTTTCTCCGCACCTCGTCACCGTCCTTCTCTCCTGATGCTAAATGCGCGCAAACGAAGCAGAACGTGGCCCTCTGGAGAGTCATACTGATTGAAATCGATCCCTAGATCCAAATATCACAATATCGATCAAATCCAATGAACCAGTTACGAGAAGAGGATGGGTATTTCAGGAAGAGTATATCGAGTTAAACTCTAACGGACCTTGTTTCCCATGTAGCCCATGAAACCCCTCCCGACGCACGAGACTTTGAGGCTGGACACGTGCGGCATGATCCCTGCCCGGACCCACACGCACAGGAAAATCCCAACCATCTGTTTGCAAGCCGCAAGGCAGTAGCCACTCTCAGAAGAATCGAGCGGTTCCTCGTCGCTACCGTAGTCCGGGTAATTACCCGGCTCGCGGTCCTCCTCGTCGTATCCTCCTCCCTCCCCGTCGTCAATGGAGAGGGGATCCGAGAAGCTGACCCTTGGCTTCTGAGCCGGCTCGGAGTCCATGGCATTGCTGCGATGACGGGCGAGTGAGGGGCCCTCGAGGGCGTGGCGAATGAGGAAGAGCCACTTGCAGGCGGGGCCCTTGTCCTCGGCGCCCAAGACGTTGCCAGCGTTCAACGGGACGATCTCCTGGAACCTGAGAGAGCACAGCTGCAGAGGCTCAGTCCGCGAGTCAGAAATTTGCCCTGCCCTCGTGTCGCCTCCCTGGATATCCTATCCCATGGAGAACGATGGTAGACTAGTAATTTTGGGAACCGTCCTACTACAACAACACTCGCATGGCAGGTCCTCTGGTGTGTTGAATCGGTACCAGCATTAAAAAGAACGTCCTACCATCTACAGGTCTTCCACTTCACGCTGGTTTACTGTTTGAAAGGAAATGGTAGCATACGGCCGGGCTTCTAATCGTCCAAAAGATTTGATAGATTTACTATTGAGAAGGTACACTTTCATTTTTGTACCATACGGCTTGGAGTACAAAGGATATGAAAAATATCGATACATAATAATAATAATAATAATAATAATAATAATAATAATAATAATAATAATAATAATAATAATAATAATAATAATAATAATAATAACTGAAATATGGAGGTTAAAACGTTATCTTGCATTGCAATGAAATATTCATATGTAAATACATGATTTGTTAGAATAAATACACATATATATATATAGTTGTAATGTACGTAATATATTTAAATATATTGTTATTTATTTTGATAGAGTTTGTACATACATGGTATGTATGTGTGTGTATATAGAGAGAGAGAATCTTAATGTTTTTATGATTGGCAGATTGAATATCAAAACAGTTGAAAAATACCATTAGTGTATATAAGCTTGTGAAAAGTTATATAAATTAGAAACAGATATTATCATCTAAATTTCGAAAATTTACAATAAATGAAGCATTAGATAGCACGATCATTACTAGTAAAACACAAGCGTTATACATAAAACAGCTAACCATGGTCGAAAAAGACCAGCAGAGTGTGGTGTCCGTGGCAGTCATGTCCCTGCCTTTTGGGTTTGCTCGGCGCAGTACCGTTGGTCGTCCCAGCCAATGCATAGAAAAGATGCTTTTTAAGGAAAAAGGCAGAGGCCGCAGGGGAATAATCATCATTAGCAACAAAACCACGGAGGCCCAAGCTAAGCCAACAAGAAACAGTGGCACTTACCCGAGGACGTAGATGTCCGCGGGGATAGGCGCGCTCAGAAGCCAATCTCTCAAGTTAAGCCCTCCGTGGGGCGCTCTCCCTCCCACGTTCCACGTCGCCACGAACATCCTACTCCCAGTATTAAATCATGACCCCAAGAATATCAAATAATAACCCAAAAAGACCGACCCCTTATTATACTACTAATTTCACCGAGATTAAACAAAGATGATCGGCGACAAACTCCCAAATATTCTTATCGGAAGCGTTGAAGCAAGAACCTGAGGGTTGTAGCAGGAGGTGAAGAACCGACTGGCGTATCGGCTCCGAATCGGGGCGGCTTAAGATTTTCGGAGCTTTCCACCAACCACTCACCTGTAAAGAAGAAGAGAGAAGAAAACCGAGTCGTTTCGTTCCGTAAATGCGCCTCTCCAAGCTCAAAATTTTGTTTAGAACTAGAGAAATAGTTGGAGAAATACGAACTACTAGGGGAGCAGAGAGTTGGTATAGAGAGAGCAGTTGTGGAAAGTGCTTGCCTGACAAATCCCTTCTCATATGAAGGCTGCCGTCCTTGTCCGAACAGCTCTTCCTTCTTCTTTCTTGTACTCCTCCCAATCTCTCTCCTTTTATATAAAAAAAAAAGAGAGAAAAGAAAACAGAAGTTGGATCAACAAAAAAGAGTGAGCTGAAAGAAAGATTGGATCTTGTATAACGGATCATCAATCCAAAGATAGAGGACTTGGTTGGAAGCTTTACTCTTGCAGTCGGAATGGAATTTCCCGCACTTTAGGTGGAACCATTTTCTCACCACCGTCTTCGGCCAAGAAGATGACTGCGAAAACCACTCGATTTCAGAAGCTCATGCCGAAGATGATTCAAGTGATAAAGCTATTTTCTTGTTAAAACAAGAATGCAATTAGTGAGAAAATCGCACCTTGGGAATTCTGCTTGGCTCTGTTCTCATGTTTCCAACGAGAAAGAGGAACCCCTGGTAAGAGAGAGGGAGGCCAAAAGATCCGGAATTATTTCCCGCGTGACGCATCGTTCAATAGTATATGCTAAAGAGAAGATAGATCAAAGAAAAAAGGTCATTTTTTTAATTCACTTTTTTAGCTTTGAACAGAGGAGAGGAAAGAGGCAGAGTGGGAGGATAAACAAAAAAATAAAGCGGAGGAAAAGGTTTAATGATGCCTTCTCTTCACGGATAATGCTTTCTCAGCTGGAGCTGGTCCAAGCCAACCCAGGAAAAGGTGGGGGAAGAAGGGAGAACATAAAGCTTTTCGGACCGACCTCAGGTTCATGGCAACTTCGAGAAGAGGAAGGTGAAAAGAGAAAAGTGTTCACCTTTGTCTACCCTTGTACAGGAGATAACATCCCTCCCCTAGGTAGCAGTACAAGTTCTCATAACGACTAACGGTGAAAGAGAGAGCCTGTGATGGAGAAGCAAGACAGAGAGCCCTACCATGTGACACAGGAGAAAAGATATCTGTGTCATTAAATCAGAATTCTCAGACAACTACCGAACGAGTGGTGTCATTTAAAGCAGTTATTTTCGATACGGAACGAAGGCACCTCCATTTATTCTGGTACTCCATGAGATCCAGAACCGAGAATGAAACCATGGCAAGCCATAAAAGCTCCGGTAAACCCCAGACCTCACGCATAGGAACTCAATATATACACTGCGAGAGAGACAGTTATAACCCCTCATCAAGAACAGCACTGCCGCATCCGTTTCACATTTCTTCCAGAACACACCGAGAATAATCTACTGCTAACATAAATACAGATCGAAAGGCCTCAAAGATAGACAATAAGCCAAAAAGAGACCTTCCTTATTCCAAGAAGGAAGAGATAACAGGAGTTGATACCAAACTAATTAAAAAGAGGCCGGCAAGAAACGGAAGGAAATAAGAGACTCGAGAGGGGCTCACCGTGCTTCCTCCGCCCCTTGTTTCGTTGTCACCTCTCCGATCTGTCGTCTTCCTCTCCCTCTCCACTATATGAAGCGAACTGGTGATTGCAGGACCAGGACCATGGCCTTATAGCCGCCCCGTCGCTCGCTCTTTAGGCACGTCGGCAGCGAGGGGTAGAGAGGGGAGAGAGAGAGAGAGAGAGAGAGAGTGGGCCCCAGTTCCATCCGGACCCCTCCCTCCCATGTGACGGCTAGTTCTACACCCTCACTTTCATCTCGGTCAACCGGTTTCTCGACTGACACTGCCTCTGGACTAAAATGACCCTATATACGCTGTATAATCACGAAAACGCCATGGCGATGCCGTCACGCGCCAGGTTCCAACTCGGGATCCGCATACACCGTACACTTGCTTATATATAAAATTTAAAATTTATGGACCGTCAAAACGTTCTTAGATGACGGGTGGCCTAGAATACAGGGGGAAGATCAGCTGTCAATTTGTTATAGACTCCAACTGAAGTTAGCCACCTTCTCGTTGGCGGATGAAGAATTTGGCTCGACATGGTTTGACTCGCCTTGAAATGAGCGAGGCAAAGCTCCCGTTGGAAATTAATTTCTAAAAAGGACAAAAAAAAAAAAAAAAATTGCAAGCAAGTTGAGCCGCTATCAAAAATTCGATCCCATCAAACTGGATGAATTGTGGATCGTAATTATGTGATCGTCCAAAAGAGGAGCCACAAAAAAGATCACCAGAGGAATGAGGATACGTGAGTGCACGAATCTGGAGGTCTCCAGAGTCAGATATTTGTTGGATGAGACCATAGAGCCGTTGCTCAAAATGACCGAGCAAACTGGAGATGCAATAATTGAATGATGCTGTATACAATAATTATGTGCAAGATGAACTGTAACTGTCCCTCAACATATCTCATAAGTAACGTGAGACTCTAACTACTTCTTCGATGGATGTTAAATATTTTAAGTATGCTCTGAATTGAAAACACATGACTCGTTGCTGATAATCAGTCAATCCGATCGGTCCGTTCAATCGGATGCTTTGGTCAACAAATTGAATGATTGCTCAGCACATTGATTGACAAAAAAAAAAAAAGGTGCTTCAACAAAAAGTTCTCTATGCAAGTGTAGTACCTAAGTGCAGTAACATTATGACTCACCAAATCCACATGAAACTTATCCTACACCTCATGACATGGGGCATCAGGGGTATTTTGTGGACCTAAGCAGCGTCTCCAGCATTATTCTATAAAAAGTTAGAGATTCAGTGTGGAAAAAAAAAAAAAAAAAAAAAGGGAGTTAAATAGATGAGGAGCTGAAGCCCACCGATATGGATAGTGTCGGATCATTAGATCATAGGGATCGAATAGAGACATCTACGTTAGAATATATGTTTTATTTTGTTGAACTCCATGTTTGATTTTTCTTGGATACTATCATGTGTTTTCAGAAAATAACCTCAGACATTTCTTATGTTTATGGCGCATGAAATGGTTTTTGTTATGTTCTCGTTTGATGTTGTGCGACCTTTGTGGAACTCTCATCCTAATTGTTTGGAATTTAGAGTTGACAAGTAAAGCTAAAATAATATCTAAATCTTGTGCTTTCTTTGTTTTCAACTAGAATGCCAATTTAGTCTTGGTTAGATAGGAGGCACACAACATGTATCTATTTTGGTCTTATATAATCAAAATTTGAATTTGATAATGTTATGGTATCAACTCGCCATGATATCAATTATTATGAAGTCCGACCAGGACATCATGATCTCAAGATCTTCTTTTGCACGTATCTTCTCCATCTGAATTTCGTTTGGACTGTTTTTGAGCTCATTGGACTCTATTCGTCGTTCTAAATCTCGTTCTGGGTTTATTGTAGACCGAATCTCAAGACATTTTCTCAACAATCTTCATCTCGACTCAATATTTGGTCTTTATTTATTTCTGAGAGCTTATGATTCGTCTTGTCTCCATGTTTTGGGGCACACCCATTGTCTCATGGATGAACAAATATGAAAGTTGAGTTAGGCCGCTCGATTCCACCTTCGTCGATGGTTGTGTCCTCTCTAACCAAAGATCTGCTCGGAAAAGTCTCCTACGGTAATAAAAACTTCATTCTGCGACATCGTCTCTCATCCTTTCCAGTCTCGCATCTCATGTCCGATCCATCTTTATCTGGAGCTTCATCTCATACTGGGCTTCCTGCCATGAGGTAGTGTCCTTCATATTGTTTTCTTCTTATCACCATCCTACTGCCATGCATGATCTTTAGGATTCCTTTATCAGCTTTCTATTTGAAGCTAGTTGAATCCAGTCTATTCAGTGAAATTAGATTCTTCTTAAAGTTGGGTATGTATCGGATCTCACCTAACTTCTTTACTATTCCATCATAGAGCTTTATCTTGCTGCCTTTAATCTCATAGCTTGATCCATCTGGTAGGAATACAGTATTCTCATTGATCTCAAGGAGCCAAATAGCTCATCTCTGTAATATACATGATGAGAACAAGTAGAATTCATAATCCATTGTCAGGAAGAAGTAGATACTTTATCAGTAACCAGAAGAACATCATCACTACCTTCTGTATCGCCACTTGTCATAGCCATAGTAGCCCTCGTCCAATTCCTGAGGTGCGAGGAATCTCTAACATGATGGTCCAACTCATCGTATCGGTAGCATTTAATCTTGTTAGGATCCCTCATCTTGGATTTGGATCATCCTCCTCACGATCTTCTATCGCTCCGTCTATTGCCACCTACTCCTCTAGAAATTGCCAAAGCTGAACTGCCGCCATCTGAGCTTGAGGCTATGTTCTCTCTCCTAAGAATCTCATTCTGAAGAATCATTGCAGTGACCTTATCCATCTTGATGATAATTTTTCTCACTAGAAGAGTAATCATCAAGGACTCATATGAAGAAAAAAAGCGACGCTAGCAAGACCAACATTCTGATCTTCTTCTCAACCTTTTCATCTATATTGAGAAGATCAATAAGAATCTTCTGAAAGTGGCTGAGATGCTCTTGCATATTTCATCCCTCAGATCGTCCATAGTTGATAGAACTGCCTCCAAAGGAAAAGGATGTTGGTGAGAAACTTCACGATATACAACTTCTCGAGCTTCGACCACAGCACTATCAGAAAAGTCTCACCAAGTGCATGGATCACCATCTCATCCGTCAGGTACATATAGATGGTACTCATCGTCTACATCTGCAGCTGCTTTGAGGTCCCCTTCTCTATTGTTTTTGGCTTTTTTCATTCAAAAGGCTTGCCTTTTCCATCTTCTTTGATCTTGATCAACATCGTAACGATCTGGGCAACCACATACTCTGGTATTATTTGATTTCGATATTAATTGTTATAGTATCAACTCGCTCTGATACCAATTATTATTTTTTTTATGTCTGGACTCCGTTTAGGTTGTTCTTGGACTCGTTGGACTCCATTCGTTGTCCTGGACCTTATTCTGAATTTATTATGGACCGAATCTTAAGATATTTTTTTTAATAGATAATAACCATATTTATCATATAAATGTGTATCAATACGCATGATTTGTCTATTGACTAAAATTGAACAAAAGCGAAGCATTGAGAATGCTTGCCTTCGTATATGGAGGCCTGTTTGAAAATTTGTTCTAGAATATGATGAAAAATCTTGGACATTTAAATAATTAAATACAATGTATTGATAGATTATGATCGAATATGAACCTATGTTTTTTTTAGAAGTAGGTGTGGCCTATCAAAATTGAAGAATCAGTGTTTAACAAAAAAAATATCCTTAAAATGCACTCGCAGGGCCACTACCAGTTTGACATGAAAGGGTTGAGCATCTACGTTTAACTACTACCCAAAATTATTGTGCTAAGTTTGGCTTTTAATCTTAAGATGTATGACTATCTAACAAACACTACAAGAAATAAAGGCTTTAGTAGCAGCCGGTAAAAATAAGAAAAACTGCTGGTAAAAAATTTTTCAGTAATTTTTTCGATCGTTGCTATGCTGCTGGGAAAACTACCATCACTATTGTATTTTAAGATTTTACCAGCGATTATGGCCACCGATAAAAAGTAAGATTTTTTCAATGGTTATGATTGTCGAAAAAAGTAAACTTTTGCCAATGATTTTTGTGTTGACTGCTGGAGAAACAAAGCATATCCTAGCTATCAAAATCGTTGGGCAAAGATCGAAAAACTTTCCCCATGATCATTTATAGCCGTTGGGATTGTTTTAGCAGTATTTCTAACCACAAGAATTTTAATCATTGAAAAAATTTCAATTTTATAGTAGCGGTTTTGACTGCTGGAAATATGCATTTAGCAACATTTTGATCACTAAATATATATATTTAGCAACGAATATGACCACTGCCAATAATCTTTTAACAATGAATATGGCCGTTGGCAATGCGGTATATATATATATTTTTAAAAGATAGATTATCTAATAACTTGAATACGTGCATATATAGTATTTCTCTTTTCAATTACATTTTAAAGGCACCTGATATACTAAAAATAAGTAATTAGTCTTTGAATTCAAATTTTATAGATGATTAGAATCAGATATTCTTTCATAAAGCAAATAAAAGTTTACAGGAAGAAGAGCTTTTCATGTAACAAAACTAACAATCATAAAAGTAAAAATTTTCTTAACAAAGTTATAGACACATCCTTTAAGATTTAGATTAAAAACAAAAAAAATCTATCATCTCGAGAAGACCAAAAAAATGACTATATACATAATGATGAGGAGCTTTGCATTATTTCTGGACAAGTTTAATCTGAAAAAAAAAGCCCAATTAGCTCATAAGTAAATAATATATAAGAGTAAAAAAATTAATCTAAAAAAGATAGATAAGAAATTGTGATACATACAAAAGTAGAGGGCCATGCAATTGTTGATCCAATAGCATCACCAATAACTTGCTGCACTCCATCAGTCCGGATCAATGGCTCATTTTGTATCCTTACAAAATCAATATAAATCTTCCAAAATTCGGTCCCTAGAATAGTATTACCCACCATTTTAGATGGATTTTTACTTATAAACATTCAGCATGCCATCTCAGTTTTGTGTGGCCATCTTGAACTCTTCAAAATGATCTCATTTCCTTCCTACAAATAGAATATTCAATTTATAAATATAATATGAACACAAAGCAAATAAATATGAAATATATGAAAAAAGTAATAGGAAATAATCAATTTATCTTGATGGTGCAAGCTTGTTGGGATCTTGCTCTTTTATCCTAATTTTTCTATAATTAAGTGAAGAATATAATCCATAAGGAGAATTAGATTCATTCAATATCAGCATAAGCAAACAAGCAAGCAATAAAATAATATAGGAAGTAACTACATAAGTTATAAAGATTATGAAAATAAGTAATAGGATGTTGAGTCCATTAATTGTTGACAACCTTAGAGACAATATTCAACTCAGACATATGTTAGACTGGAGGATGGATGTTGATTTCAATCACAGGGTATCAAAAAATCTTCAATGTTGATGTCTGCTGTAAAGGATCTTTTATCAATCGATCCTACAGCTGGTTGGGGATATCATGGTTTTCAATTTCTTCGTCCTTCTCCTTGCAATCCATTCTTCACAGACATATATCTTTGTTTGGCACAATATATGCAGATTTTTGCTGAGGAATTATATTTACAAATGTCTAACCATCACTGTATCCAGAAGACAGCATACCCGCACCGTCCTCTGCCACATTGTCATGCTATTAACAGAGGTTGCTGTATTTGTTCCGTCCATTAGTTTTGGAGCAGTACGTAGTTTCAGATTTTCTTCTCTATGTCAACAAGTTTATCATTATTCAACTCATCACTCAGAGCTACAGGTTATATTATAAATTATTTCACAGCAAAAAATAGTTTACTCAACTACAAATAACAGAACATAACTACAAATAACCATTATTGAGGAAGGGATTTTTGGTGCAAACTTCCAAACCTCTTTTCCGTGTCTTCTGTGGTAGATGACAACTGTAAATACTGCAACACTCATGCCATATGAAGAAAATTTGGAGAAGAAAGCTCGAATTCTCTGTGGGCATTTGCTTGTTTAAATACCAAGATGTAGGAATCAAATCGTCCACCACCCTTCTAAAAATCCATTACATCAAGCATGTGCAAGTAAAGCTATTAGAATCGCATCAAACCCAACTCCAAATCAAAGTCACCAACGATCTTTTACAGTACAAGATATCAAACAGGAGCAAAAAAAAAAAAACCAAAACAAAATGAATCAAGAACGATTAATGCGGAAAGAAAACAGGTGAAGATCAGGCATAATCTACTGAACTTTCATTAAGAAGAGAACAACTTACTATTCGGAATTCATGGTGGAGTAGCTGAAAATAAGATCAACCTTTCAAATCCTAGAAAGCTTCTTTTGAGGATCGTGAAGAAGGAAACCAGCGGTCAAAGCCAGGGGCTGAGCTCTCCTTCCACCTCCTGAGAATACAAAAGAAAGTGGGAATAGGAGTTGGGATTCAGGTGGGATACGGAAGAGGCGCGGAAGAGGAAGCTGGGAAGGGACGTGCGGAAAGATGAAAAAAATTCGCACTGAGAAGAGGAAGGGACGTGTACGCGCGAAGTGAGGATATTTTGGGTTTTAGTTACGATTATTATGTATATCTTCCCTGCGGTTTAAAATCATCACGATCTTATTCCGCGATTTTACGTGACCATCGGAAACATAAGATGATCTATAAAAAAATAAGATTTTTTCAGCAGTTTGATTTGGCCGTTGATAAAAAATAAATTTTTTTCAGCGGTATAACGTGACCGCTATTAAAGTAAAATTTTTCTCAGCAATCTGATCTGATCGTTGAAAAAAATAAAATTTTTTCTAGCGATTGAATCGATCGTCACAAAAAATAAAATTTTGCCCAGCGATTTAAAAAAAAAATACTATCTAAAATCTATTTTTTATATTTACTAGTAAAAGAGTATTGCTATATTTTTTTTTTATAGTAAAATTGTGTTATTTTAGCGGATGCTTTTTGGATAGATATATTTGTTTGTAATGATTTCTGGATACTAAGATGGAAGGCCAAATCAAAACAAGAAGGGCAATGATAGTTTAAATAACCTTTGAAATAGATAAAGATCCTTGCCCGTAGACTTTGTCATGCCGCCCCCTAATGGCACCACGATATGCGTTACCTCTCATGGTTGCGGAAAAAAAAAGGGGAAGAAAAAAGCGCTTCCATGGTTGGGTATGACATGACCCCAGCTAGCTGGTTCTAATCCCCTCCCCGGTTGCTTATTGCTGGACCTACCATGGATGGCTGAAAAGTTATCGTGTATGACATGACCCACTACCATGTTTCAATCCCTCCCCCCTTCCTTCGAGGACATTTGTGGATGGTTGAGGCGGTGCTGATTAATTTTGTTTTCACCTTTTTTTTAAATTGTAAAAGGAGTATTAAACACGAGAGCTAAATATGTTGAGCACTAGGGAAACAACCTCAAGGCTCAAACACATAATGTCCTTCTAGGTGTGGGATGGGTATAATTGTTAGGTAATATAAGGTATAATTGTGAGGATGGATATAAACCATATGTGTTCAGCACATCCCGTAATTGAGTAGGTATCGAGTAGGCCGAATCCCAGATGAGTAAATTTAAATGACTGGTAGCATAAGAAGTTATATGGTTCATGCCGCTGTTTGCCTTCATATAAATACAAATATAAATGACTCCAGGATAGGATAGGTCATCCTTCTCAGGTCCTCCAAAATGAGGTTGGAACTATTAAGAAATATTGCATGCTCTTTAAGAAGAAATTAAAATTATATTTTTTAAAAAAAGAAATAATTGTAAGGATAAAGGTGGCCACTTTGGCTTAGTGGTTTTTTTTTTTTTTTTTTTTTTTTTTTGGGTCGTCGTCGTCGTCATGTGACATACCGAAGTATATTTGTCCGCAAAAGAAAGTTCCGTAATCAGCTGACTCTACGGTTACTGTCAGATCTTGAGGTTAGACGCCAAAAGGTATTTATATTAATTCTAAATTCCTACCCACTTTTGATAACTTGATTCAGGAAAGTGCTAGTTGAGGGTCGATCCTATTTTTTCCCGTCAAATCTCTCGCGCTGGACTGATTGATTATTACAGTGAAATATAATATTATTCTCCCGTAATAAAATAATATTATTTTTTTTTATAAACTTCTAGAAAAACTAACTAATATTATTGCTAACAACTTTAACGTACCATCCCGACGTGAAAATAGTGAAGTTTTTTTTTTTTTCCTTGAAATAGAATGTGTATCAGCCTGAAATCCCATCGGACTTTGGAAGATCACGGATAATTCAATGGAGAGCGAAGTTCTAAAATGACTTTTGTTACCGCTAAACCTCAGAGGTGGTTCATCCGAAAATTGATTGGATGCTTCAGAGGTTGTAGATTACTTACAATATTTGATAAATTTATAAAAAAATTTTACTCATCAGAGTATATCCGATAGAAAATCTTTCGGTCTTATAATCAGATAGAATTTAAAAAAAATAGTTAAAAAAAAAAGAAAGAATAGGAGTGAAGTATTCACCCCGGAGTCAAGCCTTATTTGAGAATTACTTTATTATCTCTTTTATATAAAGATAAAGTCATAAACTCACACATTCGATTATGGTTAGCCAATAGGACCTACGAAGCCACGATCTAACAAGCCGTTGAGATTCTCCCACTATCCCATAATCTGAATTATTAGTGCTGGGCATCGGTGGCTGGTCGTGCTTGCATATCGGATTTGTTAGTCATAAATATCAGTCGTAGATCATGCCCACATCCTAAAAATTATTGAAAAATTTCAGAAATTACCCGTATGGCACAAATATGGGATAGAGCCAAGGCTTCGTCTTAGGTGTATCAATGCTCATACAGATCGTTGGGCTTCATTTCTTGTCGTCGATTGGATCTTGACTTTAGGGTCGGTGAATGTCTGATTAAAGATTAGATAGAAGTCAAGGTTGCTTTGCCTTGGTTTCTTGGTCTCTTCTCTACATCAGAGATAGCCTCGTTGAGTCGTTGGTGAGTGTTTGTTATGATCTGAGAAAGAAAAGGTCAGGTTGGATGGTGAATAATCTTTATAACACCTTTCCTTCAAGTTTGAGCTGGTTTCATTATTTTGGACGATTGGAGGTAGTCAATCTCAAGGCTGACCTTCACTTGTCGATCCATCAATCTCTTTGGATTATACTAGATCGGTCGAGGCCAGGGTGAAGGCTCACTATATTTGCCTTTTATTTTTAAGTTCGAGCTCAAGTTGAGATTAGATGAAGAGAGTAGAAACTTAGGACCGAGGCCATTCTAATAGGCTCAGTTAATGCACTTTAGCGATTTGAACTTAGTGATAGATTGCAATTGGCCATATCGAGAGGTTCTCGGATGGTTAGCCCTTTCATCATCGTCCTTGGCCTTCACTTGACTCGTCCGAAGATGAGGAGCGCCGATTGATCATATTGAGAGATCTTTGGAGGGTTAGCTCGTTTGTTATCGTCTTCGACCTCCACTCGACTCATCCAAGCATAAGAAACGCCGATTGGCCAATTCGAGGGGTCCCCGATTGTCTTGAGCTTATATTTCGGATATATTCTTGAGATGTCGGTTGCTTGTTGTTAGCTTGAAAATTTTTCATTGAGTCAATATTTTTCTAAATAATATAGTAGATGCTTCATCGAGTAGGTTTTCATAATGATGAGAGCTTGCAATCGGATAGATGTTGGCCATAAATCGTTTCATTAAGGGTTGTAATTTTGAAATTGGACTTATGCTTTTTTGTGTCCATGAAGTACTATAGTCATTATTTTGCTGAAAAATTTTTTGTTTTGTTGTGAGAACTCATAGTTGGTATATCACTGAAAATAATTTTTCACAAAACATTGAAGTATCTGTTGGGATTTCAGCTACTCTGATACCACTTGTTAAGGATCTAGTATCGGCATATTATGATGGAAAGAAAGAAGAAAATAAAATAAGAAAGTATCAAGTATGTGGATCAACCCAAGGACTCACCTCCATGGGGCATGCAAAGCTTCACTATGAGAGAGAAAACTAAATAATATAAGAAAAACTTACCACTCAATTTTTGTACAAGAGTCTCTCAATAAAAAATTTTAAATTCTTATAAAAGTTTTCTGAAATCTCTCAAAAAGTCTTTTAGCACCTTCGGGACGTCACTAGTTTTTCAGTGCAATAAACGGTTTGTCAATCGGAGTTATATAGACTTCAGAAACTCAAAAACAGTATTCCAATAGAAAATCTAGTCCTAAACCCACTCGAGATCGATCCTGGACCGTTCGATCATGATCGGCTCTCTCCTGAGCCATTGGATTACGCACAGTAGTCCTAATCAGGCTCGTATTGGTTTTTGATCATCGGATCATGATCGAAAGCTTTCCTGATCGTCGGATTGCGCAAAACAGTGCTCCATCATACCAAATCAAATCTCAGCTATCCGATCATGAATGGCTCGAACCAGAGCTGTTAGATCAAGACCAGTCCATGGAAAAGTGCTGTGGATCGCGCAAAATACAAAGAGAAATGGCTAATTGGTCCACGTGGGTGCCCATGAGCTAGCGGTCCACGGTGGACCGTACTCCACCACGTGGGCTGGGCGCCTGCACGGCCTGCTTCTGCGCATGCTTACACGATTGGCCCAGCGTCGCCTCGCACGATCAGTTTGGGCTGCACCGCCACCGTCCGGTGCCGCCTATGGGCCCCTCCGGTAGGCCCAAGGGCCCCCTACCCCACTCTGAGCTTCTTTCTCGCGTATCTTCTCCATCTAGACTCTGTTTGGACTGTTCTTAGGCTCGTTGGACTCTGTTCATCATTCTAAATCTCGTTTTGAGCTTATTATAAAATAAATTTTGAGATATTTTTCTCAACAATCTTCATCTCGACTCGATATTCGATCTTCACCTATCTTTGAGAGCCTGTGATCCATCTCGTCCCATGTCTTAGAGCATGCTTACTGATCATGGATGGACAAACATGAGTCGAGCTAGGCCACTTGATCCCACCTTCATCGATTGCTATGATCTTCCTGACTTGAGATCTGCTTGGGGTAGCCTCCTACGGTAATAGGAATTTCATCTTGCAACGTCGCATGTCGTCCTTCCGAGTCTCTCGTCCCATGCCCAATCCATCTCCACCTAGAGCTTCATCTTGCACTGAGCTTTCTATCATGAGGTAATATCCTTTATACTTTCTTTTTCTTAGCACCATCCTACTGCCGTGCATAACCTTTAGGATTCCTCCATCAACTTTTCATTTGAAGCTGGTCGAATCCAGTCTGCTCAGTGAAATTAGATTCTTCTTAAAGCTGGGTATGTATCGGACCTCATCCAATTTCTTCACTATTCCATCATGAAGCTTCATGCTGATCGTCTCGCTGTCTTTGATTTCATAGCTCGATCCATCTGGTAGGAATACAGTGCCCCCACCAGTCTTCAGGAAGTCAAACATCTCTTCTCTGCAACATACATGATGAAAATAAGCAAAATTTATAATCCACTGGGAGAAAAAAGTAGATACCTCATCTGTAACCAGAAAAATATCATCACTATGTTCTGTACTGCTCACCGCCATAGTAGCCCTCGTCCAATCCTTAAGTTGTAGGTAATCCTTGACTCGATGCCCTAACTCGTCGCACCTGTAACATTTGATCTTGCTTTGGTCTCTCATCTTGGATCTGGATCGTTCTCCTCACGATCCTCTGCTGCTCCGTCTACTGCTTTCTACTCCTCCAAAAATCACTAAAGCTGAGCTGCCGTCATCTGAGCTAGAAGTTGGATTCTTTCTCTTGAGAACTTCGTTCTGGAGTATCGTTGCAGTGACCTCATCCATCTTAATGGTGCTATTTTCTACTAGAAGAGCAACACTAAGAACTCATATGAAGGAAAAAGTGATGCTAGCAAGATCAACATCCTGATCTTCTACTCAACTTTTTTGTCAATGTTGAGAATCCGATGAGAATCTTTTAGAAGTTGGATAGATACTCCCGCATGCTCTGACCTTCATCTATCCACAGCTAGTAAAACTATCTCCAAAGAAATAGCATGTTGGTGAGCAACTTCGCCATGTACAACTCCTCGAGCTTCGATCATAGTACCGTTGGAAAAGTCTCACCAAGTATATGGATCATCACATCATCTGCTAGGTACAAGCAGATCGTGCTCACCGCCTGTATCTGAATTCACTTTTAATTCTTCACCTCCATTGTGACTAGCATCTCGTCGTATAAGAAAGTATCGATCAATCCATATTAGATAAGGACATCTTTTATCCTTGCTTGCCATAAGAAAAAATTACTCTTCCCATCGAACCTATTGATCTCCACCTTAATTATACTTGTCTTCTTTATATTCTTTAATCTCTATCACTCCTGCTATAATCTGCACTCTAGTACCGTCTCACTCTGATATCAATCTGTTGAGATATCAATTACTTTGATACCACTTGTTAAGAATTTAGTATCGGTATATTACGACAGAAAGAAAGAAGAAAATAAAATAAAAAAATAATCAAGTATGTGGATCAATCCAAGGGCTCGCCTCCATGGGGCATGCAAAGCTTCACTATGTGAGAGAAAATTAAATAATATAAGAGAAACTGACCATTCAATTTTTGTATAAGAGTCTTTCAATAAAAAATCTCAAACTCTTATAAAAGCTCTCTAAAATTTCTCAAGAAGTCTTTCAGCACCTCTGGAACGTCGCCAGCTTTCTAATGCAATAAACGGTTCGTCAATCAGAGTTATATAAACTTCAGAAACTCAACAACAGTGTTCTAGTAAGAAATTTAGTCCTAAATCCACTTAAGATCTTGGATCGTTCGATCATGACCGACTTTCTTCTTGGCCGTTGGATTGCGCATATCAGTCCTAATCAGGATCAAATTAATTTTTGAGCATCGGATCACGATCGAGAGCTCTCCTGACCATCGGATCGTGCAAAATAGTGCTCCATCATACTAGATCAAAGTTAGATCAAATCTCAGCCATCCGATTGCGACCGACTCGAACTAGTACCATCAGATTGCGATCGGTCCATAAAATAGTGTCATGGACCACACAAAATGCAAAGAAAATAGCTAATTGGTCTACGTGGGTGCCCATGAGCCGACGGTCCATGGTGGATCGTGCTCCACCGCGTGGGCTGGATGCTCGCAGGGCCTACTCCCGTGTTGCCCACATGCCCGGCCGGCCTAGTACGTGGCTGGCCCAATGCCACTGGGTGCGGTCAGTTTGGGCTATGCCGCCACTTTCCGGCACTACTTGTGGACCCTTCTGGCGGGTCCGAGGGCCGCCTACCCCATTTTGACCTTCTTTCGCACGTATCTTCTCCATTTGGACTTCGTTTAAGTTATTCTTGAGCTTGTTGGACTTCGTTCATCATTCTGAACCTCTTTCTGAACTTATTGTGAACCGAATTTGAGCTATTTTTCTCAACAATATCAAAGTCAGGTTTGTTAATGTGCTATGGCTATGCTCTGTCATCAAGTGTGGCTGATTTCTAGCCTTTTCTTTTCTATGGTTGAGTTTAGCCAATCTTTCTTTGTAATCAGGCTTTATTTGATTGTAGCCTCTTTTTATAATATGGAGCTAGCCAATTAACTCAGTTGGATATTAGTCGACTATTATTTTTAGTATTATGATCGGAGGTCAGTTGACCAGCTTAATCAGTTTTCATTGAATACATATTATATGCCATGACTTGTACGTTGAGTCGTTGTCACTCAAATAGGCAACCCATTCCCAATAGTCGCTTTTGTTGGACAAAAACCATGCATAAATAAAATATTTTATTATATAATTAATTTAAAATAAAACTTATTGATAATATATTCAAAGATTTTTGACATTCTAAGTGCGAGAAATTTGAGAACCGTTAAGGTTTTCAATCTTGTAGCCTCCTAGTCTATTCATCTTCTTCCCTTTTCCTCTTCGAGATGTTTTCTGAACAATCTACCCCTCAAGCATCATACCTCCATAAATCGTATGGTTCATGCCAGCTATTGGTTGGTTACTTATCTCCTCGCCAGCTTGTTGTCGATCTGGTTAGTCGATTGCTGCCCGAGCTTTGCAATCATGGATGAACTTTCCAAGATAGCCACATTGTATCTAGGCCTCTATCCCATCCTTTAGTTGAATGCAATTTTCTATATTATATTCATGCTCTTGATGAAATCGATAGTACTTCTTATGATCACGTGCTATCAGTGGAGCCTTTATAGGTCGAGGCCTCTGGAGGTACTTCTATCTATCCCTCAATCTCCATGAGGATCTATGCATGGGGGGCCAAAAGAGGCATGTAGCTATCAAACTTGTGGGCCTGACTTCTTTGCCTAGGACTTGGCCGTTGTTAGGGGGCTTCTTTCTCAACTTGAGCTCTGTTTAGCTCTTTTTGGGCTCATTTCTTCTTAGAAAACCTTCTTTCTTCGGCTTCTTGCTGATTAGTTGCAACCTTCTTAGCCCAAGCATACTTCAATACGTAGATGAGGAGCTCAGAATAGGTCTTCACTTTTTGTCTAGGGAGAAAGTAAGCTAGATCTTCGGAGTTTCTGTTTTATGGCCGACATGGCTACAACTTCATTCAAGTTATGGATTTCTAAGGTGGTGGCATTAAAATGCACAATGAAATCCTTCAGGGATTCTTCTTCTCACTGTTGAATTGAGAAGAGGCTGTCCGAGTTTTGTGGCTATTTTTTATTGTTGCTAACGTGCACCACAAACTACTCTTCTAGTTGCTGGAAAGAGTAAATAATATCCAATTGGAGATCAAAGTATCATATCTGAGCACACTTCTTAAGAGTCACTGGAAAAGCATGGCAAATAAGGGAGTTAATTGTTCCCTGAATTATCATGAGAGCTTTATAACTCGAGATGGTGGAGTGGATCTCAAGAGCCATCATATAGCTCCAATTGTGGAATTTTGAACCAAAGTGGAATTGGTTCTTCCATAATCCTTTTAGAGATTGGGGGATGGATGTTGAATCTAAGGCCATCCGCTTGATCTTTGTTATCCTCTCGGCAAATTATTGATCAAGTTCTTGAAGCTTTCGATTGTAGTAATCCAATCGATGGGAATCACTAGAAGATTAAGAGTATTTTGGGATCAAATCCTCATCAAATGACCTTGATGGAGAATGGTGCCATTTCTTCTGCCTCGAGCTTTGATGACGAGGGGGAGTTCGTCGAGCTAGGGAGTCTGAGTGATGAGACTGTCGAGTAGCTTTGATTGCCGATTGTGTTGGGAAGGAGCAGCATATAGACCTTGCTCCTTGGGTTGTTGTTGTTGCTCCACTATTGCCTGCTGGAGACTTTGGACCGCGGTCGTGAGAGCTTGAATTTATTGTAGTCGGGTAGCGAGTTGCTACTGGTCTGCCACTAAGATAGGTTAAGAAGAACTAGCTTGTGGAGTTGGTCATTCATCCCATCACTAGAAACATCGATCAGAACTAACCAAAGTGTTCTATGCTCTCATCCTCACCATTTCCTCCTTTAGGATTGATTCTTCTTACCCTTCCTGGTACGCCAATTCGTTGCCACTAAACCCTAGAGGTTGTTCATCCAAAAGTCGGTTGGATGCTTCAAAGGGTGCAAATTACTTGCAATGGTCGGTGAACTTGCAAAGAAAGTCCACTCGTTGGAGTGTGTTGGATGGAGAACCCTCTGATGTTTGAGTCAACTAGAGTTTAGAGAACAGTTGAAGGAGAAAATGGGAGAATAGGAGTGGAGTATTTGCTTTAGAGTCGAGCCTTATCTTAGGGTCCCCTTATTACCTCTTTTATATAGAGACAGAGCTACAAGTTGTTGTGTCGGACTATGGTTAGTTGTTAGGACCTATGAGGCCACGATCTGATAGGTTATTAAAATTCTCCCACTACTCGTCATCATGATTGTTAGTCATGGATGTTGGTGGCTGATCATGCCTGCAGATCAGATTTATTAGTCATGGATGTTAGTCGTAGGTTGTGCTGACATCTCGAAGGTTATTAAAAAAATTTAGAAAATATCTGTGTGGCCGAATAGGCTAGCTTTACCTCGAGGTTGGGGTAGAGTCGAGGCTTCACCTTGGGTGTATTGGTGCCCGTGCTGATCATTGGGCTTCATTGCATGTCGTTGGTTGGATCCTGACTTTGGAGTTAGTAAATGTTCCATCTGAAGATCGGGTAGAAGCCAGCTAAGGATGCTTTGCTTTGGTTTCTTGGTCCTCTCCCCTACATTTAAGGCAGCCTCATCAAGTTGTTGGTGAGTGTTCGATTATCATCTCAGGAGTGGAAGATCAGATTGAATGATGGATAATCCCCATAATATCTTTCCTTCGAGTCTGAGGTGATTTCACTGATTCGAACGATTGGAGGCAATTGATCTCAAGGCTAGCATTCGATTGCCGATCCATCTACCTCTTTGAATTACATTAGATTCGAGGCCGGGGTGAGGGCTCATAATAGCTTCTATCTAGTCAAATCTGTCCCCAAAAAAACCCCAAAAATATTCTTTATTCGATTGAGTTAAAGTATTCTAGAAGTTCAAAAACTCACGTTCGGAGGTTCCAAAACTCATGGCACATTAAATACATCTCCTCTAATTTTTAAAATATGCCAACTTGTGGGGTTGCCACGTATTAATGATGTGTCCGAACATGGGTGTGCTCCTTGTTTTATTGCTCTTATAATGAGCCATTCTGGATTTAAGAAACCAGATGTTTTATAACACTAGAAAACCCCACAACGATGGTGCCATCACTACAAGCCTATAACTAATCACATTCCCACCTATAACCCAACAAATCAAACATCATTTGGATTAAAGCCTCTAATTATAACCCATTATAATAACACATTGTTGTGGTCTCGTGGTCAAGTGCCGTTGTCGTGCATAGGGTTAAGATTAATAATGCCGAGTGGCGGCCATTACCTATTTTGTTGTCTTATTGTAAGATAAACGAGGGGGACTTCATCTATTGAACTGGCTTTTTTCTTGCACTTCTTTCATTTTCTGAATGTGGGAATTGATGGGCATGATCTCGTCCTTGGACATTCTCCATTGCTCAAACAGATTCGTACAAGAGAATGCTCCACTAGGGAGTTAAAGCTACCAAACGCCAGTTGATAGGATTCGAGGGTTAGCTATTCAAAAGGTGCTCTTTCCTCACAAGTAACATTTAAGGAGTATTTGGTTTGATGGGAATGGAAATGGCTAAATTTTTTGAAGAATTTGGTTTATGATCAAAATCGAAATCGAAATGAAAATTTGAGAGAAAAATGGGGATTAAGTTTTAGATAGATTGAGCAATTTTCATTTTGCTTCGAAATTGAAATCGAAATAAGACTTCTCCCAATCAAATGGTTGGAATGGGAGTCATCCATTTCCATTTTGATTTTAAACCCAACTCCCCCAACCAAATACTTCTTGGTTTGTTGTATTTTTTTCTGGTGACAACTAGAGTTAAGCTCATTTGTCCCATTAATGCAACACCTTGTAGCCACTGCTAGTTCTGTCGTTTGATTGATCCGTGGACTTTCTTCTCATTGATTGGACCGGTGAATTCATTTCTTGGTCATCTTCCGAACGTGAGAGAATAACAAATAATCCAAAGATGTAGATTAGTTCTAACATCGCCATCAAATGGACTGACTTTGAAATCATTGTTTCTGAAACCTTTCCAACACTTCCAACAGAGACATGTAACCTGAAGACTCCTCTTAATATTTGGCTATACAATGATACAATGCACTATGATTAAGAATACTGAAGCAGCACTAAGGATCAAAGTGCAAGTTAGCAAGCTTAGTTATCGAATGCTTAATTATGTCTTAATCAACCGATCCAAATCAATATCATTTTCGCTGTATTTGGTTAGGCTGCAGTCCAATTGCTGCCAATTCTTGTAGTATTTGAGATGTTTGGATCCCAACCATAGATGTTAAAGAAGGTTGAAATGCAACAAGTCCTATGATTTGATCCCCCTTATTTCTAATATTCAAATATTGATTCATTGTTAGGCTCTCTTTTTCCTACCTCCAGGCTTCAGATCACACAGAAATGTACCGGCGAGGAGGACAAACACTTAGAAATAGAAGTCCTTGCCTTGACCATCATTGAATTCCATGGTTGCCCAGTAAAATTATTTCTAATTGAACTTTAGAAACAATGACCCTATTCACTAGTGTGTTGTTTTGTGTTAAGGATTCTAGAGTCATAGCTCATGAAAAACAAGGGCCTTGATTCTGAACATGTGTCACAGCAATGACTTTGCCTATGAAAAACAATTGCAAATCCAAGTATCAGAAACCTTTCTCTAACTCATCAAGGCATGTACAGATTGCAACTACATGCACTGCTCGCCTATGTGACCCATATAGCATTTGTACACGCAATCATGCCAAACGATGAAGGTACATCAGTTAAATTCTAAGTACTTGTCTGGATATTCTTGTGTGTGTGTGTGTATATATATATATATATATATATATGCATCAATATTCTATAAGAATTAGGCTTGTTGGCTCACTTAGCTCCTACTCTTCTAAGGGCTTTCCCAGGTCCTAGTCTATATCCCAGTCTGTGGGCTTGTTAGTCTGCCGTCCGTACACTAGTGCCCATATAAGCTGAGTAATCCACGAACTCAGCCAGCGATCCAGCCCAATCTTTCCTACGTGCACCCCCTACCGTTTAGCATAACGGTGTTGTAACCCAAAAAAAAAAAAAAGCAGTCATGGCAAATTGCAAACGAAAATCGCTAGCGAGCGGATCCGCAATGGCCTTAACAGACCAGATGGTATCCTTCTCTCACGTGTATCCTTACCCAGTAGAGTCACGACCGTCACTAGGCTAGAAAGAAGAACCCCGGCAAATATCTAATCGGCTACCACCCATGGCTACGCCGCGCCTTTCCTCTCCCCTTGCCTCGCTAGTCCCGCTCGCTCCCTCCGCATACATACCCCCTTCAAGACTCCCGACTCGTTAAGTCTTCGCTTCCCACTTCCGCCTCGCCGTCTTCGGTCTCTCCTTCTCCTCTTTCCGATCCCCGTCCTTCACCCCGACGATTTCTCCGTTGCAGTGTCTCAAGAACCGCGCCCTGCGGCGACCTGGGAGTCGAGGATGTCGGGAGTTGCGTCAAGCTCTGCGGCTGGGTAGACCTCCGCAGGGTTCACGGGGGCCTTACCTCCCTCAACCTCAGGGATCCCTCTGGGATTGTTCAGGTGCGTTTCTTTATTTCCCTTCTTCAGAGATCTCTTTAGTTGATCGGGTCTCCATGATTCTTGGTAACGGAGTGGTGCTCACCAATTTCGCAGGATATCATTCTTGTTTTTTAAATAATAAATTGCAATGCTTTTTGGTGATTCTTCAAATTACATGGGTTTCTTGATCCTTGATAAGGGAATGGTGCTGAAAGATTACCTTTTTCCCCCAGATTTCAATGTTATTTGATGATTCTTTAATCGATATCAGTTATCTTAATTCTTGAGAAGGGAATGTTGCTGATGGATAACCCTGGTTATATTTCTTTTTGTGTTTTTCTTAGATTACAACGCTTCCGTATGTGTTCCCGGATGCCTATTCTACCGTGAGCAAGCTGACTTCAAAATTTGATCTCCGTAGAGGGGATTGGTCGTTCTTGGCCAAAAGAATCCATAACAATAATAAAATGAAGACCGGGGCTATAGAGGTATGGTCAAGACTCTTATTGCGTAATATCTTGATGTATGTTTGTAGCCTGTATACCGAAAACCAGAACCACCTTTCTTTTCTTTTCTCCTGATCTTTGTTGCAAGAATACCTTTTATGATGTAGAATAGTTTTGAACTATGAGCTTCTTAGAAGTGTGAGTTACTTATTCTCATAAATTTGGTCTTTATATAACTGGATATTTATCTGCGAACAACTCCAACATCAGTACTTGTATATGCCAATGCATCGCTTGTTTTACACAGTGAAAAAGGATTTCTATGCAATGCACTAACCTCTGTACATATCTTCCGAAGCCTCTTCTATCACTGGTCAGGAGCACAAAATCTGGTAAGGACAGAGGAAGAATTGAAATACATAAAAGAGATCAATTTGTTTTAGGAAGAAAGATCATTTTTTATCTAGAAAACAAGCATTTTATGAAAATATATCTATTATGCGGACAGGTCTTTTAGTTAATTCTACCCAGATTGTTCAGTAAGGTGAAATTACCAAAACAGGCTAAGTGGACCCGTTTCATTACTTGAATAATATCAAGGATGTAATGTTGTGGACTTGTGTTTAGATACAATGGAACTGAGGTGAATGTTATTTAAGTTATTGTATGGAGGTGTGCATTGCATTATTTTGTTGGGCTTAATCTAGCATTAGAAAAAAATCCCATATCTTGATATAAAGAGGTCGAGAGGGATGGTAAAATATATGGTGGGTCCCATGCCTATTCCTAAGAGAGAAGATGAAAAAATTACCACCAAGAGGGTGGTATTTTTTTCCTATTCCAGATTATTGAGTCATTGCTTGACAAAAATGCATCCACCCTTTTAGTTGAAACTCACAAATGCTCCCTTTTAATTGTCAATCCTACAACAATCCCAACTCAAATTGATTATGTTAAATCCAAATTTCTAATTTTCTATTTAATGATTTATTTGTTTTCGAAATTAGCCAATTAACAGTGGGATTGCATTTAAATATATTTAACTAATAAAAGATTAAATATCTTAAAATTTATTTATAATAAGAAATATATTTTCTAATATATGTAATTAATTTAAAAATATTTATCAACTCATGTAAATATATTTCAATATTTGAAATGTCCATATTGATGGCTTTCATTAAGTGTGTCATAAACGGCCAAATGGACTGAACCAAAAAAAAAAAAAAATCATTACTTGAATTGTTTAATCAAGGGCTTTGTTGAAAATTTGGCAACATTTTCATATAAGATTAACCCCACGTCAACATAGTTATATATTTCTAGTGCCATTTTCCAAAGTAATTTTTCCATCAACCAAACATGGTAAAATTTATTTCTCTACAATTATATTTCTAGATAAATGATTCCCAAGAATCATCAGCCTAGTCCTTAATTTGACATACTTCAACCAAATGAACCCTTAGATAGTCAAGATTGCTGGTACTGTATTGAAGGAACCAAATTTAGCATGAAAGAGAATCTTGTATTTGGATTTTGCAAAAATTAGATGCTGACATCTATCTTCCTTCCTATTAAGTTGAATCCTCTAAGAAATTGTGGATGATCCCTCATTCTAAACATTCCCAAAATTATTTCAGGCAACCATCTGTGCCAGAATTTTGGAATATGACTGTATTTTATCTGCCAGTATTAAGAGCTGCAACTGAAGTACTTCAAATGGAAGGGACCTAGGAATTGCTGATTGGATTTGTTGAGTTTTCAACATTAGTGTTCTTACTCAAGATATTGTTCTTTTTATTGTATAAATAGAAATTAAAATGTTCATATTGTTTTCATGGTTCTAGAGATGGTGAAGATGGGGTCATGTGTAATTAGAGGGCTTAGGAGATCCAAAACATGGCGAGGGAATGGAATAAGAATGTCATTGAGCAGTAGAGTTTGATGAGTAATATTAAGTAATCTTTTCAATTTAAGACATCACATAAATTTTAGGAGCATAATAATAATACACTAGTGGAGTAAGTATATTGCTTGGAAAAATCAAACATCGCAAATCTGGGACTGTCTGATAATTTAATTTGATCTATTGATTTCTGTTTTAAGAAGAAGAGTTGGATGTCACTTAATAGCATTTCAGGAAATATATGTATGAAAAGTTATTTTCTGTAAATCAGAAGGTCACCAGGTCTGGGACTTGGATTTTGAGGTGACTACCAAAAAAATGACCTTTAGAGCTTGCCTCACAGTGGCTATGTATATGTGAATTGTTATTATTGGCTTACAAAAACAAGGGAAGGTGCGCAATATCATAATTGTATGATGTAACAGAGAGCCTTCTGGACTAGAAAACTTTGTTTTGATATGATTGTTATTATTATATGCAATATTCTAATGAAATAGAACCATTCAATGTTGTGGGTTTATGTAAGGAAGAGAGCCATGATATGAAATGAAATGCTCCAAAACAATATTGGTTACTGCTAGATTGATAAATATTTACTTCTTGACGAGGCTACTATGAGAGTTCGTCCAAGGGGATGCCAGATTCTGCTGGATCTTGGACAACATGTTGGTCAATGATAATATGACTATTTATCATAATCTCCAAAATTGCCTAACATAATATAGATCATATTTACCGATTTCTTGTCGTGTTATTTTTATTGTCATCGATACTTTGATTTGGAGTAAGAATGAATTTCTAACAAAAATTTGTCGCTAGTTTGATTGCATGTGGTTAACATCAGGGAATATACTTTCAGCAAGCTGAATTGATCATGTGAACGATTTGCCCTCCATTTTGCTATCATGAAATGCTAACTGAAACCTTGTATTAATTTCACCATCCTAGGTTGCTGCAGAGCATGTTATAGTATTAAATTCTGTAAATCGTGCATTGCCTTTTCCAGTTACTACTGCAGATGATGTAAAAGATATTATTACTGAGGAGATCCGTTTGAGGTAACTTGTTTACAACTGATTGGTTTTATTTAATTGTGCCCTTTTGAAGGTCATACATTAATACAATTTACCATTTAATTCTTCTATCTCTTATCTCATATATTTGTGTATAATATATGATACTTAATGGCAAGGACTTAAAATACTGGCCAGTGGTTGATACAATATTTACTAAGTATTGCAGTATAGGAGTCATGTGGGGTTGATAAGGGCTAACATCTACTAGTGAATGTGAGATACAATAAACAAAAAGGAAAAATGGTTTTCAAACAGTTTCAAGTCTTGCAAGGATGGTTCATTTGTGGAAACCTCTTGCGGCGTGTTGGGTATTTATTCTTGCCCGTATGGCAATATCAAACATTATGGGGCTGTTATGGGGTGCTATTTTTTCCTTGCTTGGTTGTAAGAGCATGCAACCTTTGCTGACTCCATTATTCCATGTGAGATGCATGCTTGAAAGCTTGAGGCTAGTCTAAATGTCTTTTCTATGACTTGAAGTTTCTCTATATGCTATCCTGTTTGACATAATTGTAAATTTAAGATGCACAAAAACCCACAAATCTAAAATTTGATCTATCAACCTGGCAAGATTAAGAGTAAAAAGTAACTGTTTTGGAGCCCATGTAGTTATTATGAAAATGCATAACTGGTTGTTCAAGCTATAATTCTAAGTCCACCAATCCAGACATGTTAATATATCTATAAAATTACTTACTAGCAGTATCATTTCTCATTTTTGAGGTAAGTGCTTCGTCTAGGTGATATATTATATTATACGCGTTTTAAGATAGACTTTAAATCCGATGCACATAGATGTATTTATACCAGAGCTACTTAATGTAGCTGGCTTCAACCCCCCCCCAAAATTTATACCAGAGCTACTTAATGTAGCTGGCTTCAACCCCCCCCCAAAAAAAAAAGGATAGACTAAAGATAATTAGGTGTGCATAAAATTCTTTTTGCTAAGTACAGATTTATTGCAGATGGTAGAGGGTGGGCCTTGGACCAAGAGTGAGGTCACTCCATGTGACCTGCATCACATGTTAGAAACATGAAAATGGTCTCTGCACATGCAGGGTAAGGTTGTGTAAATCCAACCCTCCTTAGACCCTATAGTGGCAGGAGCCTTCACACACTGGGATGCCCTTTTTCTTTTAAAATGGTGCGGACTAAATCTTAAAAAAGGAAAATTAAAGGAGTAACATGTTCAGTTTTAGGCAATTGATATGTGAACCACACACCTAGTTCACAACTGAATATTTTGAATTCTATAATTGATGATCCACCATTACTTAGATAATTTGGTAGATTGCTTGGTTGAAGATGCTTATCTAGGGAGTTATTGAAAGTAATGTATGTAGTTAGGCTTAAAATAATGAACTTTTTTCTTACAGATAGATGTTGCCAGGCCTATCCTTCTAGCATGATGATACATGAAATCATTGTTACAACACCACCACATTTGTTTGCTTTGATGCCCTCGCATATAAAGGTCATTGGGGGAAAGGGCATGCTTATAAACTATAATTGCATAACACAAACTATAATTGTATCAACCATTATAGTATCAATAGTTAAATATTCATTATTTATGGCACAATCTCAATAACATTTCATTACCTGTGTTTCAGAAGGTTGTATTATAGTTTAGGGAAAACTACATTTTGACCTCCTCAATTTTGCTAGGTTTCACCCAAACCTCCACTTTGAAAATTTTCTGTTAAATCCCTGATGTACTTTTGTTGCAAGGTGATCCTTCTGTCGATATCTGTTAACTGAGTGCCAGGGAATTGCATCACGTGATCATCACTAAGTTAAAACTACTTTTAGGACTAAAATACCTTTGATTTTTAGGTTTAAGGGTGGCTCAGAGAGTAGAGACTTGGGATGGCCTATATTCATGGACGAAAATTGTAACTTTTTCAAGCTCTTATAGGGCATGCAATCATAGACTAAGAGATCAGTCTGTTAGTGCCACTAGCTTTGGAGCTGGACCAGATTCTAATGATGGAGCTACCTGATGCTGGAGATCTCTGTCATGAGCTTATGAATCCTCGCCTTGACTCATTGGATATTTGTCAAAGTCGGTAATATCCTGTTGGGGGTGATGAGAAGCCTTATGGGGTGTCACATGATCCACTTCTTGAATCTCCTGACGTCGTATCTGCCAGTTGAGTCCATCCATGGGATTGCCCTTAAGACCATCCTCTGCACTACAGATATTGAGATTTGCCATGCCATCGAGTCTCTTCATAGCTTCTACGTTGCAGAGATTCACACCCTCAGCATGGAGAGCAATAAGATCAAGCATGGGAACTTCCTTGTTGCCAAGTCCAACTAAAAGGAGGTCTACATCACCCTTTGATCCCCTCTCTCCCTCCCTGCAGATCTCTTTCCTTTATATCTTTGATCTAGGAGTGGGAGCTTATAGCTGCTGCTGTGGCGAAGTCATGGTCCCACTGTCACTGAAGGGGAGGACAGCAGAAAGGGCTGGGGGTACTGGCTCAACTAGCACCGTGAGGATTGCCCAAACAACCGTAGGAGGTATGATGGTAGTGCTGGTGGTGGTCTTGGCACAGATGATGAGGGGGAAAAAAAAAGGCCGACGATGTGAGCAAGTTCCCTAGAGCAGCATGTTCTAAATTGTAACCAAGGGAATAAAAGAAGTGCAACATGTCAAGCTGTACAGTCTAAGATGGGCGTGGTTGTGCTGAATCACACAAAACATGAACCTTGGAGAGCACCAATCCAAGGTTTGATCCATTTTTTAAGCACAGTACAATTCTCCTGTAACACTAAAGGCCCAGAAGAAGAATCTTCAAGGCCTCAGCATGCCATAGCTTAATAATCCCTTGAGCTACGCACTCCATGCTCTTCTTTGTTTCTCCACACCACTCTTTTCCTTCTTTGAGGTGGAGAAGAATAAAGCCTCCACCCTCACCGCACAAGTAAGGAGAAAGTTTGACCTTTTGAATAATTTTGTAAGTAAAACGACTTTTTTTGGATTTGGAAGAGTTTTTTTTTAATTTCACTGAATTGTTTTATAATATCTTATAATCCAGCATGCTTTCAAGTTGAAACTTCAAACCACTTACGCAGAGGCATCTTATCAGATATTTGATCTGCCAAAAGGGCATTGGACTTGCATACCTTATTTCCCAGAAAGATCCACAGCCCTTTAATCTATATCAAAACTTTTAATTGTAACTTTCTTCTCAGGAAGATCCAATCCTCAAATAACTATCTGCAGACGTGGGTTCATAAGATTTTTCTTTTTGGTTTTTACACTGAAGTTTGTGATCTGTTTTGTGAGGAATTATTTTTAGAGTTTTAGCTGTTCTTTTTTTATGCAAGAATTTTCTTGATAATTTCTTGTGGTTCTAGGGCTGTATATTAATTCTACTAAGGTTAAAATGGTTGCAGCTTTGAAGTGAATCAAGTGAGTACACGATAATAGTGGAAGTGACTCTAAAGCTGGTAGTTTTCCATAGAGTGGATATAATTGAAGATGTGAGCCAGAGATGCTCTAAAGGAGAGAGTGATCAAGAAAGTGAAATGGCTGGTTGACATCAAGGGTAAGCAAGATGCTGGCTCAACCACTTCTAGGTAGCATCCTCGGCAATGATGAGGATAAGGATGCATGCTAGGCAGCATCAGGGATGGCATTGTCGGCGGCGACGATGCTAGGGATGGATATCAAAATAGGCGAGGTGTAGGTGAAGGCACGTGCATGGTGGGAAAAGGTTGCCGATAAGAGGGAAGGCATTTTTGTCCTTTGCTGATGGTCGTTAATGGCCTTAGATGGGGACATAGGGGTGGAAGGATCACATTGCAATAAAATGTAATGGCAGGGATTTTATTGAAAATTTTAAAGTGAAGGGGGTGTGAAACTTGGGCAAAGTTGAGGGGGTCAAATGTGATGTTCCTTATAGTTTAATAGTATTCTTTTTATGCTCTTGTCTTTATATTTTTATTGCTATGTGATTCTTTGGCATGGATCTTGCTTCATGAGTTTTTTATACATGTTCTTCGTCAAAGTTGTCTGCTCGTTGTTAAGGTTATGATATTGTATGTGGTTTTAACTCTCCTAACTTGATGGAGTATCTATTAGAATTCTCGAATCTTAACAAATTTTGCATACTTCTATTAGATACCGGTTCCTTGATTTACGTCGGCCACAAATGCAATCCAACTTGAGGTTGCGGCATAGGGTGGTTAAGCTACTTCGGCGGTATTTAGAGGACAAACATGATTTTGTGGAGGTATCTTATAGCTTATACCACTAAATATGTTGCCATGAGGAATTTCTTGTATTACTTCTTGCAAAATAAAATACGGATGCATTGGATAAACCAAAGGACTGTACGGGCTATAAGCTAATTTAGGCCTATTATTGTTCAGGGTGCCACAAGACTCAAGTGATTGTGTAGAAAATAATGCTATGATGTCCTTGTATGGTTGAAAACAGATTGGGAATTAGTCTATCCCTAGGCTATTTGTATATGTTTTATTTGATGAATATAAATAAAAATGGATATTAATTGGATGCTAAAATTTGTATTTGTGTTTGTTCTAAATGGATGTGGATATGAATCAGATTTTAATAATATAAATATAAATGTGGATATAAATTGGATAGTATAATTTTTGTGGCTAGGATATTATTCCACTTTATACTTTGTCAATTCAATTTTTTATCAACTTTGATTTAGTTTGCTAGCCTCTGAACTTTCTTTGATTATTTTTTCTAAAACAAAATAATTGATGGTACAAAGAACATAAGGAAAAGAACGCATACATGACTCTTCTGGTGGATCCTAATACATTTACTATGTTACACCCTTTTGGGTTAGTTTGACAATTAAAGTTGGAATTCGCCAAGTTAAAACTTCAGTATATGGAAGGAAAATTATGTTGAAAATATATTGATATTGTTACTTATTCCCCTTAGGGGTTTAAAAGGCTATATGAGAGATTACATAGAGGTGAAATGGATTTTAATATGTATCAATTATTTGTGTAATGATATCCATGTTTTCTTTTCTTTGATAGATGTCAATATGGATGTGGATACTGATTAGTTGCTAGGACTTATGTCTTTATTGGGATGAATTTGGATATGGAAATGAGTCCAAATGGATATTATCTTATTTAGGTTTTCAATCTTTTTTCTGGTCATTGAATTTGAGAACCTTTTTTCTTAGAAAAGCATGGTTTTTGTTGTACTGGTTTTGGTGCCAATACCAATACTATTGGTACAATGTTATTATAGGTTGGTTTGTCGTCCCACCAGACTGCTGTTAGCCTTTAATACTGGGGTTCGAAGTAGAGATAGAGGGCTAGAGAGGGATGGGCAGGTGGTGGATGGGGAGTGGGGAGAGGGAGAGGGAGAGAGAGCAGGTGAGGGGGTGGCTGTTGCCTCCTGCTAGACACTGCCCTTCTACCAGGTTTTGGTAGGGGGATAGTTGTTGCTTGTCAGCCTGCCACCAGGCTAAGATGAGAATTGAGCAATGTTGATTGGGAGAGAGCAAGGCAGGCCTGCTGGCCTGCCACCAAGTTCTTACTTGCTGGCTTCGGTGAACATGGTGGAGAGGGAGAGGGAGAGGGGAGAGTTGTTGCAGGCCTGCCACCAAGTTCTTACTTACTGGCTTCGGTGAACATGGTGGAGAGGGAGAGGGAAGAGTTGTTGCTGGTTCTTGTTGGCCAGCTAATGGGTTCCGACGAGGGAGCAGGGTGGGAAGAGAGAGGGAGAAGCGAGAAAGGAGAGAAGTGGGGGTTCGAGCTTACCACCACAAAAGGGCCTTGGCTTGGTAGTTGGCTGCTGGCCAGCTTTGGCTTGCTCTGAAGAGGGAGAATGTTGAGGGGCAAGTGCCTCGACTTCAGAATGATGATAGTTGAATCGATTAAATCAAATCCTAACCCCTTTTTCTTAATAGAGTTTTATATGTTTTAAAAATCGACCAATTTTCTCGAGTAGTTCAAATGAACCAGTAGTTGAACTGAAATTTAAACCATTCTCTCAAAGTCAACTTGTTTAAGGGTTAAGCCCAACCAGAGGCCTGACTTGTTGATGGTTCGACCGGCCAGTCTACGCCGGTTTTTAAACCATTGGTGTGGTAGCCCGATACTGGTATTATGATCTGATATGGCCAACCATGCTTAAAAGTTAGAAGTTCTTTGACATGCATAAGCAAATATGAACAATTTACAAGCTTGATATGTATAAACACATGCATTTGTATTGTATAGGATCAACATTATCTACTTGAATTGTGGTATGCCTCTAGACAATTTTCAATGACCAGACTATATAATCTACACTCTTGGAAAAAAAAAAAAAAAGAATGTGTATTGAGAAGTGTTTGCATAAGGTATATTTATAATGTATCATGCACATGTTGGTAGTCTAGGGATAGCTGCTGCAACATGTGATGTTGAGTAGTGGTGCAATTAAGCACAAAAAGTTATGTGACACTACTGAAAGGTACTCTAAAGTCAAAATTAGATCCATTAAAAAGTCCATATTTTTATTAGACTTTTTGAGGTTTTGTAGAGACTATTACCATGTTTGAACATCCAAAAAGCATTTAACCTTCTAGAGGAACCTATCTTTTTTAATTTCTAACTAATGGTATGTAGTATACTGTTAATGAATATACCCCTAAAAATGCAATTGTTATGTTGAAATCTAATTGCAAATTTACATGAGCATGAACAAGCTCATATTAGGTCAAACAAATAAAAGCTGTAAAAAATTCACATTTTATGGCAAAAGTTGAAATAAAAATCATGCAATTGCTTTAATATAAAAGATTCTTCCACATATCAGTAATAGAGATTGATCGTAGTAAATAATGCAAAATTATAAGAAACATGATGAGTATAAGAATGTCTCTTTGAATGGTTGGTTGATGATATGCCTGATTGCTTTAACAGGTCCAAATTTGTAGATTCACTCTTAACAGGCCCTATTCATTTCTGGGAAGGTTTTGGGTGAGCAAACACATGAAGCTCAACCTACTTTGGGGAAAGAAGATGTATGAGTTCTAAGTAGGTTCAGTTACATATTGAATCTTCACTGATGTTAGTATTCTTACCAATGCAACGCAAATGATAAAAAGACAATAAGGATATCTCCTTCCTATCTTGATTATGACCTTGCCCTGCAATTTGAGTTCTTCGGCATGGTGCTGCTACTGGAGATTTAAAGGCCTCAAGAATATAGGAATCATGCATTATAGGTCAAGTCGCCTTTTTAGGTGAGGTAGTTCAACCCTTGCATGTAAGATGATGACAATCCTCATGGAGAGCTAAAATGTGATGCACTTTTGCTCAAACAAATCTCTATGAGTCCTAGGTCTGGTGTGGCTCAAGCTGATTTGGGTTTAGCCAAGAGGTAAGGAGGACTCTTCTGGAAAAAAAAATATTTATGGGTCAGCCTAAGTATCTAGCCTTTCTGCTTCAAAGTCTGGATTTTTCTTATGTAGTTAATTATAGAAAGTTGTTGTTCGGTCAATGTTCTATACCAGGTGTGTACTTAATTTAGCCTACTTAACAGAGTAGCTGGACCCATGCACGGTTCGTCAACCTATAAAATGGTATAGTTTTAGTGGCCTCTTTAAGCACTTGCCATCAGTGACTATTAAAAAAAGGTTCTAAGGAGTTCGGCCAAACTGGGTTCAAGGCTTGCTTGGGCTTGAGATATGACTAGAACGATCCTATCTGTGTTGGTTCAGAGTTACTGAAGAGCAGACCTGAATTAGGACTGAGTTGTTATAGTTTCATCAGTGTGTGCTGGGAATTGGGAAAAACCAGAGGTTTCCAAGACCTAAATTTGAATCATTATCAACTTGAATTTATAACCTTAATAATGGCCCACAGGTTATTGAGTTGATCAGTATGGCCTGGCCTAGCTTGTGGACTCCTTTGATATTAAATATCATTTCATGATTATTCTCGAATGTTATTTATTTGTTAGTGGTTATGTTATTAAGCTTAATTTGGGTTATATTCTATTTTGCTCAACTTTGACCAAAAGTTTATTATGGGTCATAAGGTAGATTGAGACTCCAATACTATCTAGATCCACACCTGAAGGTGCCCGTGACTATCTTGTGCCGTCACGTGTTCAGGTAATGAATCCTTCTTTATTTAGTATTTCTTTATCTATATGTTCAATAGTATGTCCATTTGTTGTTATGCGCATGCTATTATATGTGCTAGTTTCATTAATTTCTGGATGGTACTATTGTTTGCACCACTTGGTAATAGTTGAAATGTCAAGAAGCTAAATTTTTTATTCAATAACATCAACAATTACTTATTTTATGTCTTCTTTCCTGGTGAAATCAAGTGGACTGTGGGGAGGGACTTGCCAAGGAACAAACTAGAGAGAGCTATTGCTGTTCCTTAATGAGTGTAGATGTGCGCTGGCTTGCTACTATTACATAACGACCAGTAAGAATATGGGTGTGTTCTTATATCTAATGGGTGGACAACTTGCGAGGAGTGATAGATGGATCTTTAAGGGAAAAAATGTAATTAGATGGATTTTATTTTATGAGAGGTTGTTGCACGTCTAGGCTGTCGTGTAACATAGTGCTTTGACTTCGCAGCTTGTCTTTTGGTTGGGCTGGCGGTAGAAGGAGACCACATTGTATACTTTCGGCTGGTTTTCCTTGCAGTACCACTTTGATTTTAATGGATTATTCTGCTTTTTGACATTTTCTTTTGGTTTATTGATTTATCTCTAGTAATAAATTGCAATTTTATCTTCCATTAGAATTTATGCTTCACCATAGGGGAGCACCAGTCAGCATGCCAGGAAATTTTTTTTCTTGGTGTGTGTACACCTGAAAGTTTCTTCTCCTAAAGGCTAATTTAGTTTGATTGAGTTTCATGCTGTCAAGCATCTTTTTTCATCTGGATGTACTTTAGCTGATTATCAAAACCCTAAAAACTTTTGAATAGTTCCCTTCTTTCTTTCTTTTTTTATAACACATAAATTCTTTATTCTCTTTGCCATGGTTTTTGAAGCCAGGAACATTTTATGCTTTGCCTCAAAGTCCACAGTTGTTCAAGCAAATGCTGATGGTCTCCGGATTTGAGAGATATTATCAGTTAGCAAGGTGAATCATCTTTCTTCTTTTATCTTTTTTTTTTTTTTTTTTTTGTCCTTTTCTAATTGTATGTTTTGGTCCCTTTTTTTGCATTTTGTATTTTCTTATGGTTTTATTCTGGAGTTTACCTACAGATTGATTGTTGCACGTTGCATGTATTTGTTTTTTGGTTGGACGATAATTGTATGCTTATCCATTCATTTAGCCATGACAAATTTCAATTCAACGTATTGCTCAAATGCAAATAGACAGGTCTCCGCCATCACAAAATTCAAATGTCTGATATACTCTCAACTCTCCCGCTCCCCGCAACAAAAAAAAAAAAAAAAAGAAATAAGAAAAAGAACAGAAAAACACAACACAAAAAAGTAGACACTCAGACAAAAAAAGGTGTGCCTGTAGTGAATGGATAGATCTCATATAACATTTCTTCTTTTGTTACTTGCCTGATGTTTTATGTTTCTATAGGTGCTTCCGTGATGAAGATCTAAGAGCAGATAGGCAACCTGAGTTTACACAGCTGGATATGGAATTGGCTTTTACAACTTTGGAGGAGATGCTGAAAATTAATGAGGATTTGATAAGACATGTTTGTATTTTCTTTTTAACTTTTCTCCCAAGTAGCATACTTCTGAAGATATTTAACATAGAACAATTTTTCTGGTTGTGGACTTATTTAGCGTTCAGCCTTATTTTGGCTGAGTCTGATGGATCAGCTATATTGTGCCAGCTCTTTCAAGAGATAGCGGGTATACAACTTCCAAATCCTTTTCCAAGGCTTACATATGCTGATGCAATGAGTCGATATGGCTCAGATAGGCCAGATCTTCGCTTTGATTTGGAACTAAGAGATGTGAGTCTTCTTTTCTAAGATAGCTTTGTGGTGTCTTTGGAGCTTAATTCCCACTATGCGTATATTACTCTAATATAGATTAGTTGTGTCTTCGCACCTTAATTCCCATTGTTGGATATGCTTATTGTAATATGTGAATGTTTACATGGGACTTCCCTTTAACACCAATCTAATCAGGGCAAAAAGAAGGCATTTTTACAAGGGTCAAGCTGTTTGTCATTTGCAATCATAAATAACACTTAGAATAAGCTCATGAGACAAAATTAGACTTAGTTGTCTATCTTTCATAAGGATCATCTGTTCTCTAAAATGCACAAAGTTACAGGATGTGTGTTTGTATGAACCTACAGCACATCCTGATAGCTTGTAATTATGTGTAATTTGTTTTTCTAATAAGTTTTACCTTTGTTAGTATTAGCAGTTTTAGGTGTCTTATACACATCGAATGCTTTTCATGGTAGTTCTTTAATGCCGGTATGAGTCACTACAATGAATTTTGCCATTTGGAGCATTCTAACATGTTGCTTCATACTTAGTTATTGATCATTGATCATTGCCCTATCTAGCTTTAGATAAATTTGAACTTTTGTTGACTTGACTGTGATTTAACAACTTGCATTGTAGAATCAGTGAAAACTAAATGTCAAATTCCTACAGACCATCTTGTTAATATTCAATGAGTGATAATATCAATCAAATGTTGCAGGATATGTAACTTATTTGGAGTTTATTTGTGTAGAATAATTGGTTTGTTTTGTACATGTATATACACTTCTGCATGTTATCATGGAGATCATGGAACAATCTTCAATTTTGCACATTTTTAATTTTTAAATGATATGCTGTGACTATGCTCAGGGCATTAAATCTCCCTGTTCCATCCTTTTATGTGCAACATGATCCATGTATATGCAAATATACAGCAACCAATTGTAGTCATACACCGTGAGCTAGAAATGCATTTAATGGAAATATCTTTCATTGAACTAGAATTTTATCATTGCAACTTTTGATATCTCTTGGATGTTGAGGTCCTAGTCAACTTCGTTAGGTAACTCCAGAGGATGGTTGAAAGAATAGTTCAGTTTGCTAGTCCTGTTGGATCATGAATGCTTTGACATTGCCTGATGTGATTGTGTAACACCTATAGGTTTCTCATTAGTTTGGTTGTCACATTGAAAATTTTCTTCTGGAAATGCAGGTTAGTGACATTTTTTCAGGATGTAATTTCAAGGTTTTTGCGGATTCATTAGAAAATGGAGGCATTATAAAAGTACTATGTTTGCCCTCAGGTGCCAAAAAGTTTTCAAACACAGCCCTCAAGAAGGGCGATATCTATAAGGAAGCAATTAAAGCTGGAGCAAAGGGTTTGCCATTTCTCAAAGTTTTGGATAATGGTACAAGAGCTATCATTTGTCCTACTTGCTTGAACCCTTCGCATGCATAGTTATGCAGTAGTTTTATGCTTTCATCTGTAAACCCTTTATTGCTACAAAACACAGGTGAGCTTGAAGGAATCCCTGCTTTAACATCAAGTCTAGAACCTGAAGATAGGGCACAGTTGCTGAAACATTGCTCTGCAAAGGCAGGTGATCTTATTTTGTTTGCGGTAGGTCACCATACAATGGTTAACAAGACGCTCAACAGACTCAGATTATTTGCTGCCCATGAAATGGGGTTAATTGACTGTGTAAGTCTTTAATCTTTAAAACCCATTTTAATGTGGTATTTTCTTTTACTTTTGCTTTATTGAACTTTGTAAACAAATCTTTCTATGAGATGGATGTCTTTGATGTCAAAGAATTAATTTTCAAGGAGCTGTGAATAGATTTGAAATTTTTAGCATAACAAAATCGAATGGTCTAATGAGTTTCTCAAAATCTTATTGAAAGTCATAGCAGATCTAGAGCTTTAGAAATTTACTCATCATTTGAAATCGAAATCATAATTCATGCTGTCTGGAAGTTCCTCTCTTTTGTCTAAACATAAGTTGCACCAGTTTTTCTGACCATATATATATGCATGTACATACAAGAGCATTTCCATTTATTTGGTTGCATTTGAATGTGAGAATCTATTTGATTTCATTAACTTCTGCAACTAGGAATGAGAATGCATGGTGGGGGATAATTTTATGCTTCCATTTCTTGATTGTTTAGATGGGTTTGAGTTTTGCAACAGAAAAAGTATCCGTAAACATGAAGAATAATAGCTTGAATGAGAGGATGTATGTCAGTTCTTTGATCCATATCTTGCCTCTGCTTTGATAATGCGGTTGGTGACAAAATTTGGTTGCGGTAGTTGATTATAAACCCAAGTTAGCTTGTCCACCTGTAACAATTTCTTTATTCCTCCTGTTTTCTCACTGTTACAAACACGATTATCTAGACCTGTAACAATAATATAGAATTCAGTAATCAGTTTTCTACCATCTTCTATCAGCCTGTGCAATTTATTTATTCCTCTTGTTTTCTCTCTGTCACAAACATGTTTTTCTAGACATGTAACAAGAATGTAGAATTTAGTAATCAGTTTTCTACTAGCTTCTATAGACAAACATATACACAAACGTGTGTATGTGTGCATGCTTACACATGCACATGGATGCATACTTCTGTACATATACATGTCTTTTTGTGAGTGTGCTAGTGAAGCATTTACATTCATTTCTTTGGATCAAAGCATTTTATTTTTTTTTTAATTACTTTTTACAATTTCCTCTGTTGGATATAATTTTTTGCTTCAGAAGTTGCAATGTGAATTACATGTTCTGATTATTTGTTTTGGAATTGGTAGTTCTCACATTCGATTCTGTGGATAACCGACTTTCCAATGTTTGAGTGGAATGAGTCAGAACAGAGACATGAGGTCAGTGCTTATCTATACTATGTTAGGAAGGCCCATGATTATCTTAATTGTGAAAAAAATTCATAGATCAGCTTTTGTCCACTATATATTTTAATTTGATGAACATGGCAAACAATGTGCCAATTGGTGTAACTACTGTTGCTTGTTGTTGATGCCAGATTACACTTGCTTTTTTTTTTTTTTGAAAAAAATCTCTTGAGTCTCATCTAACAATCAGTTGGGTGTTTTTCAATGGTAATGTATCTCTTTGTTTTGTAACAATTGAAGTTCAACATGCAGGGATCGATACTCAACATGCAGAATATGTGTAATATAAAAATATATTATATTATTCTCTTTATATATGGTATATTATTTTGTATATACTATATTATTTTTTTAGGGAAAAAATATGTTGCTTAGGAGATTCGAATCCATGCACATGGGCATGCACATGGGTTTGAGTATTCTCCTTAACCACTCATGCAAATAGACAACATCAGTAGAATATGTAAATGTATTAAACTACAAAAAGAGAAAGACTTATCTCAATCCCCCTGTCCAGCCTCATCATCTTTGATGGACTCGGACTTTGTCTTCTCTCTTGGCCTCCCTCTATTTTTGATTTTACTTGCGCTTGCAATTTGGGACGAACTCTGGATTCATGATTCCTTAACAAATATGCTTCAGAATCGTAGAACCACAACTCTTAAGTCAGGTGTGTTAGGTGTTTCAGGTGCTTTGAATGTCGAAGGTTAAATAGATCAGGGAAATGAGGTAACAACTAATCCCTATTCCTTTGGGATAAGATAAAACACCTTATAAGAGGTAACAGTTATCCCTGAATATTGGGGATTAGTTGTTGCCAGTTGCCACGGCCTCCTTAAGTCGCCTAGTTTCTTGCATAGTCTCCAAAGTAGAAGACCTTCTCAGGAAGATGTTGTCAATCAGCATCCAAACAGCCCTTACATGGATTTGAGCCTTTTATTTTGACATGAAGCTGCCAACATCCAAACCTAATATCTTTATGTTGGTAGATAGACAGATGAAACATCTGGAAATTTTAATTAAGAATAACCAAGATATTGAAAGAGCATGTGCAAAACTCTGTAAGTTGCTCGCCTGCTGACAACCATGTTCCTTCTTGATGTGTTTTTTGGTGGTCATATACATGTTTAATAGCGACAATCCCATTAATGTGACTTCTATTGGCACTGGTTGTATTCTTGACTAAAACTGTGGATGCCTTCCTTAAGGGTTAGGTTTTAATGGTTTTGGAGCTATATCTGCATATTTTAGGGCCCTTGAGAGGCTCACAGAATCTAGACGATGCTTAATTTTTTAACCATCTCTTAAAGGCTATACTTCTAAGTGGGTAGTGCACAAGGGCAACTTGAAATAATGTGTGATTTGCATGAGCAATTTGTTTTATTCATAATTTGTTTAGATGGTTAGATTTTATTGACATGCAATTTTATCAAAGATATTTGCAAGTCATGACCTCTAGAATGAAGATGGAAACTAGCATACCAATCCTTCAATAGTTTCTTTTTGTTTTCCAGAGAGAGAGAGAGGGGGGGGGGGATGGAGACCAGCCCACACTATAATTACCTAGGTCCAGATTTTTGAAGATGTACCACATACAAACTGAACCAAAAACCTAATGTTGCTAAGCATAGGGGTTTGACCACCAGGGAAAATACCAACTCATTGAAAGAATAGTTCTTTCAAGATTTTGTTAGTAATATTCTAATATGGAAGTTCATTATGAACCATATTATTAAGTTGTACTCTAGGGTGGCGCTTCAGGTACGGAGATTTTTTACATTGTAAACTTTAGTCCTTGTTCTTTATACTTATTCCCTCTGGCAAATATAGGGAAGGATATAAAAAATAAATTTACCACCAATTGTAAGCAATCATGTTGTTCGCTAACAATATTGGTTGTTTGGTGAGGAAGAAAGCATATTGATATACTAAAAGACTCTGACAGAGTAGATGATAAGTGGGGTTGGTTAGTTTTCCTTTGCTACTGAGCATAATCTGATCATCCTGAGGCTTATATCTCTTATCGTAGATGAAGTGATATCAATGTTTTGGAAGGGAACCATGGGTCTGTCTAATATGTGAATGGGTTAATTTTTGTTTTGGAAAAAACAAGGTGATTACTTATGGGATGACAAAAATAATGCTTGTGGATTGCAGTCTTTTATTGGAAATGTATGTGAATTTGAACAAATTACTAAATATTATATTTTGTGAAAGTAGTAAAAAAGATGAGGATGTTCCCAGTATTATGTTTGCATGCTAAAAGAAAGAGGGGGGATGCTCTTCAAAGTGTCGTGTGATTACTGCATTTGGATTAGACTTGAAGAAGCATATTATGGATGAAAATTGGGCCTTTTACATTATCTTGATCTTATATCGGCTCTGATTACATTGCATGCATGTATGATCATCTTCAAAAGAAGACATACATGTGGTGATAACAGATATCTGGAGTTAGAAGAAGCTTAAGAATTACACGATTTGAGCATGAAGGTGATGGAAATATGACTTAGGTTTGATGGCCATATTCAAAAGACCGCATGTCCTCTTGGTTATGGAAGTAGCATGGCTTGTATGGAAGAACTTGACAGAGGTTTTTAACAAATATGAAAGATAGGCTTTGAAATGGAGAAACCTCGCATTGATGAATATTAGTACTGATTGAAAAACACGATGAAATGATCCAGAAATGCTTTGAATTTAGAAGTTAACTGACAGTGTAATCCAGACTATGAAGTTATATCATAAACCATTTGATGCTCATTTCCTAGTATAGGTCTGTTAATGGAATATTTTGCAACGATTGGTTGAGCGAGGAGAAAAAAAGTGTTTTTCCTCTCTCTTTTGTAATTTTGACTGCTTTGGTTGATCTATATTTACCCCTTTTGGAAGTGATTGATACATGGGAAGGGTGGTCTCACAACAGTAGCCAAATCAGTGTACGTACACTGATATTTTGCAACTCCTTATAGAATATGCTTGGAATGGATGCATAATATGAAAGGCTGACCTTTAGGGACTAAGCTGCTAAAATATGAAACTCTATTCCCTTAAGGGGCATTTACTGATGTGCTGCCTTTTGATGGTCATCCATCTACAACAGAATTTAATAAATAAATTTTAAAAAAAAACACTTTATTGTATTGGAGAAGTCTCTATCTAACATTAGGTGGTGCATATCAATTTTTAAATATGTAGTTTTTCTCCTACTTTTTTGTGAGTTTCAATACCTAATATCACAAAAGGGAAGGTGAGGTGAAGTTGGTGTACTTGATTACCATTGTTCTGTTTTGCCATTGTATACCCAGGTGTTTCTTGATTGATTGTTTCAACAGGCCCTCCATCACCCTTTCACTGCACCAAATCCTGAAGACATGGATGATCTTTCCTCAGCTCGTGCTTTGGCTTATGACATGGTCTATAATGGGGTTGAGGTACCGTATTAGATTCTTCTGTTACCTATGTTGTTTGTCCCCCAGTAATCACAACTGGTATATTGTCCTACGAAGCCCCCATATTCTATTTTCTGTATTTATTTTTGCATATATAGAGGCGAGGAGTTCATGTGCTTTTCTTAATATGGCACCATTAAGAACACTGGCACACTCTTCCTTCCACTAATATGACTATGTTGCTCTCTGATCAAATATATTCTGTTTTCTTATGTACAAGAGACCGTCTTGCTCTGGATATATGAAAAAAAAAACATACTGCAGAGTCTTCCATGTCTCGTGTACTGTGTTTCCTAAACAGAATAACAGAAATGTCATACTTTTCTGTAGGGGTTGAACGATGTTTTTAAGGAAATGGCATGTTGGAGGAAAAAGAATCTTGTCTAATCCTCCCCGTTGATCTAGATATGAAGCCTAGATAAGAATAGTGAGAAAGCCCTATGGTACTTTTTAACATTCCTAATATTTTTATTACAGTATATTAAATAAAAAAATGACAAATTTGTTTGGGTTATTGTTTTAAAAATATTAGACTGCAAGTTGTAAAATGTTAGATGAGGTGATGGATTCTTGTATTCCCATAGAAGACTTCAATTCATTGAGATTGTCAAAGTGCAAGTTTAGGTAATCCACACAACCCAGTGTATAAAACATACAGTGGATAATTAAGTCCTCTTTGTATGATTTGGGACAACATTTCACTGGCTATCAAAAATGATTTGAACCTGCTGGCCCAAGCTAAGTATAAGCATAACATCAGTTAGATGTATAAAACAAGCATGCAATGACAATTGTGATTACAAAATATTCAAACTTGTTGTATGGTTTCATGGGATTATTCTGTTCTGATTTCTTGCTACCAAGCAACATGAATTTCCATATGCAGTGCAAAATTTTAAATATTACTAATGAATTTGAGGCTAGGTATAAATTCTTTTTCATTTTTCATATCACTTCTGTTACATGATCTCTTTTAAGTGGCATTGTACTTTGTTTATTTACTTAAACAGTTTTAAGGATAAAGAACCTTATTTTGTAGAACAATACCCTTTATTTTCTAATTTAGTTCACACCTTTGAATCTGGATCATGTCTTGAGTTGAGCAATATTTGCAGTAATTACATCATCTGCATTAAAGACAATTTACCTGATTGCAAATGAAACTTTTGACTAGCAAAATATTGTATCACACTCTCGCTACCTGGTAAATATCAGTAAGATGCTAATGATTATTAGTGGTCACTATTATAGTGGACAAGGAAAATAATTCGTTTACAACAAGCAAATTATTCCTCAACATTTGGTTGTCCCTGGGGCTTTTATCTGTGTGGTAGAGTAACTCAAACTATGACTACATAGTGTAACTTCGGCTTGGTAATGTATGGAATGCCTTATGAGTTATGACTTGTTCTAGGGACTTTGTCAGCAATGCCATGGGATAGTTACATGATTTCTGCATGATAACTATGATACTACTCTGTTAGGATTTATACTCTCCTAACAAGAGTCTCTCAAATTCGAGAATGAGAAAGCCTCCGAAGGCAACAATATTAATGGTAGAAATCAAAAGGAACAAGAGAAAAATAACAATCCATACCCCTTAAGGGTGGCCGGCCAGATTTATTTATAGCCTTTTTTAGCTAGATTAATAAGAAAAACAAAGAGAAAGATAATAGCTAGGGCTGGTTTATAATTTCAGCAATTCTAGCTTTGTTTGTTGATCCATTGATCAACCATTCTTGCTTTATTTGCTGATCTACTAATTCATTGCTGTTTTGTTTCCAAGTTGAAATAAAAATCCTTTAGTTGCCTTATTTATTTCCAACCATGCGGATTACATGCCTTATCAAAATAGGATTGAATCAAGTTAGATTTGTGACCGATCAAGGTTGCCATTGTAACAATTCTCTGCTCTTTCGAGACACCTTGTCCCCAGGGTGCAATATCGAGAAAACGAAGGGTGAGATCATTATGGAGGAAAGTCATGGAGGAAAATCATGGGCTTTTCGAAATCTTTAGGTAATGCCTCCTTGCCTTCGGTTATGACCCATAAAATCTAGGGCTGAGCAAAAAATCGAAACCCGAAGAAACCACCCAATCCGACCTGATAAACATCGGTTTCGGTCGATTGAAAAACTGGAATCGGTTTGAATTGGGTTATGACCCACAAAAAATTCGATTAATTACAATCCGATTTGGTTTCTGCATTTTTAACCCGTATGAGACCGAATCCGACTGACCGATATAGTATTTTCAATATTTAAATGTTTAGGGATTGAAAATTAGCAATTATGATATGTTATATATTGACTTATATATATTATGAAATTATTATATCCTAGTTTCTATATGGATTTAATGGTGTATTGGTTTGTAATGCTTAAAATAATATTAGATCAACATTGAAGCCTAAACCGACATAACCTACCTAAACCCGCTACAAACTGTTAACTTCGGTTTCAAATGGTTTATATATATGATAAACGGTCGGCAGCGGGTTGGATTTTTTTTTTTTAACCCGATTGGATTTGGTCTGGTCAAATTTTTCTCTCAACCTGACCTGTGCTCAACCCTATTGCCTTCTCCTTGTGACTATTCGTCGTAAGCTTCCTCGGCATTACATTGCTTGTCATCGGGCATCACCAAGTATGGTTGAGTTTTGCATTTGTATCCGGGCCTCCACTTTTTGTCACAGTGCAAGTAGAACTCTTTCTTCTTTCTTCAACCCGAGAGGTGGTAAAGCTTCGCATGGCATTGGTCAGAGCCTTATTGGCTTCACTAGTGGCTGACCCACCATGGAAGGGCCTTGGAGGTGGGTGGTCAGCAAATGTGCTTGCAGGTCGGTTGTTGTAGTTGCTTGCTGGTTGAAATTGAATTTGTGGATGAGCTTTATATGATGGGGCAGTCAAAGCCAACTTCACTGCTTTTGCTTCTCTATAAGCCTTCAAAATCGATGTAGGCTTATGGGCCAACACCTCCACCTATAGAGACTCCTTCAAGCTGCCAATAAAGGAGCCAATCAAAGCATCTTCGGAGAGGCTAGGTAGCATATCGGAGATCCGTTCAAATTCAGCTTGGTAGTTAGCAACGGACCCCCTTTGTCGGAGTTGGTGAAGTGCTACCATGTAGTTCATCATACGATCTAACTCAAATCGCGTCATGTTTGCTTGCTTGAATTCCTCCCACACCAGTTGCCCCATTCGTGTAAAGTACCATTTGTACCATTGTGCAACCTCCTCCAAATAAAGCATTGCGACGGCCACCTTGTAATTTTCTGGCGTGTTTGTGCACTTGAAATAATTTTCAGCAATAAAAAGCCAAACTTGTAGGTTTGTCTTACCATCGAACTTCGGAAAGTCAATCTTTGAAGATCGAGATTGCACTGCTTGTTGAGGGAAGCGATGCTCGCGTGGGATCCGGGGTTGGCCAAAGGGAGTGCTCGAACCCCACGTTCCTTGCAGCCCCTTGATGTCCACGGCCATGATCATAAGGATTTCGGCCATTATTATCTTGTTGAGGTAGAACCTCATGATGGGCTGCTGGTATCTCTATCTGAGTAAAAGTTGAAAGCCGTGGAAGTGCAAAACCAGCATTTTGCTGTTCCAAAACAGTAGTAGACTGGACGGCCTTGGTGGTAAAGGTGGTTGGCTCATAGTCCTAGTATTCATCATCATACTTCTCACCAATGTATGGGTCTTGCGAGGGCAGTGCATAGGTGAGGATGGGCTGATTATGCAAACCTTTGAACTGCTGGTTTGCTGAAAGAAAATCCCCAAAATCAGGAATAAGGGTTTTCTTACCGTGTTCTAATACTATTCGATGGTCATAAGGTGCACCAGTTTTGTGGTGCTGCACTGAAGCACCTCCCGTACCCGTAAAGGAGCCACTCATCTCCTTCTTTGATAAAAATCGGAGATGGAGGAAAGGCATCTACCCGTGCAACCTTACTTTTGCCTAGAACGTTTTGCATATTAGGGAGGGATCCAGTTGAAGTATGCCGCATTGGGGTTGAAGGCGTTGTTTGTGTGACACTATCTGGCACCGGAGAGTAGAGTTTGAAGAATCTTTGGTTATCTTCAATTTTCTCCAACTGCCATGCCAAGGCATCGATGGAGGATAATATATTTTGGAGAGATTGTTCGATTGACAGACCTTGAGTGCCTTCAACTTCGGCGTCGTTCTTCTTCATCGTAGGTATGGATGTTGGAGAAGTTGCCGCAAATAGTGAAGAAGGGATCAGTAGGAAGAGTGGATCATAGGCTCTAATACCCAATTGTTAGAATTTATACTCCCCTAACAAGAGCTTCTCAAATTCAAGGATGAGAAAGCCTCCGAAGGCAATAATATTAATGCTGGAAATCAAAAAGAGCACGAGAAAAATAGCATTCCATGGCTCTTAAAGGTGGCTGGCCAAACTTATTTATAGCCTTTCTTAGCTAGATTAATAAGAAAAACAAAGAGAAAGATAATAGTTAGGGCTGGTTTATAATTTTAGCCATTCTTGCTTTATTTGCTGATCCACAAATTAATCATTCTTGCTTTATTTATTAATCTATTGATTCATTGTTGATTTGTTTGCAAGCTGAAATGGAAATCCTTTAGTTCTATTTATTTCCAATGATGCAGACTACATGCCTTATCAAAATACGGCTAAATCAAGTTGGATTGTGACCGGTCAAGGTTGCCATTGTAACATGCTCTTGCATTGCCCCCAATATCACTATTTGATCACCTTAGCTGGTGAACACATCATCTTTAAGAGTGGTGGATAATATATCATATGTGCATGTTTTGTTTGATATATGCTCTCCCCTCTTGTTATTGCTTTGTCATAGATCACTTGGAAACTATTACCAAAACTATTACCTTTTATTTTATTACCCTCTATTGTTAATCCTTTAAAATGCCTATTTTATGTGCTATTCTTTCATTGTTAGTAGATCATCTTAGGAATCAAGAAAGTCAGAATGTAAAGATAAATTAGTTACTTGGTTCGATGTATAAATAACATGACCTTAATGGCTTGATTCAGTGCATTGTGAAATCCAAAAAACAGTTTGCTTGCCGTTGTCTCTACCAGGATTGTGCATTGTCGGATCCAGATAATATTGTTATTGTGCATTTTTGAACAGTTCTCTATAATCTTTCGTGACAATCGTTTTCTTTTTGTTGTTGTAACTGTTTGATCACACGCATGCATGTGAATGTTTCCTGGCATCACTTTCCTACTCTTTTTCCCTTTTTGTGTGTAAAACTAATACAATATACTTTTTTTATATTTTGTGGATCAGATTGGTGGGGGAAGTTTGAGAATTTATAAACGTGAAATACAAGAAAAAGTTTTGGAAATTGTTGGCATCTCCCCTGACCAGGTACAGCTCTTAGTATATGCATGATATTTGATCATCTTTTTCCTTTATTTGGTTCCTATAGTTACATTTATCTTAAAAAAATGTTTATGCAGTAATATTTCTCTTGTTTTACCCTGATGTTTTGTATTAAATATGACGATGTTTTGTTCAGCCGAACTTTTGGCACTCATGGCATTTATTATTAGTTGGACAACTTTTAAATGTATTAGTTTATGGCAGTTGTGTTTCAAATCTGGATATCACTAATTTTGCCACTTTGAGTTTGATTTTGTTTAACCAGGGGATAAAAATTATTACGGGTGTCCTTTATTGTTTGGTATTTAGTTAGTACTTTGCTTAATTAAAACCACAACAAATTCCTCATTGGCAGATGTCATTGTGCCAATTTTTCATTATGCATTGCAAGCACCAAAAATACCAAGCTAAATGTTGATACAACAAAGATCAAATTTAACCCTATTTGTATCATGTAGAGTTTAAGCCTTTTTTATTTGACCACCCCTTGAACAGGTTATGCTGGGTTGGGTTTTTGGTCGCCAATATTTTGCTTTGTTCAGTCTGTCCAAGATGGTTTGATTGATAGTTTCCCATACCTAACTTGTTTTTGGAATAACATCTTTATCTAGTACCCATCCCTAGGTTTCCAAGTTTAGCCCTAGAATTGGACTTCTTTGTCTGGGTTGGGTTTTTGGTCACCAATATTTTGCTTTGCTCAGTCCGTCCAAGATGGGTTTGATTGATAGTTTTCCATACTTTAATTGTTTTTTGAAATAACATCTTTACCTAGAACCCAGCCTTAGGTTTCTGAGTTTAGCCCGAGAATTAGACTTTGGTTCTAACTCCAGTCAAACTAAGTACATTTTGGAGTCTTGCTTTAAATGCAGAGGTAGCAAGACTGAGTTTTGGTGTTAATTTGCTTCAAAATGAACAAAAAATAATACACTATGGTCATTTCTTGTCAAGCAAAATAAATTAAAAAAAAATACATTATGGTCATTTTCTTGTGAAGCAAAATAAATAAAAAGTAATACGTTATGGTCATTTTCTTGTCAGGCATCACTTTTCAATAACTGCATTATAGACAAAAATAATGGCATGATGCATAGAAATGTCATCTAAGCAGTAAGCACAGTGAAATATGTGCTAGCGAGGAGCCATCCTCCAGGGTGCACCTAAACTAGAAAGAGCCTGGTTGAAGAGGATAAAGGGGTAGTTTGAGTGGAGGGGGGAGAACCTTGTTCCTGCCAATAAAGATTTCTGTTGTTGGCAAAAAGTGGCCCGTCGATGCAAAAACCACTGGAATGGTATGGTACTGCTGGTATGTCCTGACATGAAGCCAGCATTGGTATGGGTCTCAGGATGATGAAGTCATTCATACTGTTATCTACCTGCCATATTGGTTCATACTGGTGTTGCAGGCAGTACCAGACCAACTATATTAGTCAGTATGGGTTATTTTTCGTTCTTTTTTATTCGTTGGTTTTGTACATACCCATCACTATCGGTACCATATTGATGCAATATCTATTCCAGTGGAAAAACTGTGAAGCTCGGTACTGGTATTTTAAACCTTGAAATGACCCAGAATGTAAAAACTTTGGATATGCATAATCTAAGTGTTCCCTTATATTTTTCTATACCACACGCTTTATTGACCCTTCATATTTTTCTATACCACACACTTTATTGACCCTTCATCTTCATGGTATATATATTTTTTCTTCCATACCACACTTTATTGACCCTTCATATTTTTCTATACCACACACTTTATTGACCCTTCATCTTCATGGTATATATATTTTTTCTTCTATGCCACACTTTATTGACCCTTCATATTTTTCTATACCACACACTTTATTGACGCTTCATCTTCATGGTATATATATTTTTCCCTATGGAGTCTCTTTGGCTTAATTGACATGGATCGCTTCATTTTGTAATTATGAATAGCAACAGTAGTACAAAATGCTGCTGATTGAAGGTGTTAAGATATTTTTCTTGGGTTTCTATAATAATATTGATTTTAATTTTCTTGGTGATGGGCTTTCTGAATGCAGGCTGAAGAAAAATTTGGTTACCTACTGGAGTGTCTTGAGATGGGGGCTCCTCCACATGGTATGTAGAAATCCTAAACATGACCTCGGTATTGGCATTTATGTGCATGAAAATGCAAGTGCCAGCATATATTTTGAGGAGCTTTTTTTTCCTCTTGTTCTTTATCTTATGCTTAGGAAATTTCCAGCAATTTACATGTTTCACAAAATTTATTGAGCTAAGTATGGTAGTCGAGCTAAATTACTTCAAAATGTTTGTAATTACTCTATAAGCAAAAGATAGCACTAGCTTGAATTTTTTTTCCCAGTTCTTGGTTGGTGCTGGATTGTGTTTTCCTTCAGCTATATGCACATTTCTAATAGAGTTGTTACAAAATCATGGCATTTGATATATAGGCAATCTTATGTAATCAGGGGTTCCTCTTTAATGTAACAAGGGATATGAATTGGGTGCTTGGGAATTTATGAACTTGTTGCTTTTCTTCTTGTTTGTCAAGAATTTATGGAGCATCTTTTCCTCTGATTATGGGAACTGCTCAGTGTACGAGGAAGTCTGCATAGAAAAGCTTTTAGGGATTAAACATTCTTGAGTTGAAGCCCATCGTTGGGAACTGCCAGGAAAGTTAATTTATCCATCAAACAATTTTCTGTACCATCTGGTAAGTAAGAAACAAGGACAATTGGTTGTTTTAAAGGGCTGTCTGGATGCCTGAATTCCTCATCCCCTTGATATCTTATGATTGGTGTTTATTTCCATCTGAAAAAGATGAAAGAATTGAACTGCCTGGCTGCTTGAGGGAGGCTTCCAGAGTTCCAGTCACCTCTCTTCCCAAAGTTTTTGTGATAACAAATTCTACCAGAAAGTTGATATGCATGATTCCTAAAAATCAGGGGTTTGGAAGGCAGAAGCTTCACTGGTCGGGTCAAAACCGTCTCCAACCTGTTAAGCCATTCCTTCTATTATCCATAAAAGGAATATTCTGAGCATGCAGTGAGCGGGCATCCAAACAGCCTCTTAACTTTAAAATGACCTGATTGGCAGGGCTGTATTTTTTTTTGGTGCACGTTTGAATATTGACCATTGAGTTTTAGAACTAAGGAGTTTTGATATGATGCGGGGTTAATTTTTGTCTGACGTGTTTGCTTATATACTTCTTTTTTGAGTAACATGTTAATCTTGATTGTTAGGTTGTAGATGTTGTGGCAGATCTTTCCTTGATACATATGCTTGCAAGTATACATGCCTGATGTCTATCCCAGTAAGTTTGCTTGGTGCAGACAGACAATTTATTTGTATTTAGAAATCATTTAAAACTTTAGAAAATGAAAGAATATGGAAATAAATGGAAATAAGATACAAACTTTGGTCACTTGCTAACTGTGCAAAGTAGTGTTTGCTTCATTGTTTCTCCTCATATTGTCTTAAAAAAGCACCTAGTGCTCGATTGAAACCTTCTCCCTGTGGTTGTGCTAGTTGTAACTTCTAAGACGTGTCCTTACTCTGCTGTTTCTCCTAACTTTTGAACCGTTAAATCTCTAGGACTGGGTTGTCCTCAACTTGTCACTGGACTGGGTTATTAATTTTGTCTCTAAGGATCTGTCATGTGATGCCTTGTCTTTATTTTCTGCCACACATTTTAAGTTTATACATGACTCATTTATTCATGTGGATTTCAAGGGTTGTCATTGAGAGGGTACCTTAGCCAGAGATTGAAGTTGTTTCCTTACACATTCTCTACGCCTAATTTCTTTGCTGGATGGTGCTTGGAAAGATCAACTCTTACGATCAGAGTAGCATTGGCACAGCCACGAGAATCGGATATGCACACATGACTCCGGGAGGAAAGAAAGAAGAGATAGGGACGAACCGAAATTATTTTTTAGATAAAGTACTATATATTTAAAAATTGTTATAAAAGAAAATGTTAGATATTATTTGTTAACCTCTTTTGTTATATATGTTTCTCGTTCAAACTTTATGATAAACTTAAGAATTTTAGAAAATGATATTTTGTGCTGTTACTTTGCTACCTATATTTTGACTAGTCTTTGGGCAGAGTAAAACCATAATTTTAACATTATTATAGTTGATTAGCTTATCGTTTGAAAGAGTCCAACTCTATCAATTTCTAAAAGCTATAATTATAGAATTTTGATAAGCATCCACATGTCCAGCGTGCACCATGTCCAACATGGATTTTAGAAGCTGGATGCAGGTGTCCATGTAGCACTATAACGCTACTGTCGTCGTCTCCTTGGGGCTTTATATATCTTTCCTTCTTTTAATAATACCAGGAAAGTCCAATAATTACCCTAATAAATATTCAAAAATTGATGTAGGCTTCAATTTTTTCTTGCGCCAATATTTTATAGGCACTGAACTAATGAATGTGCCCTGTTGTGAACTTTTGGTAGGTGGAATTGCCTATGGCTTGGATCGGCTGGTGATGCTTGTGGCTGGTGCAAATTCTATTCGAGATGTTATAGCTTTTCCAAAGACCACAACTGCCCAATGTGCGCTCACTAATGCACCATCAAAGGTTGACCCACAGCAACTGAAGGACCTGTCATTTCCTACCTCATAGAATATGATATTATACCTTTTTCAATAATTTGTTTTATTCTTGTTCTGTAATAATTGTTATAACTAGATGCCATCATATGAGAGGTAGAAGCCATTTCTTCTTCCCTTTTATTTTATTTTATTTATTTATTTTTCTTTTTTGCATGTTCTCGTTATTTTAAGAGTGAACTACTTTCATGCTGTGTAGAAGGGCTTTAGTTCTGAGAATGGCAGCTACAGAACCATTCCTTTCTATTTATTAAAATATTAACTTGTGCTTCTTTACTGATGCTGGATTGCGAACCTGGTATCACCATGTTTCAAGTACAAGTTTCTTGTGTGTTAAAGCTAGTAGGGGAGAAAGTTTGGAATAGAATGCATGCGGAAAGAGGACACCAAAAAATGTGTAAGAAAATAGGAATAGGCTTCATAGGCATCTGTTTGCTCATTACATTGGTGAGCAAAAGGAACGGCTGATTGCTAAAGAATCGGTGCTCATCATTTTAACTGTAAATGGGCTCCGTTGTTGATTGGTGCCGAAATTCTCATCTGAAAGGTTGATGGTTTTGATCTTGAAGCAGGAAGTCTATCTTAAATTTTTTAAGCGCCCCTCGTACTCTTTCATAGGAGGAGCGTGCAGCGGAACGCCTTCTACCATCGCCATCATCAATAACATATATGAAATTGCTGCAGGATGCTTACGGGTACGGCCCAAAAAAAAAAAAAAAGAGAAAAGGAAAACCGGCGTGAAACAAGCACAAGCACCACGTGCTGGCAGGTCGAGCTCAAACAAATTTCTGTCCGTACTTACAGATCATAAATATTATCTAGAATTATGCGATGTACTTTTTTTAATAAAAGTTATGTGATTTTTTTTTTGTGGAAACCGGATGGGGTGGGTTAGTCGCTTTCCCCATGTAGAATATTATATAGAATATTAATAGAAGTGGTTATGGCGGGTGCTTTTCGGTAAAGTTTTGTGATGTACTTGTCGATAAACTAAACGAATTTCCTTATGCAAGATGATAGGGGAACGTTTTTTTTTTTTTTTTTTTTTTTTTTTTTTTTTTTTTTTTTTTTTTTTTTTTACCTAGCACCGCATGGCATTACTCCAACATACTGTAATTTTTTTTAATTATAAATTATTATTAATTAATTATTTTATTTATTTTATTAAAAATTTATTAATTATATGATTTAAATTAATAAATATATTTATGAGTTTAATATTATTTATGATTCTTTTATTTTGGGCAGATGCAGCTTATATTAAATTGGTATATTTACATAAGGCATCAAGGCATCAGAGCTGGAACCGTAGGGGATTAGAATCAAAATAAACAAAAAAAATGAAAAAAAAAAAAAAAGGAAGATGAAACCAGAGGGGGGACGGATCCCATCTCCTCTTCTTCTCTCCTTCTTGCCACAAGGTGGCAGGATCAAGGTCGGCAGCCATCGATCCTACTCGCTGGTGTGGCAAGACCAACGACGGTGGCCACCAGGGCCAACCGATGGCAATCCCACTTGGACCCATTCGAATCTAGACAAAAAGAAAAAAAAACAACAAAGGGGCGAGAGGGGCGGCGGTTTCCACCGCCGTGCCCTCCTTGTCCTCCGCTCGTGCACGACCTGCAACTGCCATTGTCCTCCGCTTGTGCACGACCTGCAACTGCCATGAGATTGATGGCGGCATCAAGGGGACTGGTGGTGGCGACGGGAGGGGCCGCCGGTCGCCGGACTTTTCTTCCTGGTTTTTCAAAAAAAAAAAAAGATGGTGGAAAGGAGGCCGCTAGCTCCTCCACGCCGAGCACTCCTCCTCTCCCATGGACGGTGGAGCGGTGCCGACGATCGACCGGCATGGCCGAAGAGAGGACGGCGGTCATCCTCCCACCGACCATCGGCTCAAATAAAAAAAAATGGATTGCGAGGGGCAGCACCTCAAGCCATCGCGCCCTTCTTCTTCCGCCTCTCATGCATGGTGGTCGCCGGCAAGGTGTCGCCGACGGGCACCTTGCCGGTAGCTGGCGATGGCTGGCAGCGACCGTCGGACTGAAGTTGAGGCGGAGAGGAGGCGCTGGTGAGCCCTCCTCTCCGTTGCCCAAAACCCATAAAAAAATAAAAAAAAATTTGCAGAGGGAGAAGAAGATCCACATGAGTTTTGGGTTTGGATCTTGGATCCAAACCCGATTTGGTGTTTTGGCCATTTTATATAGTTTTTGCATTCTAGTCTCTATAATTATAAAAATTATATTTTAGCCTAACAAAAATTACAGTTTAGTCCCTATAATTACAAAAAATTAATTTTGGTCCAATAAATTATATTTTAGTTCCTTTATTATAATTTATCACATAAAATCTTCATTTTGCAATTAAGCTCCTTATTATTTTGTATTAGCTCTTTAAAATTTCTATTTGCTTCCTAAAAAATTTTATTTCTGATTATGCTCTTCAGAAAATTAATATCTAATATTATTTTAGCATGATATATATCTTTTGAACTATACAAATATGTTATTATTGCTTTGGAATATAATATTATATTGTGTTATGATCAGTGGGATGCATATTGTTAAGTATCATATACTGGACTTGATCATTTTGGATATTTAATTTTTTGTATGGATAATTTTATGGATTAGTATGAATATTTATCACCAAAATGATTTATTTATGTTAGTTCATGAAATTTTTCATCATTAGAGAGATATTTTCTAATTGTGACATACAATCATCTGTCCAAAGAGGATCATTATGTGTTTTAACTAAAAATCATGTGGACCATTATGTTGCGAGGGTACTCTGACTTTTCGGATCTATCTGTCTAAAGGGGATAGATTTTTGAATGCTAGGATATTTCTTTTGTGATCTCGTGTAAAGAGCTCTTATGCATATTGCATGTTCTGTCCAAAGGAGAATATGTGATATAATATCTTGTTTATGGTTTATGTCATCATATGACTATGTTATTGGTAAATGCTCATTATTCAATATTTAATATTTTTATTATTTATTTGTACAGTTTCTTTTGGTATTAATAACAACAATGTCATCGTTGAAGTCTTGATCGGATCAAATTATAAGAGATGGAAATAAGATATGAAATTTGCTCTAAGGATAGCTGACATTGATTTGGTATTGCGTGAGAATAAATCTGATGATCTTAATGACCAGAGTATATCAGAACAAAAAGATTATTTTGCTAAGTAAAAAAAATCTAACAGGCTTAGTTTAATTGCTATTAAGAGATCAATTTTTGAGCATCTTTTGAGTGGTCTGTCGGAGATCGATAGTGCTAAGAAACTATTTGATGCTATAGGACAGAGATATCTTGTATCTGAAAATGTCGAGTTTAGATGTCTGATGAAAAAATTGACGACCATGAGATATGACAATGTTAGAGGTGTTAGGAAATACATTTTGAAAATGGTTCATCTCCAAACCAAACTTAAGGATCTGAAAATTGAATTGCCTGATTCCTTTTAGTATCTCATGCTTTGAACTCTTTGCTTGTTGAATTCTTCCAGATCAAAACTGCCTATAATACTCTAAATGAAACTTGGAATATTAATGAGTTTATTACTAAATGTGTTACTGAGGAAGAAAAACTAGAAAAAGAAAAAAAGTGAGATTGCTTTACTTTCCTTTCAACTAAAATCCCATTCTAGTAAAGATTTTATGAAGAAAAAAAAGAATAAACCTACTACTCCTAAACGGTCTCAGGATATTAAAAGATATGGTAACAATCCCGATCAAAATTATTTTGTAGGTGGTCCTAAAGCTGCCATTAGAAAATGTGTCAAGTGTTTTCATTGTTAAAAGAAAGGCCACATAAGAAGTCAATGCTACAAATTCAAATCTTGGTTAGAAAAGAAATAAAAATAAAAAGATAAGTCCTTAGCTCTTGTTTGTTATGAGTCAAATATAGTTGATGTCTCTATTGATTTCTGGTAGATAGATAGTAGTGTCATAACTAATATTGTCATTTTCTTGTAGAAATTCATAAACAAGAGAAAACCAAGTCTGAAAGAGATCAAGCTGAAAGTAGAAAATAATTTTGAAGTTGAAGTTGAATACATAGGACTTGTCAAGTTGTCTTTAGAGTCTGGTTTCAAAATTTCTTAAGAAAATATCTTTTATGTACCTTCTTTTAGAAGAAATTTGATTTCTATTTTCTCTTTTGATAAGATTGATTTTGATTTTGATTTTCATAATGAAAAAAATTGATTTGACATTTAATTCATAAATTATTGGTTATGGTATTCTGAGTGATGGATTATATAAATTATTTTTATCTTATAATAATTCCTATACTTCTTTGAATATTGAGAATGTGATTGCAAAATATTCTAGAATGAAAAAAAGATCCTCTATGTTGGGGCACAAATGCTTAAGATACATATCTAGAGAAAGAATTGATAGACTAATTAAGGATGATATCTTGCTTACCTTAAATTTTGGAGATATGGAGACTTGCATTGATTGTATTAGAGATAAATTGACTAAAACTAAAAAGAAAGGAGTAATTCATAATTCATGCATTCTAGAAATAATTCATACTGATATCAGTGGATCTTATTCTCCTACAATCTATGGCAATAAATACTTTATCATATTTATTGATGATTTTTCTCGATATGATTATCTTTATTTAATTAAAGAAAAGTCTGATGCTCTTAAAAAATTTAAAATCTTTAAAATAAAAATTGAAAGATAATTGAAAAAGATCATCAAGATTGTGAGATCTGACTGTGGAGGTGAGTATTATGGTAAAGATAATATAGTAGGACAACATATGGATCCGTTTGCTAAACACTTATAAGATTATAGGATTGTAGTCCAATATACTATGTCCAATAGTCCTCAATAGAATGGTGTAGCTGAAAGGCATAATCATACCCTCAAGAATATGATGAGGAGCATGATGAGTAGATCAAATTTGCCAGAGTATCTATGGGGTAGGGCTATTAAAACTATCTTGTATATTCTTAATAGGATTTTTAGTAAATATGTACCCAAAATACCTTTTAAAATATGGACTGATAGAAAATCTAGTCTAAATCATTTTCGGATTTGGGGTTGTTCTGCAGAAGTGAGAATATATAATTCTATAGAGAAAAAGGCTGACCCTAGAATCAGTCATTGCTATTTCATTGGATATCTAGATCATGCTAAAGGATATAGATTCTATAATCCTGAAAGAGATAAAAGAATTATAGAGTTATAGACTGCTAAATTTCTAAAACTTGATGTGGCTGATATGGAATCTTCTCGAGGTATTAATATTGATAATAATCAGATTGAGACTGTCTCTATCCCTATGACTGCACCATATAAAAATATAGATTACGCACCTATTGAGAGAATGGTTGTTCAGGTTCCTAATCCTCCTGCTCCTATATTGAATCATTAACCTATTTAGCCTAATGATGAGGTGACATTAAGAAGGTCTACCCGACAAAGGAGGCAAGCCATTTTTGATGATTTTTACGTCTATCTTGGAGAAAGTGATTATAATATTGGATATGTGGTTGACCCAGTGATATATTATGATGCTGTGACTTATTCTTAGTCTGATTTATAGATAAATGCAATGAAGAAAGAAATGAAGTCTATGGCTAATAATAATGTATGGAAGTTTGTTGAGTCTACTGAACATAGCAAACCTATTGGATATGAGTGGGTATATAAGACTAAAAAGGATTCTAAAGGAAAGATTGAGCGATTCAAGGCTAGATTGGTAGCTAAAGAGTTTACTCAGAGAAAAAGAGTTGATTACACTGAAACTTTCTCTCCAGTATCTACAAAAGACTCCTTTAGAATCATCATGTCTTTAGTGGTTCATTATGACCTTAAGCTTCATCAGATGGATGTTAAAACTACTTTTATAAATGGTAACCTCAGTGAGAAAGTATATATGAAATAGCTTGAGGGTTTTCAAGAAAATAAAAAATAATATTTAGTCTGCAGATTGAAGAAGTCGATCTATGGTCTGAAACAAGCATCTAGACAATGGTATTTAAAATTTGATGAGGTGGTAACCTCTCTTGGTTTTGAAGAAAATAAAATTGATCAGTGCATCTATCTCAAGATCAGTAGGAGTAAGTTTATTTTTCTTGTTCTATATGTTGATGATATCTTATTTGTCAGTAGTGATTATGGTCTACTCAATGAGACTAAACAAATATTATCTAAGACTTTTGATATGAAAGATTTTGGAGAAGCAACTTTTGTCCTAGGTATTGAAATTCATAGGGATAGATCACATCATCTATTGAGTTTATCACAGAAAGCATACATTAACAGAGTTCTTGAAAGATTTAATATGCAGAATTGCAAATCTTGTGATATGCCTATTACCAAAGATGATAAGTTCAGTAAAGATCAGTGCCCCAAAAATGAGCTTGAAAAGAATCAGATAAAGAATATCCTTTATGCCAGTGCTATAGGGAGTCTGATGTATGTTCAGATTTGCACCAAACCTAATATTGCCTTCATAGTGAGAGTTCTTGGTAGATATCTATCGAATCCAAATTTTCAATATTGGATTACAGCAAAAAGGATAATGAGATATTTACAGAAAATAAAGGACTATATGCTTGTGTATAGAAGAACTGATGATCTACAATTATTAGGATATTCGGATTCAGATCTTACTGGATGTCTTGACGATTTGAAATCAACCTTAGAATATATTTTTATATTAGTCGGAGGTACAGTATCTTGAAGGAGTGTTAAACAGTTTATGACAGATTCTTTTACTATGCAAGCTGAGTTTATTGCTTGTTATGAAGCTGTTATTCAAGCTGTTTGGCTGAAAAATTTTATTACAGAACTTCAGATTATTGATTATATCGTCAGACCACTAATAATTTATTATGATAATAGTGCTGCTGTGTTCTTCATAAAGTATAATAAATCTTCTAGTAGATCTAAATATTTAAAGCTGAAGTACCTGACAGTAAGAGATCTTGTAAAGAAAGAAGACATAACTATTGAGTACATAGATATAGAGTTAATATTAGCTGATCTCCTAACTAAAGGTTTGAGGACCATATGCTTTACAAGATATGTTGAAAATATGAGCATACTGAGTTTTTTTGATGTACTTAGTTAGTGGGAGTGACTTTATATTTATATTTTATTATTACTTTATTATTATGGATTCTTTACATCTCGTGCACTTTTGATATGCATCATTGGCATGATAAATTAATGGTATATTTATTTTTAATTTTTTTTATTTATATATATATATTTATTTATTTTAGTATACCTAGAGATATATCTTATTTATGTACCTACTATATGAAATATAAGATCAGATATCGAGTCTCAGATATGTTGTGCTATCTTGTCATTAACATCATGTTGAGTATGTGAGGCAGAATGGCTTGTTGTCAAAGCCTTTAGAATTTTTCTTACTTATTTTGTACCCAAGCATGTTGAAGAGAAATTGGAGGACTGACAAATATATTTGGATCACTTTTGAATGCTATTTTCTTGCTACACTACCATACCAAGACTTATGTCGATAGTATTAGTTATGTTTGTAACCATGGATAGATCTTGTGTTGGATAAAGGATGCAATGACTTCCATAATTCAGCATGATTAATACTATTAGATCGAGTCAATTCTGAGGTATTGTCTATGGATCATATGTTTTTCAAAATCATGGCCACGTATTATGTTTTCTGTTATTCAGCTTGAGAGTCATTTTTTTTAAAAGCAAAGTATTTTTAAAATTTTAAAATCTTAATTAATGTTGTTCAAGTAGGAGAATGTGAGAATTTTTTCTTATTGTGAACTATCATTAATTAATTATTTTATTTATTTTATTAAAAATCGGTTGATTATATAATTCGAGTTAATAGGTATGCTTATGAGTCCAATATTATTTGTGATCCTTTTATTTTGGGTCAGATACACTTTATATTGGATTGGTGTGGTTAGGACGGCTCAGTGTAGGTTTTAATCCGACATGAGCCCATGATGGATGGATCTGTTAGTTTTTTATTTTATATGATTAGATCTCCTCTTTACTTTCTATGAATACCGTGAGACTAGTTCTCTGGCTTGTCCCATCGAATAATCATGTGTTGAGAGCAAGCTGATGAAAAAAGATCTGATTTTGGTATTTGTCTGAGCATCCACTACTGTCATTCTTCGTAAATCAATAACAATCATATATACATATCTGTCTTTTGTATTTCAATCTTCTGTAATAATTCATGAGAATTATTTATGCCATCTTTTCTTTTAACCTGCGATTCGATCTAGTTAATTTGTGGTCCCACCATGATATCAACGCAACGGGGCGAGCGGCTGGAGAAGGCTTCGAGCTTATCTTCTCTGGATGTACGAAAGTTATACCCATGGATTCTCTTTCTAATCATATTCTTCTATTCATGCTTAACTAACAGCATCACAGTTTATAATTATTACTCCTGCTGTAGAAACGAAACAGATGCAGCACCATGAGGATGCGACGCTTTTTTCTTGCAGAGGGCGAGAGAGAGCGGCACATGCATGCGCGAAGGTTTTAGTTGACGGTCGCCACGCGAAATCGGCGGGTAGATGATCATCATTCAAAAATGTTTGCATTGGCCTCTAAATATTCACCGGTCACGTGGAAAAATGGATCCACCGTGGAGAATTAATTATCGCATAGAGCAGGTCTACCACCTCGACTGGAGACCGGACCTATAGGATCCCGCCCCGAAGGCGTGCTCATCCAGTATTCCTCCGCGCCCCGCACTTACAAACAGCACCTCCGCTCCCCTCCAGCCTCCACCACCCAGTCCTCTCCAGAACCCTAGCCGGCCAATAAACTAATGGCTCCTCCGACCACCCTTGTCTCGGCTTCACCTGCCATCAATGGTCATGCATCGCATTGACCACAAGGGAGTGAAGCACATCCTCGAGACCACCCCGGATCTCCGCATCCTCCCTCCAGCCTTCGTCCTCCCTGAGCCCTCCTCCCCGAGCCCGTCGCCCCGCCCTCCTCGGCCTCTGCCTTCCCAGTCATCGACCTCAGCGGCCTCGACTACTCCAAGACCAGGGCCGGAGTCGTGAAGAACATCCACAAGGCGTGCGCCGACGGGGTTTTTTCCTCGTCGTCAACCACGGCATCAAGTCCTCCCTCCAGGAGGACATGCTTGGCGCCGTGGAGAAGTTCTTCGCCCTCCCCGTGGAGGAGAAGATGAGGTACGCGGCCGACGAGGACAGAGCCCCCGTGCGCTAGGGGTGCAGCGTCAACTCGTCGGAGCCCCAGGCGCACCACTATTGGCGGGACTACTTCCGCCACTTTGGGCGCTCCGTCATCAGCGACAGGGCCCTCCAACCCCTCCAATTACCAGCAAGTGGCCAAGGAATCACTCGAAGAGTCCTGGGAGCTGGCCATCAAGATCGCCGGGGTCATCTCGGAAGGGTTGGGCAAGGAGAAAGGGTACGTGAACGCGACCTTCGGTGAGGAACCATCTCGTGCAACTACCACCCGGCGTGCCCCCAGCCCCACCTTGCCCTCGGGATGGCGCCTCACAAGGACCAGGGCGCCATCTCCATCCTCATCGACAACCATATCGATGGGCTTCAGATGAAGCACCGGGGTGAGTGGGTCCAGGTCCCAGTGTGCTCGTCGCCAACCTGGGAGAAGCACTCGAAACGGTGGGCGAGGGCAGGTATATATCAGGGCGCGGAACACGGTCGTTGTCAACGACAAAACCGCAAGGATCTCGGTGGCCGTCGGCAACGGGCCCGAACTCAAAAGCTTCGAACCTTGCCTCCCGACTGTGCTTCGCTTCGCCTGAAGAAACTAATCGCAAACGCCTCCCAGATCACTGCTGCAATTAATAATCGCGGCACACCTTGGTCATGCGCGGTCTTGCGTGCGCGGTAGTGTGTTCCTTCTCTAGTCGTTCCCTGGCTCGGTCAGTGAGTGTAGTAGTATTTTACTCTCTGTCGGTCTGCTAATGGAGAGAGCATTGGAGCACTACCTTGCCCTTCCTTGCTCTCCAAGTAATATGTACATATATCTTGTAAGCTCTTCTACCTCCCGGGATGAAATGAAATGCACGCGTGTGAAATTTGCGCTTTCTTCCCTCTGTTTACTACTTTGTTGGTTGCTGTGACTTGTGTTCGAGGTCTGAGCAATCCTTCTCGGGTAGACGCTTTTGCCCTCTTCCCTGGCATGTGGTGGCGTTGGCATTCATGAGGAAGATCGAGCAAGGAGGCGCGGCGGGTGGGTGAAAGGGTGGCGAGGTAAAAGTTATCAATTGATTGAATCAGATCTACCATATTATTTTTGGATCAGTTACAATCAGTAATCAGCATGTTGACGGACATTAATGGAGTTAAAAATAAATCACCGATGGAAGCCGATGAAAAGAATCAATCGTGATTTCGTGATTCTGCATGTCGCTTTTTGATCCTCCGCGAATCTTGTGGACCTGGCCGCTTCCAAATTCTGGCATCCCCTCGTCGTTAGGTAGACTCGTTCTGCTGTAGACAAAGCAAATAAAAATTTTTGATTGATTTCTTCTTACCTCATAACCAATCATAATTAGTATAATTAACGAAGAATGAATTGATGGGTGAAGTTTTTATTGACTTTACCTGTGGTGGACCTGCCTTTCACGCATAATGATGGATCCGGCATTCTCCCCCCGTCGGTGCCACGGTCCCACTTAAAGCTAGTATTAGATCTTCTTTTGCATCCAACTTAAATTTCTTGATTGTCCGTGCATGGATCTTAACTTCACTTCAATGCAAATTAAGTCTTTTGATTTTTTTGAATAATTATATTCCAATCAAAGAAGAAAATTTTTTCTTAAATCTGGGTTTTAGCGCATATATCAGAATATATATATTTAAATAAAGGACATTCCAATGATGCTGCTCCGTAATCTAATTATAATGTATTCTTAGATGAATATTAAGTACATATACATATTCAAGGATGCTGCGCTGTAATCGAGGTTTGTACCGCATAGATGAATCGTGAATCCAAAACATTCATAGCACGATACGTGACGTGCCGGGGGATTAGATTAGTTGCTTGATTTGTTCTAATCAATCAAAGCACCGCACGTCTACCACATGGGACCCACCCAATCATGATTTTGTTTCCTATCATGAGTTGCTGTGTTCTGAAGTTTGGACCTCTTTGGTCCACCAGCAAATTGGACAGGATGCTACTCTAGTTCAATCTAAACCAATTTTCATAATTATCGCTTGAAAGTGCATTACTTGCATATTACTTGTGTTTGCCCATATTTTATACCATCTCGACAAAGGTTAGAAACCCATATCTTTCAAAAACTATTTATTGTATATTCACAAGAAACATTCTTCTCCATTTGTAATCTTGATGAATGTCAGAATTTTTATTTAATAGAAGTCCACAACTTGACGAGTCAAACTGAACCAAAATTATTTTATTGATTCGATTTGAACTATTTGTTCCATGATTGGTTCAGTTTTGATTTTACTTTCAACTTAAAAAATTAATTTAAATTAATTTATTTTGAAATTGATCCCAAATTTATTCGTATCGAATAATGCACACCCCTAGCTAGCTAGATCATCATCGCCTACTACCTCCCTCTATATGACCCCTGACTTCTCCGCCCCCTCTGACTGGTCTTCCTATGACCCAGACATCTTGGTCCTCTAGCTCCACTCCAACCTCCTCGCTGATGGCCTCAACCCCACTCACCATGATGTTGTAGCTGCTCACCTACCACGAGGTCCATTACATCCCCATCCTCAAGTTGGGCCTCTATGCTCTCTTTTATCATGGCTTCGCCCCTCTCCCACTAGCTCCTCCCCCCCCCTCCGCCTCCTCCCTTGGTAGCCTCCGCTTTGATCTATCCCTTTAGTGCTACTATCTCTCAAGTCTCAACTAACAAGCTCTTTATCAATTGCCTAATCGAGGTCCTCAACCTCGACAATGACTTTGTTTAGCTCTATAACGACCACCTTCTTGCCTTCTCCACCCTCCTTTGCAAGCTCTTTCTTAGGATAAAGCTTAGATTTTTCCTCCATTCCCCCTTCCCTTTCTTCAAGATCTTCTGCACCATTAATTCCTGTCTGCGACGACCTCTTCCGCACCCTCAACACCGACCTCATCATTGGAAAGAAGGGACCTATGGAATTGAAATTGATTTCTTCCATCGGCTTCGATCAATTTCTTTTTTGCTTTATTAATGTCTATCAATATTTTGATTATCAGTTGTCTTGTCCAAAAATGATATAGTGGACCTAATTCAACTAATATTCTTTTGTGGTGAGGAGGACCGGGAGGAAAAAATTATTGGTGAAATCAAATCTACCATATTATTTTTAGATCAGTTCAACCAAGAGACGACACATCGCAGGTTTGATGGAAGGAAAGTAAAAAAAATCAACAGTTCCCATGGAATCCATCATGATTTTTTATTGAAGGCACAAAAGCCAAGAATGAGGTGAATGTGGAGGTCACTGAGGTGGTTGACAAGACCTAGGTCAAGATATTGAGGGTCCAACCGATGTTGGTAGAGATGGTGGGGATGATGTCGGTGCTTGTGGTGGCAATGATCGGTGCTCGGTGTGCTAGAGGAGCAATGGTTGGCTCTACATGCTAGAGAAGCCATCAGACTTGTGGCAGAGCTTGCACGTCAACTAAAAGATCTAGACAGTGCAGGTTGCTAGAATCTAGATTCTCCAGCTACGGCCCTCTACCTTGGTGTGCCGGTCCTTGGTCTGCTTGATTAATCATTGTAATATTTGGTAGGCACCTATCATCTCAATCGGCTTCAGTTAGAGATTTCAATTGGTGGACCGGTATGATGGTTGGGGGTGGCAATGTTGTCACACCACCACCACCTCCTTCATGGTTGTTACTGTTCTGAGGTCATTTCTCCGGCAATCATTGTCATTCTCCTATTTCTAAGAATTGGTGGTTAGAGGTGGCACTGTCATGTATCCCGCTGCCATCACGTCCACCTCCTCCTCCATCGTCCGCTATTCTTAGGTCGGTTCTTTGATAGTCATTGTCCTCCTATTTTTAAACGTGCATCTCAGCTTCTGTCCTCCCTACTTTGAAAAAGCTTAGATCTTTTGTGATTGATTCTGTTTCCTTGATTTTCTTGATGATTTCTTTTTTCCTTCGTTAAGCTTGTGAGATGTCATCTTTTGGTTGAAATGATTGGAAGAATAAGGTGGTGGATCTGATTCAATCAATAATTTTTCACCTAGAGGATGAGTGTATAGTGGAGGTGAAAGTAGGCAACAAGAGGCCAGCAGCAATGACCTTAGTATCGAGGGAGTAGATGAACTCTGAAGGGCTGCAAAAGAGAAAGAGGATGGAAGAGAGCCTTGCAGGTGGAGTGGGTGTGCTCGTGGGACTGCCTTCATGCCCTTTTTGATCGCCTCCATATTGCATGCACCATGTGCAATTGGATTGCGTCAAATCCTATGGTGGATAACACGCCACGCTATCCCTTGTATTTCACCAATTCCCGATTGCGCTCTATCCACTGCGTATATGCTTGGGGATTTGACTCTAGTTCACTTGGATCAGGTGCAAGCAATAATGTCTCCTTTCTATCTCCTTCCTCTAGCTACAAAAAAAGGGAAAAAAAGAGATATCTTTTTGGTCTGTTTAATGATCAGGGAAAGACAAAAATGGAATGGAGGCGACAACTTAGAAAAGAGAAATTTGGGATGAGGTGGTGGGTTATTGTTAACCTAGTGTATGGTTGAATTGGTACATCAGGTAGGGCTATTTATTCGATTTTAATTGATCCAAACTAATCCGATCCAAAAATTAAATAACAAAAAAATGAAAATAAAAAACCAACCTGAATAAGAAAGGAACTGAACCAAAATCGAATCGAGAATTTTGATTTGATTTGGTTCGATTATTTGGTTTTTTTTGTAACTATTTTTTATTTTTAGTTATCTATTTTTGATATAATATATTAAAATAATTATTATCGATTCATTGTTAGTTTATTATATTATATTTAATTAAATTCAGGATCCATTAAATTTATGATTGATAATTTTTTATATTAAAAATTAATAATTGATAAGTAATGATATATTGATAATTAATAAATTATAAGTCAATAATAAATAAAATATAACATATAAAAGACTACATCATTTATAATAATAGACTAAATCTAAATATCCAATCATCTATCCATGCAACCAACAAGTTCTTAACATAATAAACAATATAATATAAATTATAACTTCGATTTTTAGTTTGATTTTTGGATTTTTTAATTTTTAACCAAACCAAACCAAAAACCAAAATTCTTAAAAATGAAAATAAAAAATCAAACCGAACTATATTCGATTCAGTTTTGGTTTGATTTTTCGATTCGATTCAAGCCAATTTTTGGTCTAAAATTGAATTATGAACAACCCTAACATCAGGTATACCGTATAAAGAATTTTTTTATCCATCATCTTTCGTCAAGAAAAAGCACACCACTCAATTACATTGGGCATATAGCATAATTAATAATGAGGCAGGTATTTAATACCACTCATATTTTTTTCTCAAATTTTTTATGATAAAAATATCATTTTTCTCTATAGAATAAAGAAAGAAGTATATTATTACTTCCTGATACCTTATATAACTTTCTGTGAGTATATATATAATATCATGAATAATATATATGACTTCCTATGTCTTTATATGATATCCTATTAATTATTATGACTTCTGGATGTCTTATATGACTTCTTATAAATATATATAATATCTTGAATAATATATATATATAACTTCTTATGAATATATATAATATTATGAACAATATATATGATTTTTTGTGAATATAAATGACATGCTGAATAATATATATGATTTTTTAATATCTTATATGACTTTTTGTGAATATGTATGATATTTTGAATAATATATAATATTTTCTAATGCCTCATATGATTTCTGTGAATATATCTGACATTCTAAACAATATATATAGCTTTCTATGAATATATATAACATTCTGTTGGTTATCATAACCAATAGAAAGTCATATAAAGTATCAGTAAGTCAAAATAATTATAAAAAATTATATATATTATTTAAAAACCTACGTGTATTATTCAAGATGTCATATATATATATATATATATATATATATATATTCAAAAAAAATTATATATATTGTTCATGATGTTATATAAAGTCATATAAGATACTAAAAAGCCATAATAATCAATATAATATCATATAAAAATACAAGATATCATATATATAGTCATAAAAAATTATATAAGATATCATGAAGCAATAATACTATTCTTTTTTTTGTTCTATGGAGAGAAAAGAGATTTTATTTATAAAAAATATGAAAAAAAAAAGATAAGTGGTATTAAATGCTTGTTCGATTATTAATTGTACTACATGGTTCAATATCGTTGGATGGTATATTTTTTTCGCACCCGAGGGTGGTGGGCAAAGAATTACTTGTATCATATAATTTCTCATGGGTCTATGACTCTAGGCCACGGGATCAGTCCGGTTCGCTGGTGGCCTGTGATTGTTGGGCCAATCTGTCGGCGTTGACAAGCGCCAAGAACCCTGGGAGAAACAAAAATGTTTTATATAAAATATCCACTTAATTTCTATTTTTGTATTCAACATCGTCCGCACCAGGGCACAGGTGTGTTTCACCATGTTCAGAGCAATCATTAGTAGGAAGCCATGTCGAGCTTCCTGTTGGACACGAACCAGTTTGGTGATTAATTCCGGCCGCACGGGCTTATACCAGTTCACGGAGGCTGAATTTTTTTTCAGATTTTGAATAAAATGAATGAAAAAAAAAAGTATATCCATATTCACTTTCTTTGAGAGCTAAGGACAACTATTTTTGTTTCCGCAAGAGCGTCTTCATCCTGCCAAGGTTTGCACAAGCTGGTAAATACGCATTTCTATGATACCGTGCCGTGGCGCTTGGATTTTAGATTTTATATTTTGGTGGATGAAGAAAATAAAGTAAGTTGGTGGATTTGAATCGATGATTGAGGTAGCAGTTTTAATACTCATCACGTATCCAACCAAATCCGATGGATATCATGTAGGATCCGTTTAAACTTGGAGGTAGATATGAATTTCAAATATAATATTCAAAATAAATTCAAACCAAATACTAATAATATAATATAATATAATTTAAATTTATGACCTCCATAATTTATCGGATAGATGATGGTGGCCCATTCCCCCGATCATCTCTTCCTCTATTTAGAAAATTATTATTGTTGGAACTTAGAAAGCATATATATATATATATATATTGTAAAAATCACAATAAGGGATTATCTTTATCTATGTTTCTACATCCTCAATTAATTTGACTTATGAATGAATTATTTTTATTAGTATAAATAATAATTATTGATGTTAGGATTCTTTTTCGTTAAATCAAAAATAGGATTACAATAGAATAAACTATAAGCTTCCCCAATTTATTGAATAACTTGTCTATCTAACCTAATGTGCTCCGACCCTTTCCATCTATTTTATCCCATCTAAATCGATCCAAAATAGATATAAGGTGAAAATGAGTGTGAGGTTTTTAATTATGAAATAGGTATGGATATTTTTTGATTTGATCAGTATTCAATCTATCGTCATTCTTAAGCATGGTCTGATAATTAATATTTATTTAGGGCGCCGTCATAAGCTCTCGCACCCATTGATCTTTTAAGAATCAGCATTAGAGCTATGAAAATGGCCATAAAACTACCAACTCACAAGAGGGCCAAACAAAGCCACCATCCATGTATCTCTCCCATTGGGAATGGATTCTCGGCGGTACGTAAGGTATGGTGCATGCTTCGAAGACGTCCATCCAAAAATGAGCGGCCGGGCACATTAAAATATTAAGAAAAGAGAAATAGGTAAACCCCATAGGATATTTGAATAGTTTAGATAAGGATCATATAATCATTCATTTTTTGATGAACGTTCCAAAACATGCACCATACCTTATGATACTTTTTAAGTGGATTTCATTTCCTCTCCCATCATACGAGGCCTCTCGCCTCACTTCCTTTCAGATGCACCGAGGCACGCTGGCTGAAACTGGCAACATTATCAAGTGTCTCCCGCAAATACAGCTATGCACACTTATATCAGTATTTGGTCAATATGCACTATATTATGTTGATAAAATAGCATAAAATCCAAAGTTACAAGATGAAATAATATTATAATTTGATTGTTGTTACCGATTTTTTATAATTATAATAGTTAATGACAACTGCCGTAATTATACATAGAGAGAGAGGTAATATTCTTCCTAAAACCCATACAGAATCTTTAAACATAATAATTACTTTTTTCTTATTAAATTGATCACAAAAGATCATCTCTAACAAGAAGCTTTTCAATTTCTACATGTTGACTTGCTAATTGATCCTAATAGCTTTAATTAATAAATTTATGGTTCATTATTTATAAATTTTTCCTATCTGATGTAGGGTTATTACCACTCTCTCGGTAGTTCTCTTTCAGGTATAAGGCTCGAAAAGGGATGGAAACTAAAGAGGGGCGACAGATTCAAAAAGAATTGAAGGGAAGAAAGATCCTGGGTTCTGACAGCATGTTAAATTTTTACCGGAAAGCTTAAGCTTCTGGTTCAAATTTAACACTAGACACCACATCCCCAACTCGTGATCTGCTGTACAACCAATGAGATGTTCCTTCAAATTTTTAATGGAAATGCAATAATTTAAAATCTTAAAATGCCTCGATGGAATTTGAGTCCAATCTTTATGTCTATTCACCAATCATAAACTTTTCGCCTGGACTCATGCAAATATACAAAACCCACGGACATGATGGGGAAGTATGCTATGCGTGTCTACCATGTGATTCTAAACGGCCGCTTCTGGCCCTGTATATCCACAGCAAAAAGAAAAGAAAAAGAGAAAAAACAATAAAAAAACAAAATATTAACGTATCGCAGCCCAAAGGGAAGATATGTACTGAAACCAAAAAAAAGAAAAAAAAGAAAAAGGAAAAAAAGCAAGAAAGAACCAAACGATGATCCACAAGGTCATGTTTGACTAATGGAAGCAATCCACTACCATAGGAGTCTTCTCTACAAACTCGAAACTAAGCCCTACTTTCCTGCACTCCACGTCGTCCAGCTCCTCGGATGGCGGCAGGTTCAGATCCAGCCACAATGCCCTCTTCCCATCAGGCTTCTTCTCCACGAACCCGTGCCCAAAACTCTCGGTCGCGCCCCGGTGGCGCCTCATGTGGCCCCCTAGAGCCTGGCCAATGGGGAACTCCAGCCCACAGATGGAGCACTCGTGCACCCTGGGCTTCAGGGCCTGGCCGTGGCCTTCGCACATCAGCCTCGGCTTCTTGTGGCTCGCCCGGTGGCCGCCCAGCGCTTGGAACGACGGGAACTGGCGGTTGCACGTCTTGCACTCGAACACCCGGCCCGGCGAGGGCCGGGCCTCTTCGACTCCCCGAGAGAGAAATATGAGAACTTTAGCCATGTTGATGCACTCTACCTGGTCGCCTTCTTCTCTTAATCTCTTCATCTCTCAATTAATAACCAAACAACCAATGCCAAATTACTCCTTTTGGAAAGAATGGAAGATGTGAGGCACGGCGATGTCTAACATTTATAGGCTTCTTCAGAGTTCTAACCTCTCACGGCTCAAAGGAACCGCGCTCTTAATCTTTTTCATGTTGTGACTTTTGTTGGTAGCAGAGGAGTCCTCAAGTTGCCTTGCTGAAACGAGACACTTGGATTTTTTTGGCTGACACGTAAGGGTGAGATAGTGGTGACGACAGCATGCACGAACGAGTCGCTGGTTGTGGGGAACGGTATGCTGTTTTGAAAGTTTCGAGCCCTTTCCTTCTAGAATCAGGAGTCATTGTTTCCCGTTTGATCTTGTGAGAATTTTAAAAGAGGAGGAGAACGAGTCAGCGGAAGTGTGTGCCCTCGAGGATGTGTTACATCGCTACGGGTAGAAGGGAGGGAGGAGCAAAATGGGAACACGATCTGTCTTACATTCCTACTCGCGCTTCTCGTTTCACACTCAAAGTGGGTACTGCTTTAGACTGGTGAAAGCGGATGCACCATCACGAAGGAGAGAATAGTATCATATGCGAAATTTCCTCCGGATTTATGAAAAAACCTAGGGTGGAATTGAAGAATCTTTTGATGGGATTAGTCATTGAGACCGTTGAAGATAAATTCTGCTTTCGTTGAAGTCCGATCTTATGCTTAGCCAAATGCAACCGATAATTACGGAAGAGCTTCAATTGAAATTTTTTTCTCCAACAGACGAACCTCAACCGATCTTCTCTAGCAGTCAAACTCATTCAGTAGCTGAACTCCTCCGACGGTCGAACCGAATCGAACTCCTCCAACAGTCGAATCCCAGCCGAATTCCTTTTGGACTTCAGCCGAACTCTTTCCGAATTTCTTCTTCAATCGAATTTCTACAGGAGCCGAACTCCTTCCGAATCTCTTCTTCAATCGGATTCTTATAGGAGCCGAACTCCTCCTGGACCTTCAGTCGGACTCCTACCGGAGCCAAACTCCTCTCAGATCTCTCATTCAGTTGGATTTCTATAGGAGCCGAACTCCTTCCGGATTTTTCCATCAATCAAATTTCTGTAGGAGCCGAACTCCTTCCGGACCTCTCCTTCAGTCGGATTCCTACATGAGCCAAACTCCTTCCAGATTTCTCCTTCAGTCGGATTCCTCCAGGAGTTGAACTCCTTCCAGATTTCTCCTTCAGTCCAGTTCCTCCAGGAGCCGATCTCCTTTTAGATTTCTCTTTCAGTCGAATTTCTATAAGAGCCAAACTTCTTCCGAATTTTTTCTTTAGTCCAATTCCTCTAGGAGCCAAACTCCTTCAAGATTTTTTCTTCAATCAGATGCCTCCGGAAGTCGAACTCCTTCCGAACTTCTTCTTTAATTGGATTTCTTTAGGAGTCGAACTTCTTTTGGACATCTTCTTTAGTCAAGTTCCTCCAATAGCTAAACTCCTTCCGGACCTCTCCTTCAATCGGATTCCTTCAGGAGCCGAACTTCTTCCGGACCTCTCCTTCAATCGAATTCGTATAGAAGCTAAACTCCTCCCAGACTTCTCCTTTAGTTGGATTCTTTCATGAGCCGAACTTCTTCCAGATATCTTCTTCAGTCGGATGCCTTCAGAAGCCAAACTCCTTTCGGACTTCTCCTTCAGTCGAATTCCTCCAGGAGCCGAACTTCTTCTGGACCTCTCCTTCAGTCGGATTCCTACAGAATCGAACTTCTTTCAAATTTTCTTCTTCAGTTCCTCCTAAATGTCCTCAGTCGGAACTCCTATAGGAGTCGAACTCCTTTCCTTGAATTTCTTCTTCAGTCAGATGCCTCCAGAAGTCGAACTCTTTTTGGATTTCTCCTTCAATCAGATGCCTCCAGGAGCCAAACTCTATTCGAACTTCTTCTTTAGTCGAATTTCTATAGGAGTCGAACTTCTTTTAAATTTTTTTTTAGTCAGATGCCTCTAGGAGCCAAACTCCTTCCGAACTTCTCCTTCAGTCGAATTCCTATAGGAGTCGAACTTCTTTCAGATTTTTTCTTCAGTCAGATACCTCCAGGAGCCGAACTCATTTCGAACTTCTCCTTCAGTCAAATTCCTTTAAGAGCCGAACTCCTTCCAGATTTTTTCTTCAGTCAAGTTTTCTTTAGGAGTCCACTTCTCTAAAATTGATATATGTCAATGCTCTTCACCAACCAACGCCTGCTTCCTCAAAACTTCAACTATTAAATCTCAACGAATAGCCACATCATGGCAACGGACATCTCTCTCCGTAATAACTCTATGTGGCTCCGAGCGGTCCACTGTCGGACGGTTATAACCGTCACTATCAGTCTGCTATAGGCTTCGTCTATAAAAAGAGATCCTCCAGATATGTTTTCTCTAAACTCTCTTCTTTTTTTCAAAATTCTGCTGAATTCTTGCTCGAGCACTCCATTTCTGTGGGTCAGAAGAGCTGACTTGATCGTTGGAGGATCCTACCGAAGCCACCACCGTCGACTTCAGATGAAACTTTATTTTGTAGGTCACCAACGGTGACCTCATCTTACTCGACTTCAGCTCAATCCGACGTCAATCAGATTCTACACCAATAAAATTGGAGCTAGAAGGAGGGCTCTCTATTTCGAAAGTACCCTTGTTCTTAAAGAGGTGCTCAGTCGATCCTTTGGATCTTCTTCTCTAAGGTCCATCTTCATTCTCTCCCTCAATCCCAAGAAATGCCTCCAAAGAAGGCGACTATCGAAGATTTACCGCTTCTACCGTCAGACCGATCCGTTTTGGCTCCAGCACCGATGCTTCAACCTTCTCCTCAATCGATGGCCATGGTAGATCTGGAGTAGTTTAGCCTGCTAATGCAGCAGATTCAAGACCTCATCGAGATGATGTAGGTTATGCGGCAGCCTCTGGCGATGATTTCGTCAGAAAACCCACCATCAGGATGTCAGAAATTATTTCTAAGAAGAGCAATTATGCTAGCATACCCATCACCCTTGAGAAGAAGAAATAGAGAGCATAGGATCCTTGTTCGGATCGTAATTCTTCTCCGAAAGAAACCTTCCCCATCTACAGTCAGAAGCCTTTCATGGTCTGTGATCGAGATGACATCCTCGATCAGAAATTATGGAGGATGGATTGACGGATTAAGAAGCTTGGCCACGTCATCCTGACTCACCATGACGACGTCCGCATCAATCCTCCTTTCTGCCTCCAAATTATGCAAGAACCTGCTCTGTCAAACTTCGAGCTTCCTCCGATTTGAAAGCTACGATGGAATCTCTAATCCGATCGATCATCTGAAGGCCTTCTAGACTATGATGCTACTTCATGGTGCACCAGACACCATCTTATGTCGAGCTTTTTCGTCTAACTTGAAGAGAGAAGCAAAAAATTGATACTCGACGTTGAAGTCGGATACGATCTTTTTTTTATCTGATAAGCCATCAGTTTGTGGCTTACTTAATCAGCAGCCGATGTCTGCATCGAGGTTCAAATTCTCTGATCAATATCAGGAAGGATCGAATGAAGTTCTTCAGCATCATTGGTAGAAGGCCAAATGAAGTTCGGCCATACTTCCGGACTCCCTCCGAGCGCGAGTGAGCACGAACTCCTTCCCAAGCTCATCATCAAAGAAGTCCTGATGGAAGGGCACGAAGAAGTCCCCCCCAGAAGATTTCACAACTATGCCCCCCTCAATGCTCTATAGACGTCGGTCTAAAGCAAGAGAAGATCAGCCAAGGATGATACCGCAGCTAGAACTATCAATGAGGAAGGAATAACAAGAAGATCGACCGTCTCTCGGCATCATCAATACTATCTCTGGAGAGCTTAGTACTTCGACGAGCCACCATCTCTCAGCCTTAGAGCCAGAGGAAGCTTGCCCCCAATTGAAAAGGTTCGTATGAAGTAAAGAAGGTCGTCTGGTCTGAAACTTATCGTCTGAAGAAGCTCGAAGGAACAATGCTCCTACGACCTTGAAACTCAGAGAATCTGAGAATGTACTATCGATAATTTTTCTTCAATAAAACTCCTACATTTCAATATTATTGTTTCTCGGTGCAAAAACTATGTGACGACAGAAAAGAAGCAATCGATAGTGGCCATGTTAAGAATAGGAGGAGAACCTCATTGTAACATGAGCAAGTCAAAGGTCTCATTCATTTTAGACGAGATGAGAGAAGAGGCTCTGATAACGGTCCTTATGTGCCCCTATAGTCTATTAGAAATAGAAAGAGAACCTCATCCTAATGTGAGCAAAGTCGAAGGCCTCGTTTATTTTAGACGAGATGAGGGAAGAGGCCCTGACAATGGCTCTTATGTGCCCCTACAGTCCGCTAGGAATAAGAGGAGAACCTCATCCTAACATGAGCAAAATCGAAGGTAGAGGAGGGATCCTTCAACCTCGGCTGAAGATAAGATCTCTTTCAAACTTCAACATCAACAGGAGATAAGATTTTCTTCAACCTCGGCTGGAGATAAAATTTTTTCTGAGCTTCAATGTCTACGTCAATAGGAGATAAGATCTCCTTTAACCTTAGCTGAAAGAGATCGAAGATCTCCTCCGAGAGCTTCAACTCGTTTGCATCAATAGGAGATAAGATCTCCTTCAACCTCTGCTGGAGATAAGATCTCTCTCCGAATAATTCAATGTCTTATGTCAATAGGAGATAAGAGATCTCCTTCAACCTCGACTGGAGATAAAATTTTCTTCGAACTTCAACATCTACGTCAATAGAAGATAAGATCTCCCTCAACCTCGATTGGAGATAAGATTTTTTCCAAGCTTCAACGTCTAAGTCAACAGAGATAAGATCTCCTTCAACCTCGACTGAAGATAAGATCTCCCCGAGCTTCTACGTCAATTCAACCTCTCGCTTCAATATTCTACATCAACAGAAGAAAAGATCTCCTTCAATCTCGACTGAAGATAAGATCTTCTCCGAGCTTCAATGTCAACCTCAATAAGAGATAAGATCTCCTTCAACCTCGGCTGGAGATAAGATCTCTCCTGAGCTTCAATCCCTACGTCAACAGGAGATAAAATCTTCTTCAACCTCAGCTGAAGATAAGATCTCCTCCGAGCTTCAACATCTACGTCAATAAGAGATAAGATCTCCTTCAACCTCGGTTGGAGATAAGATCTCTTCGAGCTTTTATATTAATAGGAGATAAGATCTCCTTCAACCTCGACTGAAGATAAGATCTCCACCGAGCTTCAACGTCTACGTCAACAGGAGATAAGATCTTCTTCAACCTCGGTTGGAGATAAGATCTTCTCCGAGCTTCAACCCTTCAGCAGAGATAAGATCTCCTTCAACCTCGACTGGAGATAAGATCTTCTCCGAGCTTCAACGTCTACGTCAACAAGAAATAAGATCTTCTTCAACCTCGGCTGAAGATAAGATCTCCTCCAAGCTTCTACGTCAACAGAAGATAAGATCTTCTTCAACCTCAGCTAGAGATAAGATCTTCCCCGAGCTTCTATGTCAATAGAAGATAAGATCTCCTTCAACCTCGATTAGAGATAAGATCTCCCCCGAGCTTCAACATCTACATCAATAGGAGATAAGATCTCCTTCAACTTCGGTTGGAGATAAGATCTCCCCCAAGCTCCAACCTTTCAACATGAGATAAGATCTCCTTCAACCTCGACTAAAGATAAGATCTCCCCCAAGCTTCAACTTCAATGTCAACCTCGACTGGAGATAAGATCTCCTTCGAGCTCCAACATTTCAATAGGAGATAAGATTTTCTTTAAACTTGGCTGGAGATAAGATCTCCCCTGAGCTTCAACGTCAACAGAAGATAAGATCTCCTTCAACCTCGACTGAAGATAAGATCTTTTCTGAGCTTCAACTTCAATGTCAATCTCGATTGGAGATAAGATCTCCTCCGAGCTTCAACTTCAACGTCAATAGGAGATAAGATCTTCTTCAACTTCAGCTGAAAATAAGATCTCTCCCGAGCTTCAACTTTAACTTCAACCTCAGTTGGAGATAAGATCTCTCCCGAGCTTCAACTTCAATGTCAACCTCGGCTGAAGATAAGATCTCCCTCGAGTTTCAATGTCTACGTCAATAGGAGATAAGATCTCCTTCAACCTTGACTGGAGATAAGATCTTTTGCGAGTTTCAACTTCAACGTCAACAGAAGATAAAATTTCTTTCAATCTCGATTGGAGATAAGATCTCCCCCAAGCTTTAACTTCAACCTCGACTGAAGATAAGATCTCTCCCGAGCTTCAACTTCAACATCAACCTTGGTTGAAAATAAGATCTCTCTTCAAGCTTCAACCTCAACGATGTAGAGCCCAAAAAAGAACTTTGGCAATTATCTTTTTTGTACTCCCTTCTTTCGAATTTCGAACTCAGGAGTGGGAGAACTATTATTGGAGATAAATTTCACTTCCATCGAAGTCCAGTCTGATGCTTAGTCTAATACAATCGGTAATCACGGAAGAGCTTCAATCGAGAATTTTTTCTCCAGCAGTTGAACCCCAACCGATCTTCTCCAATGGTCGAACTCCTCTGACGGCCGAACCCCATCGAATACCTCCAATGGCTGAACCCCAGCCAAACTCCTTTCGGACTTCAACCGAACTCTTTTTGGATTTCTTCTTCAGTCAGATTTCTATAGAAGTCGAACTCCTTCCGAACCTCTTTTTCAATCGAATTCCTACAGGAGCCGAACTCCTTCCGAACCTCTCTTTCAGTCAGATTTCTACAGGAGCCAAACTCCTTCCGCATCTTTTCTTCAGTCGGATTCCTATAGGAGCCGAGCTTCTTTCAAATTTCTCCTTCAGTCAGATTCCTCCAGGAGTCAAACTTCTTTCGGATTTTTTCTTCAATCTAGTTTCTCCAACAGCCAAACTCCTCCCAAAATTTTTTTTCAATTGGATTCCTACAAGAGCCGAACTCCTTTTGAATTTCTTCTTCAGTCTAGTTCCTCTAGGAGCCGAACTCCTTCCGAATTTTTTCTTCAGTCAGATACCTCAAGGAGCCAAACTTCTTTCGGACTTCTCCTATAATCGAATTCCTCCAGGAGCTAAACTTCCTCCGGACATCTTCTTTAGTCAAGTTCCTCCAAGAGCCAAACTTCTTTCGGACTTCTCCTTCAGTTAGATTCCTTCAGGAGCTGAACTCCTTTCGGACCTCTACTTCAATCGGATGCCTCTAGGAGCCAAACTTTTTTCGAATTTTTTCTTCAACCGAATTCCTTCAGAAGCCGAACTTCTTTCAGACCTCTTCTTTAGTCGAATTTCTATAAAAGTCGAACTTCTTTCGGACCTCTCCTTCAGTCGGATTTCTATAGGAGCCGAACTCCTTCCAGATTTCTTCTTCAATTGGATTCCTCCAGGAGCCGAACTCTTTTCGGATCTCTTCTTCAATCGGATGCCTCCAAAAGTCAAACTCCTTTCGGACTTCTTCTTTAATCGAATTCCTCTAGGAGCCGAACTCCTTTCAGACCTCTTTTTTAGTCGGATTGCTATAGGAGCCAAACTTCTTTCGAATTTTTTCTTCAGTCAGATGCCTTTAGGAGTCGAACTCCTTCCGAACTTCTCCTTCAGTCGAATTCCTATAGGAGCCAAACTTCTTCCAAATTTTTTTTTAATCAGATACCTTCAAGAGTCGAACTTCTTCTAAATTTTTTCTTCAGTCGAATTCTTACAGGAGCCGAACTCCTTCCAATTTTTTTTTTCAGTCAGATGCCTCTAGGAGTCAAACTTCTTTCGAATTTTTTCTTCAGTTAGATGCCTTCAAGAGCCAAACTCCTCTCGAACTCTTCTTTAGTCAAATTTTTATAGGAGCCGAACTTCTTCCAGATTTTTTCTTCAGTCAGATGCCTCTAGGAGCCAAACTTTTTCTAAATTTTTTCTTCAATCAAGTTTTCTTTAGAAGTTCGAACTCTTTTGAAATTGATGTATGTCAATGCTCTTCACCAACCAATGTCTTCTTGCTCCAAATTTTGACTATTAAATCTCAATGAACGACCACATCATGACAGCGAACACCTCTCTCTGTAATAAACTTCACGTAGCCCCAAGCGACCCACTATCGGATGGTTACAACCGTCACTACCAGTTTGCTACAGGCTCCGTCTATAGAAAGAAACCTTTTAGATATGTTTTCTTTAAGCTCTCTTCTTCTTTCCAAAATTTTATTGAATTTTTATCTGAGCACTCCATTTCTATTGGTCAGAAGAGCTGATTTGATCATCAGAGGATCCTACTGGAGCCACCACCACCGACTTCGGATAAAACTTTATTTTGTAGATCCATAGCGGCGACCTCATCTTCCTCGATTCTAGCTTAATCTAAAAAAGTTGTCAATAATATTATCCACATGCATTAATCAAGTGAGTTGGGTCTGTTTGGTTTGCCTAAATTATGATTTGAGTGAATCCTGAATTTTGATGGTGGGAGAGGATCTACAAAGGTTTGAATAGTGTCGATATACCTATACGATGGATCCCTTTTGGAATTGGAACCTATATTTGGGCAAATAAATCCATGTTATAAATTATAATTATAGTTGATAATGTCGTAGATATCTATTTGTGATCTCACCTCGATGATAATAACTGAAGTGGAACCATGTTCGATCCCATACATTTCGGATATAAATGAATTGAAAGGATGATCATGTTAATTCAAAAATATCGATGGTGGTTACATCCTTTTAGTCATGAATGCTGGTTAAATTAGGAGATATTGTTAGAAAATATTCTGATTAAGTGATCGATTTATCATGGACTCTAGAATTTGAATTCTAATAATGATCAATTTGAATTCAGATAGAATTCAAGTCTCATCCGATTACTTGATGGGAGTACCGATAAAAATCTATAAATAGAAGTCCTATCCTTGCCCATGAGAGAGATGTAGAAACTCCATCATAATTGCTACGCCATAAAAAATGAAAAAAACGGAGAGAAATCAATTTTCAGGTAGAGAAGATGTCATTCCCTTCCGCAATAAATTTTTCTGCATCAGGTATAAAGATCATGAAACGCTCCTTACGATTCTAAATTTATTGATATTCTTGATCTAAAATATGCATCTAGAATATCAAAATAAAATTTACATATAGTATCAGAGTAGATTTTTCATGATCTTTCTTAAATAAAAAAATTATTTATTTATTTTTAAAATTTTAAATTAAGATTTTATGATGAAATAAATAAATAAATAAAATTTTATGATGAATCTATCGTCGAATCCCAACCCACATCAGGAAGATGATCGAATTTCGATTGTCTTCCATTAGGATGGCCGAATCCTGCGTGCCGACAAGCCATGAGGATCGACTCACGGTGGAGTCTTTTCCTACAACAAAAAAAAAAAGAGAGGGAGAGGATGGGTTTTGGGGCCGACCACACTGGCTGACCCACATTCCCCATGAATCGGGCAGCAGTTATGGCTGCTGCCATCCCAGTCATAGGCTGAAGATATGGCCACATCTCCCTTCCGAAAGTGGCGGCGGTCGTTCGGCCGCTTAGGATCTTATGATGTGGAGGAAGATGGTGGAGCCGGCATCGACAAAGGAGGACCGGCCCAAAGGATGACCGACGAGAGTCGAGAGGATGGCAGCGGCACATGACCATGATCAATTCCCTCGATCATAGTGATCCGCGTAGGTGGTGGAGAAGGTGAACACCGTGCTGGGCGGTCGATTAGCAAGGGCAACGGCCGTGGAGGGCGCCATGGTTGGCAGTGGCTGACGGTCGGAAAGAAGCTTGGGTGGCTGGCGGTCACCTTTGGGCGTGAAAATCCCCTTCTCATAATAGAGAAGGAGATGAAGCCCTAAAGTGTTATTGGATTTTGGGTCTAAACTGAAACCCGTTATCAATTTCCACCCATTTAATGAGAGGTGGGTTTCGGGTTCGGGTTTGATCCGCATCCATTAAGCAAAAGAAATCCATTAATATTTTTAAATCAAGGTTTTGCAGTTAAGCTCTCAATAAAGATTAAATTATAAAAGGATCCAATTATAGTTATGGACCTTTTTGCAAATAAACCCCTAAAAATTATGAAATTCCATAACAATCCTTGAAATTTTTTTCAGTCCCTAAATGATTATTTTGTGCTTTAATGATCCATTAAGTTTGTTTTAAACTTTTGTTTAATAAAGATCTTGGGGCAATTATTGATGAAATTCTAATTAATGTTTAACATGCATTTGAAATTTTAATTATTAATTATATGCATGTTCTAATACTTATGTATAGTTTGTTAGTCACCAAAGTGGCCAAACTAGAATGTTTAAAAAAAATTATTACGCATAATCTAATCATTTATCCATGATTAAATGCCTATTAACAAAAAATTCAGTAGATAAATTAATGTTCACTATTCATTGAAACTTTAGGATTTATCTAAAGGTGAATCATTATTTCATGAATAGTGAGCATAAGAGAGGCAAATTAATATTCTTTGATCAAATATATTTGTATATCCAAAGATAGCAAGTATGTTTGGTTGGAAAAGTTTAATTATCTATTAAAGAATGACATTAAATTATGATAGTATGTTGTAATATCTACCCAAAGAAGAATTACAATATGCTTTATTGATAATTATCTGAATCCATTATGAAATTATTTTTAATTTAAGTATTTATGTATTATTTGTACAGCTATTTTTTTTTATTTGCATGCTTCATCTGTTACTATATTTAATGGCTTAAACTTCTCTGAATGGAGTGAATAAGTTAATTTTTATTTAGAAATATTGGATATTGACTTGGCACTACTGAAAAATAAGTCTACTACTCTTATGGATTCCAGCAGTGAGGAAGAGAAGTTACACCATAAAGTATGAAAATGTTCTAATAGATTAAGCCTTACGTTCATGCGAATGACCACTGTCAATAATATTAAAAGCACTATTCCATAAATAGAAAATGCAAAAAAATATTTGAAGTTAGTGAAAGAATATTTTCATTCTGTAGATAAATTACTTGCTGGTACATTAATGACAGAACTCATGATTATGAAGTTTGATGGGTTACGGAGTATATAATATCATATTATAAAGATGACTAACATTGTAGTAAGATTAAATATCTTAGGAATGACTGTTGATGACTTCTTAGTATAATTTATTTTGAATTCACTACCTTCTGAGTATGAATTTTTTCACATCAATTATAACACTGTCAGGGATAAGTGGGATGTCAGTGAATTGTCCAGTATGGTTATTCAAGAGAAAACAAGACTAAAGAAATAAGATAGTCATTCCATCAACTTTATAAATCAAGAAGCTAGTAAAGGATATAAAAGAAAAGCCAACAAGTTCAAGAAGAAAAGAAAAATGCCTGCTAAAGATCTTCAGGCTGATAAGAAGGAACTAAAGCTGGATATGTATCATTTTTGTAAGAAAATTGAACACTATTAGAAAGACTGCTTGAAACGTAAGACTTGGTTCGAAAAGAAAGATAAATCTAATATCTTTGTATGTTTTGAATCAAATCTAACTGAAGTTCCTAATAATACTTGGTGGCTTGATTCTGGCGCTACCACTCATATCTCTAATTTGATGTAGGAATTTATTTCGATCCAAATCACAAACCCAACTGAAGGCTTTATGTTGATGGAGAATCGCATGAAGGTTCTGATTGAAGGCATAGGCACTTATCGATTGATGTATCTAGATTTAATTTTAGGTTTGGACATGGTTATTTTAGTTTATATAAAAATACTTTTTTTATTGATTTTGGAGTACTTATTGATGGTTTATATAAATTAAAACTTGACAATCTTTTTGTCGAATTCTTTCTTACTGTGCATCATAATTATGGTATTAAGCATAGTTTATTAAATAAAAATTTTGCTTACTTATGGCATAAACGTTTGGATCATATATCTAAAGAAAGATTAGTAAAAAATGAGATTTTACCAAATCTAGATTTTACTGATCTTGGTATATATATAAATTGTATCAATGGAAAGCAAACTAAACATAATAAGAAAGGCGCCATAAGAAGCAGCCATCTTCTTGAAATTATACATATTGATATATGCGAATCTTTTGATATTCCATCCTTTAGTGGAGATAAATATTTTATCATCTTTATTGATAATTTTTTATGGTATAATTTTATCTATTTACTTCATGAAAAATCTCAAGCAGTGGATGTCCTTGAGGTGTTTATAAATAAGGTTGAAAGATAATTAGATAAAAAGGTAAAAATTGTAAGATCTAATAGAGGTGGTGAATATTATGAAAAATATAATGAAATAGGATGATATTTAGATCCATTTGCAAAGTTACTCAAAAAATATGGTATATATGCATAATACACTATGCCAGGTACATCTCAGCAAAATGGTGTAGCTGAAAGGCAAAATCAGATATTAATGGATATGATCGGAAGTATGATGAGTAATTCCTCATTATCCAAATCATTATGGATGATGCTCTTAAAATTGCTATATATTTATTAAATAGGATTTCTAGTAAGGCAGTCTCAAAAACTTCTTTTGAACTATGGACTGGAAGAAAATCTAGTTTAAGGCACCTTCATGTTTGGGGTTGCACAGTAGAAGCAAAGATTTATAATCCACATGAAAAAAAATTAGATTCTCAAACGATTAGTGATTACTTTATTGATTACCTAGAGAAATCTAAAAGATGCAGGTTTTATTGTCCAAACCATAGTCCGAGAATTATGGAAATCGACAATGCAAGATTTATTAAAAATTATAAAGTCAGTGGAAGTAATGAACGAAACAATGTAGAAATAAAGAAAGTTATAGATATTTCATTATCCATAAATATTTCTTCATCCACACCTATATAAAATATTGTATCAATGATGAATAACATTTGAATGATGAACTACCCCATGAAGAAACTAATTCACAAATATCTACATTCCTGAATCACAAGGAATATCTTTAAGAAGATTTGAGAGGAAAAGAAGATTAGTTATTTCTTATGATTATGTGGTGTACTTATAAGAGTCAGATTTTGATATTGGAATTAATAAAGATCTAATTTTATTTTTACAAGCTATAGAAAGTTCTAAGTCTGATAAATGGATTGATGTTATGAAAGAAGAGTTAAAATTCATGGAAGATAATAAAGTCTGGGATCTTATTGAATTGCTAGAAGATTCTAAACGAGTTGGATGTAAATGGATCTTTAAGACCAAGTGCGACTCGGATGATAATATCAAACAATATAAAGCCAGGCTTGTTGCCAAAGGTTATACTCAGAAAGAAGGTATTGATTATAAAAAAAATATTTTCACCAGTCTCAAAGAAAGACTCATTAAGAATTATTATGGTATTGGTGGCTTATTATAATTTAGAGTTACACTAAATGGATATGAAAATAACCTTTCTTAATGGAGAATTAGAAGAAAAAATTTATATAGATCAATCTGAAGGTTTCTTGATAAAAGAAAAAGATCAAATGGTGTGTAAATTAAAAAAATTAATATATGGACTAAAATTAGCTTCTAGATAATGGTATATTAAGTTTAACGATATCATAACATCTTTTGGTTTTAAAAAAAATACCGTTGATCGGTGTATATACCAAAAGATCAGTGAGAGCAAGTTTATGTTTTTAGTTCAATATATTGATGACATTTTGTTTGCTGCTAATGATTTAAATATATTACGTAAGACGAAAAATTTTCTCTCAAAGAATTTTGAAATGAAAGATATGGAAGAGGCATCCTATGTGATAGAAATTAAAATATTTCATGATAGATCACAAGATATTCTAGGATTATCTCAGAAAGAATATATCGAAAGAATTCTTAAGAGATTTAATATGAATAAATGTTCAGCTGGAATTATCCCAGTATAGAAAGGGAATAAATTCAGTCTCATGCAATGTCCAAAGAATGATGTAGAACGAAAGAAAATAGAATTAATTTCTTATGCTTCTATTATAGGTAGTTTAATATATATGCAGACCTGTATAAGATTAGATATCAGTTTTGCAGTCGGGATGCTAGGCAGGTAGCAAAGTAATCCTGGTAGAGATCATTAAAAAGCTATAAAAAAAGTCATGAGATACGTACAAGGAACGAAAAATTACATGCTCATGTATAGGAGATGCGATCACTTGGATGTGATCGGATACTCGAATTCAGACTTTGCTAGATGCACTGATAGCAGAAAATCCATATATGGTTACCTCTTTATGTTTGCTGAAAAAATAATACCGTAGAAAAGTACCAAAGAGTCTGTCATTGCTTTATAAACTATGAAAGCAGAGTTTATGGCATATTTTGAAGCCACAATCCAAGCATTATAGCTGCGAAACTTTATTTCAGGACTTGAGGTTGTTGACACCATTATCAAGTCGCTGAAAATTTACTATGATAATTCTGCAATAGTATTTTTATCAAAAAATGACAAATATTCGAGATGTGCAAAATACATGAAATTAAAATATTTTGTTGTTTAGGAGGAAGTTCAGAAATAAAGAGTGTCTATAGAGCATATTAGAATGGATCTCATGATTGCAAATCCATTGATAAAAGGCTTGCAACCAAAGATATTTAAAGAACATGTACATAGAATGTGTCTTTGTTATATTAATAAATAATGTATTAATGATGTTTTGACAATCTAAGCTCAATAAAGTATTTCTAAATTACATTAATAAATTTTTGTTTCTTATGATAGTGTATATATAAATTGCATTATGTTTTATTATAACAGAAAAAATCTCTTTGAGATATTATTGTGGACCATAATGAAAAGATATGTATGTATATATATATATCTATCTTATAGATTTAGTATGTTAAATTGCAAGTGTTGTGGTATATGGAAGGAAGTATGCTAAATGAATGGTGCATGACCGTCATAACTCGCAGTTAGTAATTTATCATACTAAGATAATTATGATGAATATTAAAAAAAAAATTATTTTATTATGAATGCTTAAGGTTCATGTATAACGTTATAATTAGGCCAAGTGGAAGAATGTTAGAAAATATCTCGATTAAGTGGCCGATTTATCATGAACTCTAAAATTTGAATTCTAATAATGATCAACTTGAATTCAAATAGAATTCAAGTCTCATCCAGTTACTTAATGGGAGTATTGATAAAAGTTTATAAATAGAGGTTCTATTTTTGCTCATGAGAGAGACGTAGAAACTCCATCATTATTGTTACGTCATAAGAAATGGAAGAAGAAAGAGAAACCAATTTTCAGATAGAGAAGATATCGTTTCTTTTCGTAATAAATTTTTTTCTCATCAGATATGAAGATCATAAAATTTTCTTTACGATCCTGAATTTATTGATGTTCTTGACCTAAAGCATGAATCTAAAATATCAAATTAAAATTTATATATCGTGATAGCATATGATTGGATGCAGTAGCATATCTCAAAGTAACTTTGGGATGTGATTTGATGCTCATAGAAGAAAAGAATATGGCCTTTGGCCTAAAAAGTCTGGTCTCCTTCCATATGATATTATAAATTTATAAGACAGTCTAGACTTAACATCCCCATATGACATTTTTATCAGAAAGGAAAAATATATGCCGTTATAAGAAAACAATGGCCATCATCATTTTGTTCTTGAATTTCCTAAAGCTGATGGTGGTCGGTTCAATCTAAAGTTAGTTGGGGTCCGAAAGCTCGAACAGGATGCTTGGTAGCGCGACTTTTATAACGCACAAGGCAGTTTCTTGGATGATTATTTATTTATTTATTTGTGTCTGCAATATATCATATGTCGCATCGAAAAGTGTTTAGACGTTTTCTTGGAATTAAAAGCATCAGTGAAATTAATTTCCGCAAACAAACAGCCGTTCCACTTCGGCAGTCTTGGAACATGAGGCGTCGACCGCCTAGAATATTCGAAAGGTGCATAATATATCAAATTAAAATATTTTATTATTAAGAAGAAAATTTAAAAATAAAAAATACCTATAAAGTATATTAGAATTATCTGATGATTTTAAATTTATTGATAAAAAATTTACAACTAAAAATATTTAAAAAACATGTACATAGAATAATAGATGTTGATTATATTAATGAATAATATATTAATGATGTTTTGACATTCTGAATTCAATAAAGTATTTTTAATTTATATTAATAATTTTTTTATTTTTTATAATGGTGTACACATAAATTGCATTATGTTTTATTATAACAGAAAAAATCTCTTTGAGACATTATTATGGATCATAATGAAAAGATATATATGTATATATATCTATCTTATAGATTTAGTATGTTAAATTGTAAGTATTGTAGTATATGAAAGGGAGTATGCTAAATAAATGATGTATGACCATCATAACTCGCAGTTTGTAATTTATCATACTAAGATAATTACAATGAATATAAAAAAAAGATTTGTTTCATTATGAATGCTTAGGGTTCATGTATAACGTTATAATCGGATCAAGTGGAAGAATGTTATAAAATATTTCAATTAAAAGGTCAATTTATCATGAACTCTAAAATTTGAATTCTAATAATGATCAACTTGAATTCAAATAGAATTCAAGTTTTATCCGATTATTTGATGGGAGTATCGATAAAAATCTATAAATAGAGGTTCTGAGAGAGATGTAGAAACTCCATCATTATTGCTATGCCATAAGAAATGGGAGAAGAAAGAGAAATTAGATAGAGAAGATGTCGTTTCCTTCCGCAATAAATTTTTTCTCATCAAATATGAAGATCATGAAATTCTCTTTACGATCATAAATTTATTAATATTCTTAATTTAAAGCATGCATCTAAAATATCAAAATAAAATTTATATATCATGATAGCACATGATTGGATGCAGTAACATATCTCAAAGTAACTTTGGGATGTGATTAGATGCCCATAGAAGAAAAGAACACGATATGGCCCTTGGCCTAAAAAGTCTGGTCTCCTTCCGTATGATATTATAAATTTATCAGGCGATCTAGACTTAACATCCCCATATGACATTTTTATCAGAAAGGAAAAACATATGCCGTTATAAGAAAACAATGGCCATCATCATTTTGTTCTTGAATTTCCTAAAGCTGATGGTGGTCGGTTCAATCTAAAGTTAGTTGGGGTCCCAAAGCTCGAACAGGTTGCTTGGCAGCGCGACTTTTGTAACGCAAAAGGCGGTGAAAGGCTATCACATCATGGATGATTTTTTTTTTTTTTTTTTTTTGTTTGTGTCTGCAATATATCATATGTCGCATCGAAAAGTGTTTAGACGTTTTCTTGGCATTAAAAGCATTTCCGCAAACAAACAGCCGTTCCACTTCGGCAGTCTTGGAACATGAGGCGTCGACCGCCTAGTCTTCCAACCTTGCAACACGTTTCCGTGATGAGTGGCTTCGGATGAACAATGACCCAGGAGTGCGACCCTTCTTTTCGTCGACTTTACGGACGAGGGAAAGGAGGGACCCAAACGTCCGAGAAATCTGGCGCTTTAGATAGACACATCAGCGTAGACTTTTTATCCCACTGCATTAAACTTCCCTGACTTATGAAAGCTGCAGGCAACCCAGGCAAGTTCAAATGCAAACCGAAGTACTTAATGCTTGAGGGTACCCGTAAAAGGTCTGGTGCCATTAAATCAGGTTCTAGATTATGACTTTTATTGGTAGCAACATGAGGTTCTAGATTCTGGCTTTTACCAGTAATAACATGTGGAATTGTCTTTGCAACAAACGAACAAATTAAGATTTATTATTATCCTAAAGTTCACGAAAATAAAAATAAAAATTAATAGGCCCGTGTAGTTTAAATGATGATCGAAAACTATCTGAATAAGTTGTTATATTGAATGTCTGAAAGATATTATGTACGCATCGGAAACAAATTAAGTGATGGCAGGAATTTAAAGCGGGATTACGCGACAATCTTGGTGGTGTCGCCCCTTATAAGCGAAAGTTGTGACACTGAAATTTTGGTAATCAGCCCTCGTAATGCCTTTTGGAAGAAAGATATGTTTGCGTGTCAACTAGGACCATGTCACCTATTAGAATTGCAAGGAATCCTCCCTGAACACCACCACATGGCATTTGTAAACTTTGTCGACAATTCTCTCTCCAAATAAAGAAAGGAGAGCAGCACAGTCAGTACGCACCAATTTACGTAAGGAAAATGCTTCAAGATTCAAGAACCCTGCCATGTACACATGAAAATTTCATTAGATCTCAGCTGCGGACGTGGCAACACCATAACCAAATACAACAAATAAATTCAAAACTGCAGAGCAGCACTCGTCATTCAAATATGACCCATTGGTACCTGCATATTAATACACATAATATCCAAATACAAGATACTGCGACCTTGAAATAGAGCAGAATCCACCAGTAAGGCCTGAGACTCTTAATAATATTTTTATATTTATGACCCTATATTTAGGAAGAGCCTAGGCCTAGTGCAGTTATCAAAGAGAATTGGTTATTATCTTTCATAAATAGCCAATGGAGACCACATAATACATAATTCGTATATTACGGACTTGGAACGTCCGTGACTGGTCTAAAAGTATGCACCTTTAAGTATACCTAAATATGGCGTGGTATGAATTACACAAAGAGAAAGTTTCAGTGAGAAATATTTGGGAAGTTGAAATAGGCAACAATACCTGTGCGAGAGACTCAATAATGTGGTAAGATCAGGTACGATGTAAGAACACATTATAACGCAATACTTCAATAGGAATAGTCTGCACTACAGGTCTAATGAGCGACAAGAATTGATGCTAAGTGCAAAATTGGACTTTGCATAGGAACTTTGCAGAGGCTTCACCCACCCACATTTTATATGACGCCTCGATCCACCGATCTTAGGGCGATTTTGGATTACACACTCGATGACCATTCAAATGAAGTTCGATCATTCGAGCTCTCCTATGAATCTCGACAGGGAGCAGGCACGCGACTCTATGGTCGAAGTGAAAATTACTAGCACTCCTAGACTAGTTGACGTAAATCGTCGATCACGCATACTTGTGAGGGATTCATGTTAACAAACTATGTGTCAATCTGAGACAGATCTGCATTTCTAGAATAGTAATTCCCATTCTACTACCTAAGAGACCTCATCATTCATAATTGATTAATGCTATGAAGCATTGCGCTAATCCGTAGGTCTGGACCATGACCACTGCGCGATTGCCTCGGCGTAAGACAGAGTTCTGATCTTATGCACCGTGAAGCTGTCGGAATAGTTCAGGTACACTCATCTACCAGGGACACTTCATCTAAGCCATTTGGCATCAGATACTTCAACCCTGATTAAGCCCTGGTATTATATACCACTGCTAAACATGCGCTATTACACGCACGAGGTACCATTGCATCTCTTTGGAGCTCATTGTGGTTCTGTATATGGAGCCTGCCTTGACGATGTTAATCACTTCTTCAGTAGTTCAATACATTAAATGTAGTGCAAGCTCGATACCGCACACCAATCTACATGTTTAAGATATTACAGTTATCTCTATCTTGATTCATGTAGCGTCGCAGATTGAATGAAAAGGTGCCTTTAAAACATGCTTATCTCTCCGCTAGGAACAGCAAACGAGTGACTGTCACTTGCTACAACGAAACACCGCTTGTCATTGGCTCTATGCGTCCAACACTCAAGTGATACGTCGTGTCGTGACTTGATGCGATTGTGAGCTTGGTTAGCTTATTTGTGGCTTAGATGCAGCTCACTGTGACGAGTCCACTCCTGGATCATGGATTTGGCTTGAGTAAAGAGGATCCATATCTCCATAGTTGCTGCAATGAGGTCGATACAAGGAAAGAAGCCATCAGAGAGCGATCTAAATAGAGAATCTTATGCTTAGCGTACGTAGACTTTATTGAGCCGAATGGCGAGTGGACTGACGTGTTGAGACCGGATATCGGATGTGGCCAAAGACTCATGGAGTTATATCTCGGAGCACTAAGGAACGTGCGGAACTCTGCTATATGTGACTCCGAGAGCTCCTCAAGACCTATATATGTTTTATTTTTTGTTATTTAAGAGTTTCTTTTATTTAAATAATAAATATATATTTGAGTGATATCTATTAAATTTTTTCTTCACATCTCTACTCTCTCTTCTCTGTTTAATTATCTATATCCGAAACTAGTTGAAGAACCGTGCATTGTATATTGTATATACTTAGTATTAATTTATTATCGATCAAAAAATAGTACTGAACTCTTTCACGTAGGTAATTAAATTTTTTATTATTTTTATTTATTTATATATTATATTATTTTTTTATTCTATAGAATTTAAATTTATATAATATATAATAATAAATTATTAATTTAATAAAATTATAATAAAAATTATTAGATAAATTTAATAATTATTTTATTAATTAAATATTTTAATTAAATTTTTATCATGAATTTTAATACTTATCAACATTCTTAATGGCTTGATGCTCGTAGGTCAACTGATGCTTCAATTATTGAACTTTAGTCTTCTCCACTCCGACAGCCTCCGAGAGCTCACCGATGGTCCTCCTCAGAGAGGCGAGCTCCTTCGATTCATTGTCTGATCTTGCCTATTGAACGCTGTAAAACTTTCTCTGAAAATAGGTACGCTGTAAAACTTTCTCTGAAAATAGGTCACCTCGTTCCTAGCAGCTTTCAGCTCTTCTTCAAGCTTGGACATCGTTCCTGCCCAGGATAACCGATAGTTATCATGCCATTCTTCAGTGTTCTGCAGCTACTTTTGAAGCTGAAAAAATTCTTCAACCAGTCCCAATCATACCAAGCTTTGTCGGTGGACTAAGGCAAACATCCTTCTAAAGACAAATATTCTCCTTTGCCTTTTTAAGGTCAACTTCAAAAGAGCTGATCTTCGTTGTCAGTGCCCAAGATTTATCACTAGCACTTTTCTTGAGCTCTAACAACTTTTTTTCAAAATTTTTCTTCATGATGCCGAAGTTCATGGAGTCCCTCATGTGTAGGCTTCGGAGGTGGGTAACCTCTTTAGTCGCCTCCGAAGTGTTCTTCCGAGAGGCCTGAAGGTCGACCTCCATCTTCTTCATTTTTTTTTTTAAGTGATGGACTTCCTTCTTCAAGCCCTTTATCAAGGGCTTGAGCGAAGCCTTCTGAGGTGAACGATCAACATCGGTAGGAGAGGGGGGGTTACGGTCTTGATTACTAGAGATATTCTGAATCAAGCACACGACAACGCAAAGTGTAAAGCAAGGAAATAAATCTACCCTTTATTTACTCAAAATGTTTTCAAGTACATCAAAAGGAAAAAGAAAAAGTACATGGTTATCAAGAGTTTAGATCTTGGGTGGCTTGACCACTGGGGAGGTTGGAGCATTCTCGATCGCCCCCGACTTTTGGGTAGGTCTGGATGCTGCACTTGCAGGTTCGAAAACCTCTGGAGTAACTTCGACGATATGAGCAATGAGGGCGACCTCAGCATCAGTGCATGAAGGACCAACCCTATCCCCTGGTTTCTCTGTGAGGAGGTCTAGATCGATGTTAGGAAAGTTCTCGATGATCTGCCCTAAGCAGACTTGGAATCTTTCCAAGAAGGCTTCCTAGGTGAAGGCTATTTTGATGTCCTTCATACTTGAAGTCTTGTATGGCCCTCTCCATCGCGGCGCCAACTTCCTTCCGTGCCTTCCTTCTTTCCTCCTTCTCTAGAGCTAAAGCGGTCCTCAACTTCGCCATCTCCTTGCGCTCCTCCCTCAACTTCTTTCAAAGGCGCTCGACTTCGGATGAGTGAGTCTCTGAGGCTACCTTCAGAGCATCAACTTTGGTCCGAGCCTTTTCAACCTCTGTGCGAGCTTCTTCAAGGGCCTTGGAGGCTTTGGCCCATCTCTAGCTTACCACCTCAAAGTGAGTAGAAAGATAGTGTCCCAACTACAAAACAAAAGGTGGGTCAGAATTTCAAAAGATTTCAACTTTAAGATCCGAAGGGCACAAAGTCAAAATCAAAGGGAGCCACTTACCTCCAGTAAGGGGGCAAAGGACTCGTCGAACCTCTCAATATCGTCCTTCTGACGTATTCTTTCTGTAATGTGAGAAAAGATGCTCCCCTCCATAATTAACTAGACGACCTCTCGGTCGTCCAGGGAATCCTATTCCTGGCTAAGGCCCATGCCCTCGGAACTCTTAGCCTTCCATTTGACTTTTTTGCCAATGGCCTTCTTCTTCTTCCTCTCCACACTATTCTCCTGTTAAAGAGGAGTAGAAGGGACGGTCTCATTCGACAAGACCGGACTCAACACGGTAACGATGGGCTCAGGGGCCGGCATGGCCCGAATCAGCATAGTCTGGCTTGATTCTTCAGTATGAGCCTTCTTCAATGGTTCTCTGGCAGGACCGCCCTTCCTCTTAAGGGTCTTGATCCTCTTCGTCAGGCAGTTCCGTTCCTCTGGAGTCATTTCTGCAAGAAGGATAAGGTTAGAAGATCAAAAGAAAGGATATCACTCAACTGACTGAATGTAAAGAACTATCTGTTGGGTTAAGAGGACTGAGATCGAAGTCGAATAAGGTCTGCTCATCCAGGAGGTCGGAGATTGGGGGAGCGTTAAAGCTCTTCAGCTTATTGGTCGAACTCCGATCCTCACTTTTTAGCCCAGGGACTCGACGGACCAAATTTTTGATCTCCTCCTACGGAGGAAGCCCTAATTTTAAGAAAGAATTTGAGACAAAAAAAACTTCTCCTTCTAGTTATGAACGAAAGAAGAAGCGCCTTTAAGCAATTCCTTCTTGCCGAACTGGGGAGAAACATACCACCAGTCCTTGGCAGTTGAATGGTGTTTGAAGATGAAAAAATTATGGAATAAGAAAATGGTAGGTCGGACATCTACTATGATGCACAAAGATAGAAATCTTATAATGAATCTAAAGAAGTTCGGTGCCATGGTAGCAAGAGAAATGTTAAAAAATCTGAATAAGCTAACTACGAAGGGAGGCAAGGATAATCTAAGCCCGACCCGAAGAGTTTCAACATATAGGCAGGTTCGGCCAAGAGGAGAAGAGAAAATTCGATCGTCGGGTCCAGGAAGTTCGAGCTCGTATTCAGAAAAAATCTCGAACTGAATCCTAGCTAGGAAAAGGTCGTTGGGCCAAAGTCTATAGAAAATTATTGCAAGCACAAAAGGATGGGCTAACTCTAAGGGTTTAGCCTCCTCAGGAGATGGGTTCACCAAAGATAGAGGAGTCGGGCTCGTAGAACAAGTTGATCAGGACTCTTCGACAGATATTTGGATCAAAAAGGCATCCAAAAATTAAAAAAAATGATGTACCAAAAAAAAAAACCTTCCGCAAAAGAACCAGAGGAACAGAAAGCAAAGAGCAGAAAAATAATCCAAAAAAGTATCG